>CAJQZJ010032004.1:2671043-2726625 GCA_907164525.1 Lophiomys imhausi | reverse complement strand
TATATTCACTAAATCTAACTTATATTAATCTATCAGCCCCTTCAGACTCCTGTTTTGCAAACTACTTCCAATCAACACTTTCCAGAAGGTATGTTTTGAGCCATACAACTAAGTAAACAAGTGATCTCAGGATGTAACTATGGTTGATGAGAAGATGACTATTAAAAAACACAGAGAAACTGGAGTTGGATACAGACCAGGAAACTGGGGAACCGAAGACCTGACTTGCTCTCTCTCTAGAACTCTGACTCACTGTGTGTAGACAACATGATGGACAGGAAAGATTAAAGCCATAACTCACAACAGGTCTCATTTCCTGTGGGCTCTGTGCTGGACATAGGATACTGAGCAAAAGAAGGGAACTGCCTGGCCCTGGGATCATAATCCACTGGAAAAAATTAGACATTAAATAAACACAGACACATAGACATAAACCATGGGGAGGAGGGAGAAGCACAGGGTGGCATAAAAGAATAAAGAAAAGCAAATATCTGAGACCAGCTCAGGGATTCCCAGTGGATCCCTTTGAAAAAAAGTGGCTTTTTTTTTTTTCAGAAGGCCAGAGAATATGAGGCGTTGGCCAGGTAGAGTAGAAAAATCCCATGCCGATCCCTTGAAATGGAAGGAATATCCAGCCTTGGCCAGCTAAAATATTACCTATACTGTAAGAAAACACTATCCTAGGAATAGAGTGCCACAGGTTGAAGCAGAGGACTTAGCAGGGCCAGGTCATACAGCCCAAATAACCTACCGTCCACTGGAAAGGTATAAAGTCAAGCCAAACCATACCAACTGAAAGACAGACAGAGAGAGAGAGAGAGATTATTTGTAATAGCTAGAAACTAGAAACAACCCAGATGTCCCTCAACCGGGAATGGATAAAAAAAAAAAAACTGTGGTACATATACACAATGGAATACTACTCAGCCATCAGAAACAACGAAATCATGCAATTTTCAGCCAAATGGATGGAACTAGAGAAGCTCATCCTGAGTGAGCTAAACCAGACTCAGAAGGATGCACATGGCGTCTATTCACTTATAATCGGATTTTAGCCATATAGTACAGGATAACTATCCTACAGCCAATGCACCAAAGGGAAAAGGAACATAAACTTTGTTACCTGTCAATGAGACACTTTGCCCTAGTGGTGCTGCCTTGTAGGCCCCCAGTGTATGAGGAGGCTCTTGGCCCTCATATGACTGCTGAACTGGGGTGGGGGACTGATAAGTAGGGACACTCCACTCCAGAGGAGTGTGATGGAAGGGTTAGGAGGTAGAGGGTGGGAGTGTGGGACTGGGAGGGGTGGAAAGAGGACACTGTGGTGGAGATGTAACCTGAAGCAATAAATAAACATAAAAAAATAAAAAGATCCTGGGAGAGACCCTGACTCAAAGGAGTAGATAGGGAAACAGAGGGAACTGGACACCCTCTTCTTTCTTCCTTGCATGCATATATGAGTGCAATTCAAACACTCACAGAGACATATACACCAATTTAATTAATTAACTAATTAATTAAGAAGAAGGAGGAGGAGGAGGGTTGGAGAGAGAGCTCAGTAGTTGAGAGCACTAATCCAAATTCAATTCCCAGCACCCACATGGCAGCTTACCCTCCAGGAGATCCAACATCAGCACACAGACATACATACATACATGCAAACCACCAGTGCACATTAAATAAATAAATAAATATAAGAAGAAGGAGGAAGAGACAAAGAAGCGTCTCAGAGACGTTTGATTACTTGCCTAAGGTCAGAGGTCACTGATAAGTGGAGCCATAATAAAAGTTCCATCGACTGTTTTGATCCACTTCTGAGTGGAGTTTCTTGTAGTATAGATCTGCTAGGTTCCTGTTCCTTTCAAAACAGATGCTGACACACACACAGCCAAACATTATATTGAGCTCTGGGAGTCATGTATAAGAGAGAGAGGAAGAATAGAGAGACCTGGAGGGGATAAGAACAACACATGAAGATCAAGAGAACCAACCAATCTAGGCCCCTAGAGGCTTACAGAGATTGAAACAAACACTAACCAAAAAAGAAGGAGAAGGAGGAGGAGGACGAGGAGGAGGAGGACAAGGAGGAGGAGGAGGATGAGGAGGAGGAGGAGGAGGAGGACAAGGACGAGGAGGAGGAAAAGCATATATAGACCAGACTAGGTCCCCCTATACATGTATAGAGGATAGGCAACTTGGCCTTCATACAGATCCCTTAGCAAGTGGTGGGATGTGGGGATGGAGTCTGTCATGGAGTCTGTTGCCTTTTAGTGGAACACCTTACCCTAGCTGGGCTGCCATGTTGGGCCCCAGTGCAAGAGGAAGCCTTTACCCCTCATGCGACTAATGAACTGAGAGGTTTTGATATGTGTGGGGCCCCCCTCACCCGAGGAGAAGGAGAGGAGGGAGAGGGGAAAGATGGTGAAAGTGTAGAACCGGGAGGGGAGGAGGGAAGGGGCTGTGATCAAGATGTAGCTTGAATTAATAAAGAAATGTTAACAAAAATAAAACCAAACTCCATCATCTCCCCTCCCACCCCACCCAACCTCCAGTTTCTGAGAAGCTGGGTATGGAGAACTCTTGACACCAACAGAGCATGCCGAATATCTCTTAAGTGTCAGAGATTTAAGTAAATTGGAAAGGATGGAAATTAGAATCTCTGCCTCGAGCTCAAGGGCAGCATATTATAAGAACGAAAGCTGATGCCTTATGCTTCTACTTCTGCCCCTTCTCCTCTTCTTCCTCCTCCTTCTCTTCCTTCTCCTCCTCCTCTTCTTCCTCCTCCTTCTCTTCCTTCTCCTCCTCCTCTTCTTCCTCCTCCTTCTCTTCCTTCTCTTCTTCTTCCTCCTCTTTCTTTTCCTTCTCCTCTTCTTTACCTTTCCAGTGTCTCTTGCCTGCCAACCTCAGAGCCAGAGATAACCCCCACATTACTACATCACTGTGCTCCACCTGGTAAACTGAACTACATAAAAAAATTTCTCCATTCATATGTGAAGGTTTCCAAGGAAAACAGAGAAAATGGTGACCAAGCTACCACAGCCTACCAACCATCAGATGGCTAGCAAATCAGTTACCAACTGAAGTTCAGAGTTGAATTTTAAGCAACATGGGTCCATGTATAAATGTATATTTTAAAGTATAAATGGGGTGACTTTTGTTTCAGCTCTAACTTCAAAAATGCTCAGAAACGCTCGCTCCTTCTCCTTGCAAAAATAAGAGATGAGTAATTCAAGGAACTTTCATAGAAGGTCCTTTGCACTGAGAACTGCCATCTTAGAATAGTAAGTGACAGGGGCGTCCAGAACGTCAGAGCTGAGACTTGCTTACCTGAAGCAGAGGCTGGAGGAGTCTAAACTGGTAAGGACACTTAAACAGACACTTGCATGAACTGCCAGAGGGTATGGAGTGACTTGACTTGAGAGCAAGAAATTGCTGGGGACTTACCAAGATTCAGACAATATCACTGAAAGTGTAGGGAAAAAATGTAAGAGTCAGAGAAGCTCGTGTGTGTGTGTGTGTGTGTGTGTGTAGAATGCTGACTTCTGGGTATGACATGGTTGTTGTACTCTTCAGGAGAAAGCAACTGTAATTGTGTGCACAGATCTGTATAAGATTGATCCTATCAATACCCATTGTAGGGGAAGGAGCTCTTGAGTCCTCACACCATCCTAAGGATATATCTAATACTTAGGGAGGGAGGGATATTTTCTCCAGTGATACAGCTACCAGTTAAGTGCCTATGCACCAGTAAATAATCTCTCACCCACGTCCTGTCAACAACCCTAATGAAACTTCACTGGATCTCAAGAGAGGTTGAATATGATTGAAATACATTATGCACACATATGAAAATGTCATAACAAACCCATTATCATAAAGAAATAATATGTTAATATAAATGTTTAAAAGAAACTCCTGGGAGTTTCTACAGGAAGAAGGACAATTTTTTAGTTTTATCTGTAAGAATATCACCAGGTAGGTACTCAGAGTGAGAAGTGAAAATGGACCTCCTGTCTCTGCCATTGTGGTGAGGAGAGCAGCCACGGAGAAACACCCAGAGCAGTCCTAGGACGTAAGCAAAGACCATTCCAGAGCCTCAACCCCACCTCTCCTCAGGAAAGGATGCGTCTCCAACTGCATCCCCTATGCTCTTCCTCTATTAGCCAAAAGGAAAATAAAACATCCTAAAAACAGCCATACCACTTCTGGGTATACATCCAAATGACTCCTCACTGAATCACAGGGAAGTTTCCTCATCTATGTTCATAGCAGCCTTATGTGTAATAGCTAGAAACTGGAAACAACCCAGATGTCCCTCAAACTAAGAGTGGATTAAAAAAGTGTGGTACATCTACATAATGGAATACTACTCAGCTATCAGAAACAATGAAATTATGCAATTTGCAGTCAAATGGATGGAACTAGAGAAGCTCATCCTGAGTGAGCTAACCCAGACCCAGAAGAAGGATGCACATGGCATCTATTCACTTATAATCGGATTTTAGCTATATAGTACAGGATATCTATACTACAACCAATGCACCAAAGGGAACATGGACATAGAATTTTTTTTCTTGTCAATGAGATACTTTCCCTAGTGGTGCTGCCTTGTAGGCCCCCAGTGTATGAGGAAGCTCTTGGCCCTCATATGACTGCTGAACTGGGGTGGGGGACTGTAATGTAGGGACACTCCACTCCAGAGGAGTGGGATGGAAGGGTTAGGGGATAGAGGGTGGGAGTGCGGGACTGGGAGGGGTGGAAAGAGGACACTATGACAGAGATGTAACCTGAAGCAATAAATAAATTAATTAAAAAAAAAACCACCCATTGAGGTCACAGCCCAGGGACACGGGCCCTAGAAACTAAAGATTTTACTGAGAGAACATCTGAAATTTCCCCTCCCTCCAGCTCTAATAATCATCAGAACTCAGTAAAATAATGTACTACAGCTAAAAGTGCTGAATGGTCCAGATTCTCATGTTAGGAGGAGCCCTTAGAGAAGCAGAGATAGTATGTGACCCAAACAAGGGCAATAGAGGAATTAAAGTAGGAGGCATAATTCATTCTTGACTCCAGTCTCTGAAACTTAGTATCCCATCCCTCTACCTGGGAGGTCTAACCATAATAAATTTATTTTCTTCACCCAAATCCTCAAGTAAGCCATCGTGTCCCAGAAGTCTCGCTATGGAATAATGTGCGACCAGCCCTCACACTCTTGATTTTCTCATGTCGCTCTTTGCTCTTATTTTGCGGCTACACATAACTTATTACACATATACCTTATCTGTTTATTTTCAGGGTCTTTCATAAAGACCGCTATTTTTTTTTTTTTGCTAGTAATGCTGCCATTTTTAAAGATGTGTGTGTGTGAGAGAGGTGGGGGGAGAGGTAGAGGTGAGCATGTGTCTGGTGAGGCCAGAAGTGCCTGATCCCCTGGAGCTAGAGTTACAAGTGGTTGTGAGCCACCCAGTATGGATGCTGGGATCCCAACTCTGATCCTCTGGAAGAACAGCAAGCACTCTTAACTACTGAACCATATCTCCAGCCCTCCACTTTCTGGATTTTTTTAAGGAACTGGAAAGATGTCTGTGACTACAGAAACCATGTGTCATCGTGAAGGAGTAAGCTGTCCCACAGTCATTATTTTTCCATAAAACACATCTCCCTTCAAATCACACAGGTGGGATGAGGTCCCCCATCTGCATCTCAAGCTGCTGTGTGTCATCCACTCTCACAATGTGTTGGGGTGAGTAATTGATTCATCTACCTCCTCAATTTTCCTCTGGCAATGTGAGTAAGTGATATTTAGGTTTCAAAAGATAGAGTCCCACTGTGATGATTAATCTTGATTATCAACTTGATGGGATTGATGGATTGATTGGAGGTTAGTAAAGCCCAGCTCTGGGTACTATGGCATTTCCAGAGACACTTATGCCATGAGTGCTCTGACATAGTGAAAGGATTAGCCTTCTGATGGACTCAAAATAGGACACAATTATTGGTAAAATTACTTGGAAAATAGTGGCTGGACATGTTCTCAGCTGCTATATCTTACCTCAGTTGCTTCCAGTTGTGTCTTTCCACTTCCTGTGTACCAAGAAGTGAAGAATAAATAACCACCACATATTCCAACCACTGTGGCCTGCACAAGCATCCTGGGCCAAACTGCCAAGGACTGAACCCTCTGCAATCAGAATAAATCTTTCCTCCTTTAGGATCTTCTGTCTGACATTTGGTCACATGGAGGTAAAAATAACTAACAGACTGAGCATGCCCAGACCCAACCAATCACCTCATGAGCATAGCAGACAAGTCAACTTGAGTTCCACCTGTTGCCCACTGTGACCAATGTCCTCACCAAGACCTCCTCATGCCCCGCCATCTTCCTTGTGAGCACAGTGAGCACATGCTGAGGCTTCCCATGAGGTCAGCATTTGCGCCGTATTATCACCCCTGAGCATTGTGCTGCACCACCAATCCACCCAGCTGGGTATCAACAGGCACAGCTCAAAAGCAAACAACCTAGACAGGAATAGACTCATTGCCCTCCATAGCGATGATGGTGGTGTTTGCTTGGCTGATCAATACATATGTTTTAGTTCTATTATTTTATATTCATTATGTCTTTTTCTCTAACATTTTTGTGTTTTAGTTTCTTTTTCTAACTAGTTACTTTTGCATCTACATGCAATTTTCTACACTGTTACGTTGCACTCTTTTAGCCTCTGTATTACCAGAAAAGGTCCTCCTTGCCATCCCTCACTTTAGTGCACCTATGAAAACATGCCTTCTACACTTATGCAAGTAAGTAGTCACCCTGCCACCTCTCATACCTCCAACCCATATTCCTTCCTTCTCGCTCACACTGTACCCTTCTTTTCTCCTTTCCCCATTCCTTCTTCACTTCTATGCTTCCATACTGATACCTTTGCTCTTTAAAAAAACAAACAAACAAAGCAAAACAAAACACTCTTTGAACCACACTTCTTCTCTAACCATACCCTGATGCCACAATCTCTGAACCATAAGGCAAAAGCAGGACTGCTGACAAATAAGGGGGTAGGGGAGAGTGAATACTATTGTGTCTTCCACCTAGACAGCTTCAGAAAAGGAGTTCCTAGTGAAGCTAACTCTCTAGGAGGTCTCACAGGAAATAAAGCAAGCTAACAAATAGAGTTGACAAAAAAAGAGTAATAACAAAAAGTTAAAAGTAGAAGACACATTTGTGCCAGCAGATGACATAAAATATAACAAAGAAACACAAAGGTATATGACCCACCATGGTTTACTCCCAACTCCACAGCTCACCTTCTATGAGCATTGTCCACATAAAACTATGCAAACTAAGGAAAGCTACTCAAGACCTCAACAAAACACTCTCCAAAGTGAGCAAAACAGATGGGACATTGAGGAGAAAGTCCAAAATATGGAAGAAAGATTCAGCAAGGAAATTGAAACACTGAAAGATAACCAAACAGAAATTCTAGAAATCACAAAAACAATTGATCAAATAGAAAACATCATCAACAAAAAAGATCATGAAGAAAGAATGAGTTTCATGCTGAACAAAGTTGAGAAAATAACATGCTTAGACGCACATAAAGGGAAAAAAACACTAAACATGATCAATACTTCTGAGAAGTCTAGGATACAACCAAAAGACCAAACTTGAAAATCCACAGAGTAAAGAAAAGCTGAGATAAAATCAAAAGGAACAAATAAACTCTTTAGTGAATCTATAGCAGCAAACTTCCCAAACCTAAAGCAAGAAATCAACATCCAAATGCAAGAGGCATTTAGAACTCTACCTAGACATTAATAGAGAAGAATCTGGGCCAACCCATCATTGTCGTGCTCCCTCCATGAACCAATCATTGTGGCTAAAAAATTTAAATTATGCTCCAACTGGCTAGATCACATTCACTTGCCTAGCACTTGAACCAGGAGTGATAGTCTTCCAAATCCAGGAGAAAACAAAATGTGAAAGGGAGTGTTCCTCAAGAGGAAACTAACCTGAGGTTGTCAAAATAAAAAGAAGCAAAATACTATGCCAACTACCACCAGCAGTGTACAACTGGTCCCGTGGAGAGCAGGAACCTCTTCTTTATTGCCCTGTATCTCCGTCTCTAGACCTGCGGTGCAGCCACATATAGGTTAACAACACAGCTACATTCTGCAAAAGGCATCACTAACTAACTCTATCACTGTGTGAACTCAAGCCTAGATAATATAAGACAATCTCTCAATGCAACTTCTTTTAGTTAAGTGGCACTAATGCACAACACAGCATAGTATTTTACAATAGGTTCTCATAATTAGAAATAGTATACTCTAAAAATAACAATAATATAAAGTAATAAAAATATAGTGAGTAAATACAGAGACCACCAACACAATTTGTTATCATTACCAAGTATATGTGTTGTGCTTTACTATGACTGACAATGTAGTAAGACTGTTTCTACCAGCACTACCACAAACACATGAGGAATGCTTTGGGCCATGGTAGTGTAATGCCTACAGCATCACTTGGTGATGAGAATTTTCAGTTCCATTATAATTTCACAGGACTGATGCTATATATGTAGCCTGTTGTTGGTTAGAAGGTTGCTATTCAGTGTGACTATCACAGCAAGAATGTAGAAGGGAGTTCAGTTTAATACATTACTCATTTGAGCAAATTACTGCAATTAGAATTACCATTAAATTGCTCAGTGACACCTTGTAACCTAATTAATGCATGATGCCTTTAGATGACAGGTATATGGCACTGGTCAAAAACACACAATGCCCATGGTCCACTGGATGTTAATGATGCTACTGTATGGCATATGGACCCCTGGGACAGATCCAAATAGCTTCTTTTTTTCCTTTTTTCTTTTTTTTTTCCTTTTTAAGTGATACAGCTCTCATCTCCAAACATGGCCATTGGTAAAGCATTGCCATCTTTTTAATTAGATATCCCAGGAGATCAGGCCCAGGATCCTGCAGTAAGACAAAGCTAACAGGAAGGAAATGGAAATGTCACCCTCATTAACACAGCTACTCACAGGAAGAAGGTCCAACCCAGGGTCCTGGTGAGTGTCAGAGAGCAAGCTCCTGCAAGGAACCTGAAATGAGTGTCAGAAAGAACAGCTCAAAGCCTAGGAGTGAGGCTGAGGTATTTGCTGAACTGAGAAATAGGGCCGAGGGAGAAAGTGCATCTGGGGGTAGATTCCAGCTCTCCTTCAATCCATGGCCCCCTGGGGGACTCTAAGGACTTTCTTGCAAGGTGATGTGCTATGGTTATTGCTTATTTATTTCCTATTTATATTAATGTGACCTTATTATGTGAAACTTCTAACCATGATAGACAGGGGTCTTCCAAACAAGCAAGAGGGAAGGTGAAGGTGCTTTCTAAAATGTACTTCTTCACTGTCCTTCAAAGTCTTGCCAACTCTCACCACTTCTTCCTTCTTCCTCTCTCTACCTCTTTGTCTCTGTCTCTGTCTCTGTCTCTGTCTCTCTCTCTCTCTCTCTCTCTCTCTCTCTCTCTGCATATGCATACACACACAAGTACACACACATACACACATATACACACACTGCAGAAGAAGAGTCTAAATACCCTTCATGGATACTCTCATACTTCACACACACATACACACACACACACACACACACACACACACACACACACACACACACAAAGGTCTGGCCTGGCCAGAATGCTAGCAAGATGTCCAAACTGAGGAAGCCATGACTCACAGCAGGAAGTGCATCAGACTTTGCAGAAATTCTGAGTTTAAGTCACATGCTGGGGGCTCAGTCACAGCGGTCCACCTAGTCCTTCATTTCATTACCTGATAAAAATATAACAGAGTTCATTAGTGATGAAGCCTCTGCCCTGGTATTAATTTTAAAAATTAATAGGAAACAATAACCCTTTGACAGCATGCACAAAAACTCTGCAAGCCCAAGCCAGACCAAATGTCAACATGGAGAGAGGAGTTGGGCATTTAGTTCCAACCCTAGCTGAGAGATATTAGCAATCATTAGCTGCTGGGATAGGGAGAGACAATTTTCTCTAAGAGTGTAGCCCTGGTAATGTGACCACTCTCCAGTGGAAGGCCACACATCAAAGAATCTTTGGGCAGCACAAATTGGAATTAAAGGAGCAAAAAAAAAAAAAAAAAAATCCCCACAAAATTGAGTGGATAGAGAAAGGGGGTGTATCTGAGTGAATTTGGGTAAATATAATAAAAACAGACTACAAAATTCTCAAAGAATGGATAAAATATTTTTAATTAGAACAAAAAATAGAGGAAGAATAGAAACAAAAGCCCCTGCCAACAGGGACAAATCACCTTTGTCCTCAAGTTCTCATGTTACAACTTTGACTAAGTAGAAGACAAGGAACATTGGGGATATACGAGATTGAAAAATTTAGAATGCCAGACTAGGGAATGACAGAAACCTAAGCTTACTACTCAGCTATTAAAAACAAGGAAATCACAACATTTGCAGGCAAATGGATGGAACTAGAAAAGATCATCCTGAGTGAGGTAACCCAGACCCAGAAAGTTATACATGGTATGGACTCACTTATCAGTGGATATTAGCTATACAGTACTGGATAACCATACTACAATCCACAGACCCAAAAAAAGCTAAGTAACAAGGAGGACCCAGGGGAGAATACTTGACTCTCACTCAGAAGGTGAAATAAAGTAGACATCAGAAGTAGATGAAGAGAGGGAACTGAGTGGGAGAGGCGGTGGGGAGGAGAATGAAGGCAGGGATCAGGTGTGGAAAATCGGAGGTGGAAGGTGGTAGGGTTAGAAGAAAGAAGGAAAAGCAATGGGGGGGGTGTGATTGGATCTCTGGAACAAGCTGGAGACCTTCGAAGGGATAGGCTCCTAGGAGGGTATGGGGTGACTCTAGCTAAGACTCCTAGCAGCGGGGGACATGGAGATTGAAGTGGCCACCTCCTAAAGCCATGTAGGACTGCCAGTGAAGGCAGGAGGACACTAACCCACCCACAAAACCTTTGACCCAAAATTTAACCTACCTACAAGATATGCAGAAATAAAAATGGAACAAAGATCGAGGGAATGGCCAACCAATGACTAGCCCAACTTGAAACCCACCCCATGGGAAAGAGTCAACCCCTAACACTATTAATGATACTCTGCTAGGCTTGCAGGCAGAAGCCTAGCATCACTGTCCTCTGAGAGGCTCAACCCAGCAGTGGATCGAAACAGATGCTGAAACATTCAGTCAAATATTAGCAGAGATCTAGGAGTCTATGGAAGTCGGGGAAAGGGTAGAGGGACCCAAAATGGACAAGAACTCCACAAGAAGGCCAACAGAATCGACTAACCTAGGTCCGTAGGGGTTCACAGAGACTGAGCCACCAACCAAAGAGCACGCATGAGCTACACCTAGGTCCACTACACTTATGGTGTTAATGGGCAGCTTGGTCTTCATGTGGGTCTCCTAGCAATTGGAGCAGGAGCTGTCCCTGACATGGACTCTGTTGCCTGCTGTTGGATCACTCTCCCCTAGCTGGTTGCCTTGTCTAGCCTCAATGGAAGGGGTTGAACTTGATCCTGATGCAACATGAAGTGCCGGAGGGGGTTGGTAGTGCAGGGGTTTCCTTCTCTGAGAAGAAGGGCAGGGAGGAATGGGGGAAGAGGGTGGGAGGGTGGGACTGGGAGGAGAGAAGGGAGGGGGCTGTGATCTGGATGCAAAATGAATAAATAAATGAAAGAGAGAGAGAAAACGAGAGGAAAGTTGGGAATGCCAGGCTAGTGAATGGCAGGAACCTAAGCCAATCTGGAAAGAGCATAGGACAGAGACAGCATTCTGAGACTTGCAGCAGTTATGTGGTTGGAAAGGAGTTCTGGCATGTCATGGCTGTAGTTGTCTCAGCTCTATCTTGCTCTTTTCTTCCCAGCCAATGCATCTCCATGTTTATGTAGTGTTTCCCACAGCAGGACCCACCACCGGAATGCATTTTAACTGTAGCCATGTCAGAAGCCTTATCTCTGACCAGGAAAGATAACTACTGGCTCAAACTTGTCCATAGATGGCTGGACATAAAGTTCCATGAGACTATATCTAACAAGGAAGAGGGAAAAAAGCATCCCTCAAAGGAAACTGTAAGGTCCTTTGGAAAGAAAGCAGATGCTAGGAATAAAAAAAAGAATCAATGTAAGAACAAAGACAGATGCCGTCATTATAGCTTCCACCACAAGCCTAAAATCCCAACAGACCAGGAGCACATGTGCACCCACAGACAGTGCCAAAGCCACCAGACTTGTCACAGCCCTGAAACAATTATTCTCACTCCAGCTGGATTGCCACTATCCTGTACAGTTTTCCATGAAGACTAAGAGCTCCCTGGTAATTAACCCTCACCACTACAATCAAGAACTTGAGTAGAATCTCATCATGGAATAAGCTTGATCAAGTAGACATCATCTCAATACTGTGGTATGAAATGTTCTACCAAACTGCATTGAAAGAGTGATCGCTATTGGCTGGGGACAGCCTTTGAGGAATTTGCACATGAGGTACTGAGAGTAAGGTCAAGGGGTAAGTCTGCTTCCTCAGTTGAAGAGCCTGTTTTTTCACACCCAAGCTGGATAGTTCCATCTTGACAGCTGAGCTCTCATGTCACCTGGCCTCCATATTCCCAGCCCCACGCCAACACACCTTCACAATCCTCCGAGCTCAACACCCTCTCTGTGTGAATGCAGCCACACCCTTGAGACTGAGCCTAGGGCTGCATGCCTGGATAATGAGAGAACAGGCTCTTCCTACTTCCCCCTCTCTGCATACTCCCATCATCTCAGGCCTCTGATGCCACCCATAGCCCCTGCAGGTTAAGCAGAGAGGAGATTAGAAATGATCTAAACCACAATTCCCTAGCAGCTTTTGTATGATTGCAGGCTCTGGTGAACTAAACTGTCCAGCTGGGTAATTGAAGGAAACATATTTATTGAAATTCGCATGCTCACAGTTATACTTAGCCCCCGGATATCAGAAAAGCTGACCTGAAAGAGAATAAAAAGCCCCTTGCAGCATTCCAAGTAATCATTCTGTACATGCCCTTGGGGGCTTAACTCTCTGGTGTCAAGAGAGAGCTTTGATTTTCCACTCTCCTGGCACCTCTCTGCTGCTGCCAGCTGCCAGCTGGGCTACCAGGCAAGATATGAAAGTGGGACCCACCAATGTGACATTTCCCCCTCATAAAAGGCTTTGCCGGAAAGGTGTCAGGAACATAGCCTTGTTGTTCAGCCTTCATTTCATGTTCGGAAAGAGCAGGGCTTTGATCAGTGGGGAAGTCTACCCTGAGTGACAGTTACAGTAAGTAGCAGATGGGTTTCTAGACAGAGCACCTCATACAGAAGAGTCAACCTGTACAAGGTCACCCTGTCCCTGCATATTTCCATTGAAACAGCTAGAAATGATGTTGGGCTAAGATAAAATGTGTGTGTGTGTGTGTGTGTGTGTGTGTGTGTGTGTGTGTGTGAGAGAGAGAGAGAGAGAGAGAGAGAGAGAGAGAGAGAGAGAAGGAGAGAATGAACACTGAACACGCATGCACGCACACATTCTTTTAGTAGCACACTGATGTTATTGCCCAGCTACGGAATCCTAGGTCCTTTGTGTTAGAAACATCCAAGGTCCTCAGAACCTGTATCCTGTCAGATGTCAGAATTCTTTCCCTAAGCTCTGTAACCTTAACCAGGATTATAATAGATTTCAGTTGATAAGCCCATCCATAATGAGCATGGGGTTCCTCAGATTAGCGTTTCAGACATCACACTTGAGTTCGTGGGGAAAGTTTGCTGTGTGACAGTTGACAAGGACTTTGGCAGGCACTCCAACCATGTTTCTGCAGGTATTTACTGCCTGAGTTCAGCTGTCAGCAATGTTGTTGGTAATGAGATCTCTTTCTACTAAATGGGCCTGGCCCTGTCACCTCTGGGATGACATACAACAGGCAGAAAAAAGGCTGAATGAAACTTGTTAAGGCTTTATTGGTCCCCTGACCAGCATTGTGTATGTAAGTAATGAGACACCATAGCTCAAGTCAAAAAATAATTTTTTGACAAAAGTTTCTTTTGGATCTGTACCCCCAAATCTGAAGATCATTCCCTTGGAAAAAGATATTTTTAAAACATCACTTATTGTGACATTTATTTTTTAATTTTTTTTTGGAGAGTGTCATGTATACATACAATATGTTTCCATCAAATTCACCCCCAATCCCTCTCCTATGGACTCCACCACTTTCCCTTCAAACTTCATGTGTTCTTTCTCTCTCTCTCTCCCTTGAACACCTGAGTCCACTTAGTGGTGCCTGTGTGTGCACAGGTGTATGATCATGTTCCAGAAGCATAGGCAGAGTCTCAGGGTCAGCATGCTTGAAGAAAAGTGACTCTTTTCCCCCAGCAACTATCAATAGATTAACTACAAATGGCTAAGAAATATTGTGATTTTTATTTTGGTTAGTTGGTTGGTTTGTTTTTGTCTTTTTCAATGTTCAACATTCTTTGCCATCAGGGGAATACAAATTAAAACTACTTTTAGGAGGGGGGATCCAAGATGGCGGTGGTCTGCGTGGACGTATTTTGATTTCGGGGTTAACAGTCACAAGGTAGCAAGTGTTGCAGGACGCTATACAAAGGGCACGGCCCCTTCTAAATCTCACTCAGCTACCCAGGGACCACAGAAGATCCCTGGGCAGGAAGCTCCTTCCCACTCTCGGACACGCAAGGAAGCCACTGGACCCAGGAATCGGGATCACCCATCCCCCAACAGGAGAGGATCCTGGTAAGTTCCAACCTAATACCCAGCGTGCAGATTCAGAACCCACGCAGAGATAATCCCCACCCTGCTGGGCACTCCCAGGTCTCACACAGACGATCCAACTATCTGGCGAAAGGTTGCAACCCTTGGAAGTGAGCCAGCTCCTCTGCAAAGTGCCTTAAGACCGCAGATCGCAGTCTGTGACTAAACTGACCAGTTTACAAGCCGCAGGAGGGGCAAGGCTATTGGAGCTGAACTTCAGATTTACCTGCTAGAGGAACCAACCACAGGCAAACTGCGAGATATGTAAAACTGTCGTATATCGGACTTTTGTACTAGTACTTGCCCTTCCGGCAGGGAAACAGAGCTTACTTGTACACAGCTCCGCCACCTGGATTAGTTAAGTCTCCACCTGGGAGGTGGGGCTGAATGACGCACCTTATAGGGTGGAGTAAGGCAACGCTATTCCTACACCAAAGCGCCCCCTTTGGACCCAAGTCCAGAAGACAGCAAAAAAATTCCACATGGCCAGAGGCCCCAGACAAAAAAAAAAAAAACAGAGCAAAATGTCTCCAACAAAAGAAAGCAACCGAACCACCTCACCACAACTGAAACACATGAAAACCATGACAATTCTACATTATGGAAAGTGATAGAGTCCCCTCAAGAAGAGCTTAAAACTATAAAGGAATTCAAAGAAGCCACAATTGTACAAGTCAAAACAAAGAATAACACCATTAAAGAGCTCCAAACCAAGGTGACTCAGCTTGAACAGGAAAAGGACAAAGCAATGAAAGATCTCCAGGCAAAAACAAGCAAACTGGAGAAGGAAATGTACAAAACGAACAATAACATTCAAGACATGAAAATAGAAATGGAAACAATAAAAAAAACATAGTCAGAGTTAAAAGAGGAAATGGAGAATCAAGAGAAGAGAACAGGAACTACGGATGTGAGTATGAAAAATAGGATGCAAGAGATGGAAGACAGGATCTCAGGCATGGAAGATTCGATGGAAGAAATCAGTACAACATCCAAAGAAAATGAGAAAGCTAAAAAACCTCTCACCCACAACATCCAAGAAATCAAGGACTCAATGAAAAGATGGAACCTAAGAATTATAGGCATAGAGGAAAAAGAAGACTCCCGACTCCATGGTTCAGGAAATATCTTCAACAAAATCATAGAAGAAAACTTCCCAAACCTAAAGAAAGAGATGCCAGTAAAAATCCAAGAGGCTTACAGAACACCAAACAGATTAGATCAGAAAAGAAACTCCTCTCGCCACATAATAATAGAAACTCCAAATGTAGAGAAAAAAGAAAGGATATTAAAAGCTGTAAGAGAAAAAGGCCAAGTCACATACAATGGCAGACCCATCAGAATCACACCTGACTTCTCCTCAGAAATTTTAAAAGCTAGAAGGGCCTAGACAGATGTCCTACAAGCCCTGAGAGAACATAGGTGACCAGCCAGACTACTATACTCAGCAAAACTCTCTATCAACATAGAAGGAGAAAACAAGATATTCCATGACAAAATAAAATTCAAACAATATCTCCTCACAAACCCAGCCCTACAGAATATCCTAGAAGGAAAATTCCAACACAGAGAATATAACTACACCCAAGAAAACAGAGGAAATAGAAACCTCCACAGCAATTAAACAAAAAGAAACACAAGACAGCCAGCTATACCAAAATAATGGGAAATAACAACCCCTGGTCACTAATATCCATCAACATCAATGGACTCAACTCCCCAATAAAAAGACACAGACTTACAGACTGGATCCGCAAACAAGACCCATCTTTTTGCTGTATACAAGAAACACACCTCACTAATGAAGATAAACACTATCTCAGAGTAAAAAGCTGGGAAAAGGTTTTCCAAGCAAATGTACACAGGAAACAAGATGGAGTAGCCACCCTAATATCAAACAAAATAGACTTCCAATTGATGTTAATAAAAAAGACAGAGAAGGGCATTACATACTCATTAAAGGAAATATCCACCAAGAGGACATCTCAATATTGAACATCTATGCCCCAAATACAAAGGCACCTACATTTATAAAAGAAACACTTCTAAAACTTAAATCGCACATTGATCCAAACACTTTATTAGTAGGAGACTTCAACACCCCACTCACAACTATGGACAGATCATCAAGACAGAAGCCAAACAGAGAAATAATGAGTCTAACAGAGATCATGAACCAAATGGACCTAACAGATATCTACAGAACGTTTCACCCAAACACAAAAGAATACACCTTCTTCTCAGCACCTCACGGAACTTTCTCCAAAATTGACCATATAGTTGGACACAAAGATAGCCTCAACAGATACAAGAAAATTGAAATAACCCCTTGTATCTTATCAGACCACCATGGAATAAAGCTGGACTTCAATAGCAAAAGAATCAACAGAAAGTCTGCACTCACATGGAAATTGAACAACTCTTTACTAGAGGACCACTGGGTCAGGGAAGAAATAAAGAAGGAAATCAAAGACTTCTTAAAATCCAATGAAAATGAAGACACAACATACCCAAACCTATGGGACACAATGAAAGCTGTGCTACGAGGAAATTTCATAGCACTAAATGCCTTCAAAAAGAAAATTGTGACAGCTCATGTTAGCGAATTAACAGCTAAACTGGGTGAATTAGAAAAAAAAAAAGAAGCAAACACTCCCAAGAGGAACAGAAGGCAGGAGATCATCAAACTTAGGGCTGAAATCAACAACTTAGAAACAAAAAGAACTATACAAAGAATCAATGAAACCAAGAGTTGTTTCTTCAAGAAAATCAACAAAATAGACAGACCTTTAGCCAAATTAACTAAAAGACAGAGGGAGAAAACACAAAGCAACAAAATCAGAAATGAAAAGGGAGAAATAACAACAGACATTGAGGAAATCCAGAGAATATTTGGATCCTACTTTAAAAATCTATACTCCACCAAATTTGAAAAGTTTAGTGAAATGGACAATTTTCTTGATAGATTCCACCTACCGAAGCTAAATCAAGACCAGATAAACAGATTAAACAGCCCTATAACCCATAAAGAAATAGAAACAGTCATTAAAAATCTCCCAACGATATCTGCTAGGTCCATTTGGTTCATGATCTCTGTTAGTAGAATGTTAAAGTCAAGTACCAAATACATATGGACTGGTCATTGGGAATTTACGTTAAGCCATATAACCCTCATAACTGTGGCCTAATTACCTCTGTTGTACTGTATTATATTTGTTATTATAAGAGAAAGAGCCATTTGTTGGACTGAAAGGGGAAATAAGATATACCTTAAACTTAAAAGAAACAAAAAAAGGGAAGAGGATGGGGGGTTGAAGGTGGGAGGGTGGGACTGGAGGGGAAATAGGGAGGGGACTGTGATTGAGATGTAACTTGAAGAAATAAAAAATAAAGGAAAAAAAAATCTCCCAACGAAAAAAGCCCAGGGCCAGATGGCTTTAGCATGGAATTCTACCAGACCTTCAAAGAGGAGCTAACACCAATACTTTTCAAACTTTTTCACAAAATAGAATCTGAAAGAACATTGCCAAACTCATTCTATGAGGCCACAGTCACCCTGATTCCTAAACCACACAAAGACCCAACAAAGAAAGAGAACTTCAGACCAATCTCCCTCATGAACAAAGATGAAAAAATACTTAATAAAATACTAGAAAACCGAATTCAAGAACACATCAAAAGTATCATACACCATGATCAAGTAGGCTTCATCCCAGGAATGCAGGGATGGTTCAACATATGAAAGTCTGTCAACGTCATTCACCATATAAAGAAGATGAAAGAAAAAAACCCACATGATAATCTCACTAGATGCAGAAAAAGCATTTGACAAAATCCAACAACCCTTCATGCTAAAAGTTCTGGAGAGAACAGGCATACAAGGACCGTACCTAGAAATAATAAAGGCAATATACAGCAGGCCAGTGGCCAATATCAAAATAAATGGAGAGAAACTTGAAGCATTTCCTCTAAACTCAGGGACAAGACAAGGATGTCCACTTTCACCATATCTCTTCAATATAGTACTTGAAGTTCTTGCTAGACCAATAAGACAACTAAAGGAGATCAAGGGGATAAACACCGGAAACGAAGAAGTCAAATTATCCCTATTTGCAGATGATATGATAGTATACATAAATGACCCCAAAAATTCCACCAGAGATCTCTAACTCTGCTGATAAACACCTTCAGCAAAGTGACTGGGTACAAAATTAATTCAAAAAAATCAGAATCCCTTCTTTATAGAATAAACAAATGGGCTGAGAAAGAAATAAGGGAAACAACCCCCTTCACAATAGCCACAAACAACATAAAATACCTGGGGGTAACTCTAACCAAGCAAGTAAAAGATCTGTACAACAAGAACTTCAAGCCCTTGAAGAAAGAAATGGAAGAGGCTTTTAGAAGATGGAAAGATCTCCCATGCTCATGGATATGTAGGATCAACATAATAAAAATGGCCATCCTACTAAAAGCAATATATAGATTCAATGCAATTCCTATCAAAATACCAATACAATTTTTATAGACTTGGAAAGAGCTATTCTCAATTTCATATGGAACAACAAAAAGCCCAGAATAGCTAAATCAATCCTGTACAATAAAAAAGCATCTGGAGGTATCACCATCCCAGATTTCAAGCTGTACTGCAGAGCAATAGTTGTTAAAACAGCGTGGTATTGGTATAGAAACAGACCAGTAGATCAATGGAATCGAATTGAAGATCCAGAAATAGACCCACACACTTATGGCCACCTAATTTTTGACAAAGAAGCAAAAACGGCACAATGGAAGAAGGACAGCATCTTCAACAAATGGTGCTGGTCCAACTGGATGTCCACTTGCAAAAGAATGAAATTAGACCCATACTTATCACCTTGTACAAAACTTAAGTCCAAGTGGATCAAAGACCTTAACATAAGGCCGGTCACACTAAATCTACTAGAAGAAAAAGTGGGAGAAACCCTCGAACTAATTGGCACAGGCGACAACTTCCTGAACAGAACACCAACAGCTCAGGACTTGAGATCAATAATCAATAAATGGGACCTAATGAAACTGAAAAGCTTCTGTAAGGCAAAAGACACTGTCATTCGAACAAAACGGCAGCCTACAGACTGGGAGAAAATCTTCACCAACCCCACATCTGACAGAGGGCTAATATCAAAAATCTACAAAGAACTCAAGAAGTTAAGTGCCAAGAAACCAAATAATCCAATCAAAAAATGGGGGACAGAGCTAAATAGAGAATTCACAAAGGAATCCCTAATGCCTGAGAGACACTTGAAGAAATGCTCAACATCCTTAATCATCAGAGAAATGCAACTCAAGATGACTCTGAGATTCCATCTCACACCTGTCAGAATGGCTAAGATCAAAAACTCAAATGATAGCACATGCTGGTGAGGGTGTGGAGAAAGGGGTACCCTACTCCATTGCTGGTGGGAATGCAGACTTGTGCAACCACTATGGAGGTCAGTCAGGTGATATCTTAGAAAACTTGGAATAGCTTTGCCTCAGGACCCAGCCATACCACTTCTGGGTATACACCCAAATGCCTCTTCATGGAATCATAAGGAAGTTTCCTCATCTATGTTTATAGCAGCCTTATTTGTAATAGCTAGAAACTGGAAACAACCCAGATGTCCCTCAACCAAAGAATGGGTTAAAAAACTGTGGTACATCTACACAATGGAATACTATTCAGCTATCAGGAACAATGAAATTATACAATTTGCAGCCAAATGGATGGAACTAGAAAAGCTCATCCTGAGTGAGCTAACTCAGACTCAGAAGGACGCATATGGCATCTATTCACTTATAGTAGGATTTTAGCTATATAGCAGAAGGTATCGATACTACAACTAACACACCAAAGGGAACTTGGACATAGACTTTTTATTTTTAATTTTTATTTATTTTTTATATATTTTTAATATTTTTTCTATTTTTTAGTCTTTTTATCTATTGTATGCTTATTGGTTTGTTTGTTTAGTACTTCTCTCTCCCAGGCAACGAGACACTTTTCACTGATGGTACTGCTTCGTAGACCCCCAATGAATGAGGAGGCTCTTGGCCCTCATATGACCTCTCAATTGAGATGAGGGACTGTTATATAAGGACACCCCACCCCAGAGAAATGGGATGGAGGGGTTAGGAGGTAAAGAAAAAAAATGAAATGTGATGTTTCAGCTTTTTACTACTAATTGTCATAAACTGTTTAGGATAATTAAGAAATGCAAACTAATGGTTATGCAAGCCGGTCTTTCTGTTAGGTACTATGACAGCCTTTTATATTTACTTTCTAAGCTAATCAGAAATAAACCTGCTACGAGACAAGCAACATTTGCTTACCCTAATATAAGAGGTAGATAGGGCTTCTTCAAAAACCTCAAGAGATCTGCAGAATATGGCATTCAAAGATGTTTTTGTAACTTTAGATTTTTTTATATCAAGATATACCAACTCCTGACAGCACCCCCTATTCTCCTCCAAGTAGAAGATGAGCATCGAAGAATCTCCAGTGGGAGATGATTGAATTAGTCGCAAGCCTATCTCTTGGTAGGAAAAGCCCCTTGCTCCAACTGTAGACAGAATGCTGTCCAAAAAGGACAAAACCTGGAAGCAGGTAAGTCGACAGCCTAGCTCTGCCAAGACAGGGTAGGTAAGTCCTTCATAACTCCTGCTCCACAATCAATATCTGTCAGAGAAACGGGGCCAAATGACTGAAGATCGATGCTGTATTGTATGGAGAGAAAATGGGAACTGTCCAGGCAGCTACTGGTACATCATTTCTTAGTTTGGGAAGCTGCAGGCCCTGTACTTCCTATAAAATCAGATATGTTTATCCCTCTCAGGTCTCTGAGGTAGTTGAAGAACAGATATCTAGAGTCTCATAATTAAATTTTGAGTTGTTTAGGAGTCAAGAGAGTGTTGTAGATCTAAGAAGATACTTTTAAAATTGTGTTGCAAGTTAGTATGAATGTTGAGTTAGATATAGAACTTTAAACTCATGGAGATGGTTAGATAATAGAATGTTAAAGTCAAGTAACAAATACATATGGACTGGACATTGGGAATGTACACTAAGCCATATAACCCTCATAACTGTGGCCTAATTACCTCTGTTGTTTTGTATTGTATTTATTATTATAAGAGAAAGAGCCATTTGTTGGACTGAAAGGGGAAACTGTAGGGGGAAATAAGATATACCTTAAACTTAAAAGAAAAAAAAAAAGGGGAAGAGGATGGAGGGTTGAGAGTGAGAGGGTGGGACTGGAGGGGGAATAGGGAGGGGACTGCGATTGAGATGTAACTTGAAGAAATAAAAAATAAAGGAAAAAAAAGAAAAAAAACAATATCCAGTTCACATGAATTTAAAAAGGAAGCCCTGTGTTCCACATCCAGGTAGTTAATTCATAAACATACATATACATATATATATATGTGTGTGTTTGTATAATTTATATTATATATGTATTTAATATTTGTATATTATATGTGTATATAATATAAATTTATATATTTATATATTCATGCATTCATATGCATATATACATGTATGCATATATATTTATGCATATACACACACACACGTGTGTGTGTGTGTGTGTGTGTGTGTGTGTGTGTGTCATGTACAACAGTGTTTGGGGGTCGTGAAACCTTAAAAAGAAAAAAGAAAAGAAAGAAAATCCCTGATTTATATAGCAAAAGAGAGTCTTTCACCAAATGTACCAATGAATCTGTCTTTCCAAGTGCAGGCACATCTGCCTGTTTTGCCCATTCATCTTTCTTACCACCTCATTTTGATAGTAATGCTTAAAATTTTCTTAGGCATCCTACACACATACACTGAACATGGTATCCAAGGACCTATTAAAACCTGTTATCTTCCTTTTTTAACTAATGTAATACAAGCGAAACAATACAAAACCAGGGAATCTTGGAAACATCCTCAATCCCTGCTCACACATCCCTAAATTTTTCCTAGTTCTTGTCTTTTCCTGATACCTGCTTGTTGAGCTTTTTCTTTGATTTCAGGATCTGCCTCATATTGTCCCATTAAGGCTCTTTTTAACCTGTAAGTTTGTGGTCTCTTGCTTTTCTCACAAATGAGAAATGTTTTTAACTGAAATTGCGCATTCAAAAAAACGTGTTTCTTAAAACCAAAAAAAAAAAAAAACAAAACTACTTTTAGATTTTATGTTATCCTGTTCAAAACAGCTGAAATAGAAGAGAAAACAAACAAACAAATGCTGGTGTGGATGCTGGGAAAGGGAATATTTTATTGAATGTTCATGAGAGTGCAGACTGGTGTAGCTACCATAGAAACCATTGTGGAAGTTTCTCAAAATATTGAAAGTAGATTTATCATACATAGTATTTCCCTTAAATTCATTGAGATATATGAAAGTTCCCAAATACAGGCTTTAGAACTGTTTTAATGGACCCATCATTTTCATTTGTTAGCTTGGTACCTGTGTAGGTTGGTTTGGCCGGGTTTGTTGTTGTTGTAGCCCATGCTGACCTCTGTTGAGGGAAGGTCTAATATTGTTTCTGATACATTGAATTCAATGCTGAGATCTGGTTACCGCCCCTTCTGAGGCATTCTCTTAATTGGTTAATAAAAGTCACTTATGGCCAATTAGCTGGGCAGAAAGAGTATAGGAAGGTGGGACTTCCTCAGATCAGCACAGGAACTCTGGGCACACACAGACACTCTCTCGTTTCTGCCAGGAGACACAGAAGGAGACAGACATCTGGAGAAGGCTGGAAGGTACTCACAGGCACATGGTGGTTTGGGGTTAACTTAGAGTAGCTAATTGAGAGTCTGCCCAGCTAAGGGCTAAGCATTAAAACATTAAAGGTCTTGGTGTGTTTAATTATTGGGGAAAATACTGTGGCGGCTTATAAGCCCTCAGTCCAAGCAGTCCCAGGCTGTTGGACTCCCAGACTCCCCTTGAGCCCAGGTGAATCTCCTGCCAAGCTGCCGGTAATTCTACAGGCCTAATATAACAACTTATATTAATTAACAGAGTTTAGGCTACAGGTTGTGTAGGCCACCTTTGGTCCCGGGGCTCTTTCTCCAGGATAAGTTAGGCAACTGGTTAAGGCACTCGGGCCAGGCAGCCTGCTTCTCTGCCAAGCCACCGGCTACTCCGCCGGCCTAATCTTACAGCTTATACTTACTAATAACTACATTAATTAATTAAATTGCAGTTTACAGGTGGCGCCCAACATGGGGCGCCATATGTAAAAAGAAATATATGGCTAATTAAGCTATTTAACCTGTATTTAGATTATTGTTAATTGGTTCAGCAGCCTTTAATTTCTTAACCAGCCATTATAAATGAACACACACAGATGCCATGTGGATTTTAACAAGCCTTGGCCTGAGTTGTGCAATCTTAGCCCATCTAAACTAGCTCGTAATTCTATTACCCAAATATGACCCCATATATACACATGTCCTCTAGGACTGCCATACTCCACGATATGCTGATGTTCCTGGCCATGTGGAATGAGGTTCTTTTTTCTAACCCATGGCATGCATCCTCCTTCCTGCTGCTCCTGGCTGGAATGCTTTAATCTGTCTAAAGCACAGGCTTCCTGCTCTAATCCCAGGAAGTCCCACCTTTCTCTGTCTTTGCCCAATCTCAGGCCTCGGCATTTTATTTAACCAATCAGTCAGTGTAAGTAACAGACAGCAAGCAGGACCAATTAATTAACATTTAGAATGCTTAACACTACCCCAACAATTCCCTCCTTTTGTCTAAAAAAAAAAAAAAAGGCTAAATTTTTTAACTCATATAGTAAAAACAATAAGAACAAACATGAAACAATCAAACTGTATAGCCAATGACTGACCGTGAATCCTCGATCCTCCTGCCTCCATCTCAGAAGTGATGGGTTTACTGGCATGTTGGCTTGGACCCAGGATCTTGGTGTTGAGACTATTTCCTGGATCCACTTATGATCCCTAAAACAAGACAAATGTCAACTGTCACCAACCTTGTGGACTGAGAGTGGGAGCATAAACTGTGATGTCAGAAGGAATGTACATTAGATCTTAAAGCTCTTCCATGCAAGGAGATGCAAACGCAAGCAAACAGCAGAGCCTATGTCTCCTTTCACAGGCCAGCAGGATGGCTCATACAACTCGCATGGAGGAGCTCCCAGACTGTGGCCATGGCATAAGGAGCTTTCAGATACTGCTGTTTGAAAGGGACACCTGTGTTTTGTTTTCAGCCTTCTGTACTAGGAATGAAGCTCATGGTTTCATCTCCCAACTCAGAGGGATTTGTTAGGTACATGAATCATATTTAAGGGAGTTAGGAGGACAGACTGACTTTAAGGATTTCAGCACATGGCTGCTGGAATAAAGATGGATATAACCAATTACAGTCAGTTTCAGAGACGTTCCCAAGCGGTCTTCCAGGGCCTCTCAGCAGGAACACCTCGTCAGCAACTGGTGGAGATGCAGGCTTCTGAAGTCACATATAACAAGGGAATGGCTTTTTGAAAAATTAGCTTAGACTCACTGACCCTCCCCCTGATGGGAGAGTTTATTCTGTTTTCAACAGGTAAAATCTACAATGTAAACACCTAGGCTTATAAACTAAGTTACAGGCTATAAAGAAATTCTCTGAGCTTACAAGATGCCCCCCACAATAAAGCACGTGTTGGCCAAGCTCTAGGAACTGAGTTCAGATCCCCAGAGCTGACATAAAAAGCCAAGCACGGTGACATACTCCTGTGACCCTAAACCTGGAGGAGGGGGAAGAAGCATGGAATACAGGATTAAAAGCATCCAGGCAGTCTAGACAAATCAATGAAAGGACTTGTCTCAAAAAAGAAAGGTAGAAAATCTAGGCATGGAGCACACACCTTTTATCCAAAGGCAGAGGCAGACAGACCTCTGAGTTTGAGGCCAGTTTTGTCTACAAAACAAGTTCCAAGACAGCCAGGGCTACATATAGAAATCCTGTATGAGAGAGAGAGAGAGAGAGAGAGAGAGAGAGAGAGAGGAAATGATCAAGAAAAGATATCCAATATAAAGCTATGGTCTCCATTCACCTGCACACATGTGCACATATACTCACTTCCACTCCAGTAAGCATATACACCACAAAAGCATATATATGCAAAAATTTGCTGCCCTATTTCTACTAAAAGAAAGTCCTCTACTGAATCTAAATTTGTCCTTTTTCAAAAACATAGTCTTAAGGAAAATGTTGGAAGAAACTAGTTACATAAAATGACCCTTACTTGTGGGCACATATATATCAGCAGGCCTGGGGCATTTGATACACTCCTTCACAGGATCAGCCCCCATGTAAAGACAAAGACTGTGGCTTTGCATGGGCTATGTCACCTGGTTTCTATGACCACAAGAGTTGATGCAGTTGGATGGCGAGAACTTTCACTTAGCAAAAGTGTTTAACTGTTTGAAGTGTTTGGAGTATTGATCCTTGTATAGATCCCAATAAGCGTGCACTAAGTACCTCCCATGCACTATCTATACCCACATGCACTCCCGCACATGCGTATGTGAAGCATTTGGCATGAACATCAGCCTTTGGAAATGGCTGACAATGGAATTTGGCTGATATTTGCTATTATTACCAACTTATACTTGCTTGAGAGCCTCAGTTTCCACTCAAGGGTCCCCTGTCGTCCTGAACTCATCACGTTGTGGTGTGATTTGGGCACCCGTCGTCTCCTGCACAGGTGTTGAACAGCCTCATTCACTGTTCTCTCTCCATGAACTCATCTGAATTCTGGTGATTCCAGGCTTCTGTGTGTACCATTTGACCATGGTGCTCACCCCACATCATGAACACTGTACTTCCACCCCAAATCTGATGTTGGAAGGCCAGCTCTCCAGTTTCCCCTTCTCTGACTAACCATTTTAACACACTCGCTGTTACCTAAATTGCTCTAGCCATTTCCTGTTGCTTATAACTAACTTAGCATAGAGTCTAGGATGGACATTAAGACTACATGGGGCCTTAAATATCTATCAAAGAGGCTAAAAGAGCTTTGCCTCCTCTAGGATCTGGACATTTTCCAGCTGCTTCCAAGTCACTTCATTTGTAATAGTATCCCTCATCTTTTAATTTGATCCACTCACTGCAGTAACTAATTCATCTAGGTCTGCCTGTCACTCGCCTACTTTTAGCAGTTTAGGTTCCAGATCCTGGCAACTCCTTCAGGCTCAGTAAACTGTCATGGCAAGTGCTATAATTTGAATGTGGCTGTCTTTCAAAGGTTCATGTCCTAAAGGCTTGGTCCCCAACAAGGCAGTATTAAGAGATAATGGAGCCTTTCAATGGTGGGGCTTCATGGGAGGTAACTAGGTCATTGGGTGCATTGCCCCTGATCTACAGGAGTGAGTGATGGTAAGAACCAGCACAGCCTCTGAATCTCTCTCTGACTTCCTTTCTGTGTGTGATTCCATCTGCCATGAAGCTTTTACCAGAAGCCAAGCAAATAGGGTGGCTTTATTCCTTTTATTCTCTGCACTGCACTGACAAAAATATGTGAAGGAGGAAGGTTTATTTTGGCTTACCATTTCAGAGGAGGTGCAATCCATCACAGCAGAGAACACACAGCGGTACTGGAGGCTCTATGCAGGGTGATGGATGCCTTTAGCCAACTTCTCACACAGGAAACAAGGAATGCAGTCCAGGACTAGAGTCAGGAATAATCCTCAAGCTTGCCCCTGGTGACGTAAGTAACTGCCATCGAGGTCCTATATCCCAAATGGTCTGCACCCTCCCAAAATGGCACAATCAGCTGAGGGCATTTCAGATTCAAACAATAATATCTGAAGTACCTGGACTTCTAACCTCCAAATCCATGAGCTAATCAAACCTCTATTCTTGGATCCATGGTTTTATTATAGCAATTGAAAAGAGAAAAATGATAACACTGATAGAACTGTCCTCCATCCTTCCTTTTGTGATTACAATTTTCCCTATCTCAACCAATCATTTAGTCCTCTGTTCTGAACATCTACTCTTACCCCATCTTCTCATAACCTCTGAGAGCATATGGAGGAATCAACAGAATTCCATATCTCCAGTCTTCAACTATGCACCTCACAAGTACCTATGTTCTGTGTAGGTGTCCACTGTCACTTTGGGCACAACGTATCTAAGAGGATTGATGATAAGTACTGAGATGCCACATTTAACCTGGAGAGACACTCCCACCCATGTGAAGTAAGCAGGCAAAAAGACTCCCCTTGGAGCATTATTTTCAATGGCAAAACTAAGAAAACTCTCTAATAGTATATTCATGGGAGGAAACATGTAAATGAACTTTGTTAGATCCCTGCTGTCAACTCCTACTCAACCATGAAGAAGAGCTGTTAAAACCTAACTCGTTATGTTGGGGAGCTGATCAAAACCTCTCAGGCATTATATTAGTTAATTTTCCCATTGCTTTGAACAAATACCTAAAAGGTTCAAATGAATGGAGGAAGGCTATATTTTATCTTGTGGTTCAAGAGGGCGCAGTGCATCATCATGAGAAGGAAGGCATGAATACAGAAGAGGCTAGCAATTATAGCTATGGGAGCTTGCCCATACTTGGGAAGATTAGGAAACAGGCAGGCTACAAGCATGGCCAAGCTATAAAACCCCAAGACTCACCCTCAAGTGACCTTCCTTCACTTAGACCATCCTATGGCAAGAGTGAATGTATCACAAAACAGTCAGTCATTGAAGAGGACCAAGCTAGAAAGCTGGCCTTCGAACAGCAGCAGTAGCACAATTGTCACAAGGTGATACAAATGTCATGATCAAACAGTATACACAGAAGCCTGGCATCACTAGTACTTCTAGATAATTTCAGGGAGAGAGTACTGAATGAGCCTAGTTCAATGCCTTCCCAGGAGAGAGTGGGTGCCCAGATTACAGCCCAGTGTATAAATGTTCCACAGCTTCCCAAAACAGCAGTGCCAGGTAGAGACCAAATGCTGAAACTCATGAGCTCCAGGGAGACATTTCACATTCAAACTATAACAAGTGTGCAAAGACAGGTCAATGAAATCACACATCAAAATAACATATCTGTCTCAAAGAAAGGAATTGGGTTTATTGGGAAGTAATCAGTAATAACAAATGTTTCATTTGGGGAAATGTTTGAATAATAAATATTTATTTGAAAGAATATGATTCTCCCACTCCATCCTGTACCTCCCAACACTGTCATCCTGCTGGAATAACTCAGACTGGGATCCATAATATTAGTCCCTGACACCACCCTTCCCTCTCTTTTTGTCTAATCAATGAAGTTTTCAAGAACTATCAAATCCTTCTTAAGATACATGTTCTGATCAATGTTCTGGAAATTGCTGTTAATAGGCAAATGTTACCTGAAAGGAGTAGCAGATTAAATGTGTAAGCATACAAATCAAAAACAGATATTTTGGCTTGATTGGTGCATCCCATCTGCTTCTGGAAGATTCTGCAGTGGCAGGAAAGGAAATCAGTAGGTGGGCAACAGAAAGAGCAGTGGTCTCCAGGAATCTGGTGGGGGGTGGGGTAGGCTTTAGAAGGAGGAAGAATAAGGGATAAGGACTAAACACAACTTTTGTTAGGTACTTAATTCATCAGAGGAGACTAATGTAAAGCACATTCAATAGGAAACTCTTGGGAAGGGTTTTTTGTTTGTTTGTTTTTGTTTTAATTTATTTTTTATTTCTTCAAGTTACATCTCAATCACAATCCCCTCCCTACTCCCCCATCCAGTCCCACCCTCTCACCCTCTTCCCCCTCAACCCCCCATCCTCTTCCCTTTTTTTTAAGTTTAAGGTATATCTTTTTCCCCCCAACAACTCCCCATTTCAGTCCAACAAATGGATCTTTCTCTTATAACAATAAACACAATACAAAACAACAGAAATAAATAGGCCACAATTATGAGAGTTATATGGCTTAGCATACATTCCCAATGTCCAGTCCATACGTATTTGGCACCTGACTTTAACATTCTACTATCTAACCATCTCCATGAGTTTAAAGTTCTATCTAACTCAGCTTTCATACTAACCTGAATCACAATTTTAAAAACGTCTTCTTAGATCCAGAACACCCTCTTGATTCCTAAACAACTCAAAATTTAACTATGAGACTCTAGCTATCTATTCTTCAACCACCTCAGAGATGTGAGAGGAATAAATATATCTGATTATATAGGAAGTGCAGGGCCTTCAGCTTCCAAAACTAAGAAATGACATACCAGTGGCTGCCTGGACAGTTCCCATTTTCTCTCCATACATTACAGCATCAATCTTCAGCCATTTGGCCCCGTTTCTCTGACAGACATTGATTGTAAAGCAGGATTTATGAAGGACTTGCCTACTCTGTCTTGGCAGAGCTAGGCTGTCAACTTACCTGCTTCCAAGTTTTGTCCTTTTTGGACAGCATTCTGTCTACAGTTGAAGCAAGGGGTTTTTCTTGCCAAGAGATAGGCTTGCCACTAATTCAATCATCTCCCACTGGAGATTCTTCAATGCTCATCTTCTACTTGGAGTAGAATGGGGAGTACTGTCAGAAGCTGACATGTCTCGATATCAAAAAAAATCTTAAGTTAAGAAAACATCTTTGAATGCCATATTATGCAGATCTCTTGAGGTTTTTGAAGACCCCCTATCTCTTATATTTAGATAAGCAAATGTTGCTTGTCTCTTAGCAAATTGATTTCTGATTAGCTTAGGAAATAACTATAATAGACTGTCATAGTACCTAACAAAATGACAAGCTTGCATGACTATTAGTTTGCATTTCTTAATTATCCTAAACAGTTTATGACAATTGGTAGCAAAAGGCCGAAACTTCACATTTCATTTTTAAGCATTACTAGGTAAAATACCTTTAAAAAGCGTTACCCTTAATTTTGTATCAATATTCAAAGATCAATACCAATGTGGCCAAATATAATCTTAATTTTGTATCACTATACAAAGATCAAAACTGAGAATGAACTAAATGTCATCTGCCATAAAGGACCTTTGAGACTATATCCTCTAAACCACCAGAAAGTGTCAGGTACCTTAAAGGGAAAAGTACTACCATAAAGTGGGGCTCCACAAAGGTGGCTTGAATGGATGAACTATGCAAATAAAAAAACTGTGTCAGAAGAGGTGTGGCCATTCATCTCCACTCAGGAACAAAGGGCAGCCATGCTGGGTTGCATTTCCCCACCCCCACCCGTGTTGCTCCCACACAACCCCAGAGTTCACTACTTTCTCAGGAACTTCCACCCTCTGTTCCTCTTACAAATCCCTGGCAGTCTTGAGGCATACCCACCAATACCTGTTCTACTCCACTGTCTCGGGATCCATTTGCAAAACCTGAGTTTCCTCTGTTCCTCTCAGTAGATAAAAACCACTGCTGCTTCACACAGCTCCTCGCAGAGAGGAAGGGCTGCCAGGGGTTGTTCCACTTTATCATGAAGCTTGTAATGCTTCCCAACTCCGTAGGACTCCCCCTGGCTGTTCATAATGTTCTTCAGGAGCCGCAGGGCAACAGGAAATTAGAAAGCATATCCATTCCAGGAAATACAGCATCTCTCCTGCCTTCCTTTGGACTCAGATCTCCAAGTAGGTAGCAGAATAGAAGCTGCTGCTGGATCAGAGGCTCTGCCTGTAGTTCAAGAGTTACACAGATCCCAACAAAACAGTGTGTGTGTGCTTGTTCTCTGTTTTTGAACCCATGATGTCTCCTTTTTGGTGACATCCAGGGCCCTTTAGCCAATTCCCATTCAGCCTTTAGTACTCCTCTCTTGCAAGAGAAAGAGTTTCTACTCAGTACCCATACAATGGATGTGTCTGAACCAGGCTGAAGAAAACCTGGCTCTCAGGGTGGGAAACATAACAATCCCATTAGCATTTTCCATGAGGTGCAAGTAGACATGTATTTAATGCTCCCATGAAAACAGAGTAGAAAACACTTTATACTAGTTGGTGGGCATGTGAATCACAGTGTAGTGTGAATGACTCATTCCTGCTTAGAACTGAGAAGCTGGGCTCAGATAATCCTCACTTTGTTCCTAAGGGGGCTACACATACTCCCAAAGGCAGAGCAATAGATTAGAGCCCTATCCTCTGTGGAAAAGAGTCTTTAGGTTCTATCTTGCTTTGTGTTTTAAAAACACAATTTTCCCTTTTTGTGGTAGTAGGAATCAAACCCCAATCCCAGAATATGCTAGGCAAACATTCAACAACCAAGCTGAATCCCCAGCTCCCAGGGTGAGCTTTAAAATTAAATACAGAATCCATACTCTTCAAGTTTAATTTTAACCTTATAACACCTTATTCCTCTCTGAACTCTCTTCTTTTTCCTCAGCCAACTCCAACTTCCAGAGGCATATGAGGCATGTGAGTGGTCATATGAATCCATCTGAGGGCAACGATAGAAAGATCACTTTTGTGAATGGCCAAACTCTGGTAGGGCTGAGACCTCCTTGATCTCCCATGAGTCAATCCTCTATTGGCATGTTACCTGAGCACTCTGTCTATATTCCCAGTGCTAGCTAGGACATTAACTGTGTTTACTGGGAGCCAACCAGTTCTTCTGAGAAAGATTAGTGTCATGGTCTTCATCAGAACAGACCCCCTTATTACCCTCCCAAGTGGATTCTGGGAACTCTCCATTCTTCACATCTGACTCTGTTTCCACTTCAGTAACCTTACTTGCTAGATCTGGGGCCAAGTCATCAATCAGTGACCGTCTTGACTGACTCCATTCACATATGCCCCTCAGGTTCTCAGGTCAGTCTGAGATAAATTCTAAAAGCCTTGTTCTTTCATCCTTGACAAATGCTGTCAAGGATTTTGCTTGCATGCTCCATGGTGCCTGGAATTTCAAGACCTAGAAGCAAGCTGCCTCCCTCCTTGATTGACAGATACTCTTTTCTATCAAACAGAACCCTGGAAGGCAAAGAACAGAAAGGGTAAAGGTGTTGACCTACAATTTGGTATTTACTATGAAGCTAGTAAAGCTGAGGCTCCAGTACACTTCTCAGGACTGGCTTCTCCCATGCTTCTAGAAGGATCTAGCACTTGTCACAAATTTTGAAATACAATATCTTTATCACATTGCCTAAAACTGTTCCTTCTTTCTAACCTGACTGCCCCTCTCCATCAAACACCCTCTCACGTCCATTGGTAATGGAAGGACAGGAACACTGAGGGGATATAATTGAAGGTGAGTTATAAATACAGTTTGGAGTTAGTGGGACATGTTTATATCATTCACAATATACACTTCTGTGTATAATAAGGATATTGGTGACTCTCTTCACACAAGAATGGCTTCAAAAAAGTTTTATCCATTAGGCCAATTACCACATCTTGACTTGTATACCATGATTCAGAGCCAGAGTTGTATCACCCATGAACATGCCCTACAACACTCAGCAGAGGACTGCAAAAGACCATTGGAATAAAAGCAAGATTTGAGATGGTTAAAGCAAAATGCTAGTCTGTAAACAGTCTTCCCATCCCTTAGACACGGTAACTTTGCATGTATAAGGTTTGTCTTATGTAACTTCTTCAAGATAAATGCCATCTTTCCACTGAGGATCAGAGTAAAGCAAAGCTCATCTCCTGGTAAAAGCATGCTTCCTTTCTCTTAAAGTTGCCGCACTTCTGATCCTTGGGTCTGTGCTTGCTTCCTACTGGGTTTTCTTTCTCTCCTGATTCCTTCCATCTCTTTTATCCCAATTTTCCTTTTTTTTCCATTTTCACTTTCTCTATCACTCATATTTTTGCACAGAATCTGAGCCTTGATCTGTTGGCATTTAGGACCAGATTCTTCTTTTGAGAGGGGACCATCCTGTAACCGGAGGATGGTTGTCAACATCACTGGCTTCTGTCTACCACATGCCTCATATCACCCACTCCCTAACTATCATATAATTGGTTTTTCACCAATGAAACATAGGCCAGAATAGACCAGATTAAAAGTAGATAAATGCAGGTTTATTAGATGCTGCCCTTGGGTGGGTTCAGCAGTCCCAAGGAATGGGACAAGGGAAATCTAGCACCCAGGCTAAGGCAAAGGAGTTTTAGATCTTAGGCAAGGGGTGATGACATGTAAGCTAGGAGCTGGAATTGTGCCATATATGGCCAAAAGCTGAGCCTCTGGACAGGCACTTTTGGGTGAGTTGCTGCAAACATGAAGGCAAGGGGTGATGGCATATAAGCCTGGAGTTTTCTCTGTACAGGCAGGCTTGAGGGAAGGAGAGCAGACAGGGTTTCCCAGCTTATGGGGGGTGAGCAGGGGTTCCAATCAAATATCACAAACAAAAGATGTCCAGCCATTAGCAAATATTCTCTAGAGGGAGGAGCACAGCTCCACTTGGTGACAGCCACTGACCTAGACCAACACCAGAAAAGAACAGATTATCTAGACATGTCTACTTTCGAATCTCCCTGACCTGGTAATATGCTGCCCAGTCCTTGGTTGTCAGTGGTGTTGTAACCAGTGATTGTAAGTACAAACCCTAGGTTCCAAAAGTTACAAAATGCTAGGTTTGGTCTCCCACACCCAATATGCAATACTCTGGAAATGAATGGATAAATGCCAGGACACGGGGTTTGGCACCTCTCTAGAGTCAGAGGAAAATAGTCAAACTTCTATGCCAACCCCTCCAAGGTACAAGGTTTATTATGCAAGAAAGGGTAGAAAGAACGTAAGAGCCAAAAGAAGGGGTAGAGTTCTGTGCAATAGTTTCCTCCAAGATGAAACCTCTCATCCTTCAGGGAAGCTTGCTAAGTCTCAAGATGTTCTAAAGGGAGACTCTATAAGACTCAGGAAGTAAACAACTCAGAAACTTTAGGAAGTCCCTAAAACTGATAAGACGCACTATGTTATCCTCTTCTTAAGTCTATGTAAGCAGTAAGAACTGATGAGGAACACTTTCAGACAAGTTAAACTACCTAGAACAGATCCAGGTCAGCCAAGTTGCCTGAAACTCAGAGACCCAGCTTAGCTATCTGGAAGAGACACTCTATGATCTGTTAAGCTGCCCGCAAGTCATGCAGAGAGCTCTAAGGTTTCATCTTTTATGAGCTGTCACCCATGCTGAGTTATTTTAATGATGTGGCTTCTTTGCACTGTCTCTGCTTCTTAAGTAACCCCTCACACATACTCCTGTAATAAGTCCCAATACAACTCATTGGTTCACATAGTTGGACTTTGGTAGTGTTTTTACTTTGGTCTGTTATTTGTTCCTTCTCTTGGATGACTCGGTGCCTAGTCACATCTCCTCAGGAATAGTGTCACATAACAACTTACATACTCATCAGTACTTATGAATGCACACAACCATTTGGAAATACACAGACAGCCACATACCACAATACAAACATATCCTGAGGGTCATGCATATATATGTTCATATACATACAAGCTTTGTGTACATGTATACATAAAAACATGCACACATGCTGACTCTCATGTACATGCATGCATTGTGACAGTTTCCACTCAGCTGAAACATTTCATTATGGAGGAAGGCTCATTAAGACTCTGGAAATTCTAAAAGGAGGATCTTTAATACTTAAAAATTAAAACAATGCATAATTCCCAGGAAATCCCTGAAGCTGACAAAATCCACAAGACTCTTCCTTCCCAAGCATATAGAAACAGAAGGGCCTCTGAGGAAGGAGACTATTCAACATGTTAAGCTGTCAGCAGAGTGCCCCAGAGTTCCAGCTTTCCTGAGTTGTCACTGATGCTGGGGGTAGGGGAGCTCTTAGTGATATAGCTGCCTTTGAGTCCTCGCTGCTGCTTTGAGTAAGCGCAATAAACTCACTGGCTTACCAATGTGGATTTTGGTATAATTACTTTGGTCTGCTGTTCGTTCCCTGTCTGGATGCTTGCATCATGTTTCTGCAGAAAAAGTCTCATAAAAACATGTATATACATATTTAAACACAAATAAGGAAGTGTGTGCACTTACACATACACACAGGGGCATGCACACAAAGAAATGAACAAGTATCCATTCACATATGTACATGTAAACATACAAACACACACATCTGCAAAGGCACACCAATTACCATGTGTACCGACACATGTATACAGAACACATCTACATACAATCACATACTGATATAAACACACAAACATATACACAATCACACCAACATTCATATACACACAAATATACACTGATGTATGTACACACATACACAAAATTGACACATATGCATACTTGTATATACACGCACATATACACACAAAGGCATATACAAATATGCATGCACACTCTTAGACATGCACATATGCATGTGATTACACATAAATACACACATCATGAGGCACACACTCAGAAACATATCACCACACATGTGAAAACATATACACACAAACACACATATTTACACAGACATATGCACACCCACATGCACTCACAAGCACATATATATGTATACACATATACAGATATATACATGTGCATGTACGCATATATGTAACACTCATGCATGTATATATATATATATGTATATATGCACACATATTCTTGTTTGCATTAGCACATACAAGTGAAGCCCAAATAAACCACTCACTTACTGGGCACAGTTTTCAAGTGTTTATCTAAGTAATTCTTCTTATACCATGAAATGTAGATAATACATACAACAATAGGCTGAAACACTGAGCTGCTGGGGACAACCACCAGAGCACCTTCTGGGGATGAGGCTGACATTCCAGAAAAAAGGGGAAAGGGACAGAAAATTGTCCATACATTTTCTCTTATTGGGAAAAATATGAGCTAGAGCAGAAAGCCAGTTCCCATTGTAGGGAGCAGTGGGGACAAATAGGGGCTGTGCTGCTTAAAATACTTTTTGTGTATTATTTTGTAAAGAGTGGCACATTTGGCTTCATAGCAGTGAGATCAAGCATAGCAAATTTCCTTAAATTCCTGGAGTGCTGCACACAGCTTTTCTGTGTGGTTCACCCTTAGAAAAGGGTTTAACAACCTCCCTGCTGCATTCTTTGTCTGAGTAAAAAGCAAAGGGGGAGGAGCATGATTGGATGTGGTGAATTACAACTTGGGTTGAGCACAGGACAAAGCTCATTTGGTTGTTGAAAAGGTAGAAAATTGGTGGCTCCAGCAGGTGAGAAAAGCTAGTGTAGCCAGGAAAACTGTCTTTTTGCTCACTGCCTGGGGGTCTAGTGCTCACCTGGACAGGTGACCGACCACATGACTGCAGAGTCTTGTATGAACAGGAGTAGGGACACATATATCTGATTCTCCAGTTTCAGCAACTGCAGAGCACAGGTAAGTTCCAGCCCATTTACAGAGCACAGTTCTGTGGTTTGTAGGAATTTCAAACCAGTTAAGCTGTACTCTATAATGACAAACCTCAAAACCACCTCCCAGTCTAGCACACAGATTCTCAGCTCCAAGTACACCACCACTCACATCTGACCATATGAAAGCAGATCCAAGGACACGGACTCCAGAACCATGCTGCCCTGGAATACTGGCCCCAGTAAACTCTCCAGAATGGTGGGCACTGATTCTAATATCCCTGAAATTATGCTCCCAATGTATGCTGAAATCTCCACCCTGGCACTTCAGATATATGCCCAGTCCTTATTAATGGGGACACCTCTCATGTAGCCAGAGGTTGAGGGGAGGTCAGGAGATAAGCCTAGGCATTGTCTTGGCCCTCCATGAGTTTATCCAAGCCATAGAGAAATCCTTGGTTTATCTCACAGCTGGAAGAGTCCACGTGGGAAAAAAATCACTTTCTATAAGACTATTGACAACCCTTCCAAATTAAGAGGATTTTCCCTTTGCAGAAGGTCGACTGTTTTACTTGGTAAAGGTTAATGACTCATGGGATTTGAGTCTTCCTGGATCTGTAGTTTACAATTCTGGCCATCCATTAGAAACTCCTGGGGGAGCTTTTAAAAAATGTCAATGCTCCATCACAGAGATTCTAGTATAGAGGCAGCATGGGGCACAGAGCTACTGTAGTGCCTGAAATCTCTCTGACCGCTTCTTATGAGCACTGGTTAGAGAAAGTACAGAAGAAAATGGACTGCCTTGTGGGAGGGAAAAGGAAGCATTGTTTACCACTTGAATAAACAGAGACAATGTGAGCCAACTTTTTGCTTAGAGGTTGTCATAGTTAGCATCTCTGTTGCTGTGATAAACACCATAATCAAAAAGAAACTTGGAGAGGAAAGGGTTTCTTTGGCTTAGAGTTCCACAGCATAGTCTATCATTGAGGGAAGGGCAGAAACTCAAGGCAGGAACTGATGCAGAGGCCACAGAGGAGTGTTGTTTGCTGGCTTGTTCCTCATGGCTTGCTCAATTTGTTTTTTTATACCATCCAGGACCACCTGCTCAGGGGTTGCAGCATCATAGTGGTCTGTGCCCACCCATGTCAATCATTGGTTAAGACAATGCTCCAACAGGCTTGATGAAGGACCAATAAAATGGAGGCAATCCCTCAATTAAATTCCTCTTCCCAAAGACTAGAGCTTGTATCAAGTTGACAAAAAGATATCCAGAACACAGGCTCTGAAGGTCTCCAGCTACCCAGCGCCAATGAGTCCTACTGTAAGAATATGGCTATCAGTAAGGCTGAACATGGAAGAAGCAATGTCAGAAAGGAGCGGTGGTGACTTTGAGTTGAGATGATTCAATAAGTAGGTTTATACCAGCCACCCTCATGGCTGCCTGCCTGAAAAGGCAAATAGCACCTCAATATTTCCCAATAACCTTACCATAAACCCTTATGCTCCTTGTAGATTGAATTACCTCTCCTGGTTTTCTTTCTGCTCTGTTGAACACACTTACTTTTATTCACATTGGATTTTGCACTTATACTTACAATGTATCTTTATACACTTATCCACCACCAAAATGAAAAATCCATGACATAATTAGAATTGGAAAAACAATTAGTCTTGTGTCCTCTTTCACATGCCTATTACCTGTGTTGGGTACATCTGCATCCCCTTATATTTATTCTTCTTTCTTCATGTTATACTGTTATCCATATGTATGTTTGTTTACATATATACATATGCAAGTATATTTGCTAGATTCATATGGAGAAATATATACATTTTTTCCTCTCTGAGATTGTGTGACCTCACATTATATATTCTAAGTCCTGATTATCTAATATGACAGCCATGCACTAAATGCCAACTCCTTTGTTACAGGTAATTGCTACCTGTCTATCTCCCAAGACTATGAGGACCCTGAAGACTAGATTTCCAATGCTCCAGGGGGTATGTCCCCTTCTCTTTCAAGGTCAGAAACAGCTGAAACAAAACAAAACTCAACTTGGAATCCATAACACTCAGGTTATCAGTGGTGAAGTCTGTGAGGAAAGTCAGCTTAGTACTGACCTTCATGATCACCCACACATCCACTGGAAATGGCCTATCAGCTCATCTCAGAGACCAGTCTCTGCACACACCATGAGTGGAGAGAGGACAGGCATTGTTTACATAGAAGACATATGACTACACACAAGAGAAATCCAAAGGAAAGGCAAGCAGGGACCTAAGCCATGAAGGTCACATTCTCACATGAGCAGATGGACAGGCCAGACTCATTTCCTCTGGACATGAAAGAGCAGTGACGTAGGAACAGAGGGGTGGACACTTGCTGCCTGTGAGGAGAAGAAACCAGTCTCCTTGTACAGCAGGCCTTATGCTCACTGTGAACAAAATGTGCCTAGAGGAAGGCCACTCTGGGGGTGTTACAAGGCATTTTCCTACGAACTGCAACTTTTCCTCCAAACTGAAAAATTCCCTCCAGGAAAGAAGAGGCTGGGGAGGTTAAAAAAAAAATGTCATATGTCAGGGAGTCAGAAACTTAGAATATTCTTGAGAGCCCCTGACCAGAAGGAAAACAGACAGATTTGAGTTGTCAAGCTGACTGCATGCTGCATGGAAAGCTCCAAAGTTGCAGGTTTTCAGGAGTCCTTACCCATGTCGGGTTGGGCTTTCTGGGGATATAGCTGCTTTTGAGACAATGCTGCTCTTTGTAAATAACCTCTCACTCATACTTCTGTTAAAAAAAATTAAAAATGTATTGGTTCACCAGATTGGACATCAGTACAATTGATCCATTGATCTGTCTTGGGTACCCTTTCTGGTGTGCGTAGATGTGTGTGAAGTGTGTCTCCCTAGGAAAAGTCTGTCACATAATAGAGGGACCATGGAGGGTGACCCTAAAGACTCATCAGATATACAGTAGATGGGCCTGTTATAGAGTTCACACATCAAAAAGGAAAAAAAAACTAAATACACACCTTCCTAGACATTGTGCTAGTCTCTTTCTCCAGATGGAAGGGATGGAACTGACTTGCTCATACATCACACAATTAATGCTTCAAGTTAGTACCCATGGTGAGCTGAAAAAGGAATGGCCATCCTATGCTGTGCTTCAAGAAGAGAGGCCAGGGAAATACATACCCTCTTATTCATTTAGCCCAGCCATATCAAATTGAGGGAGCTGAAGCAACTCTAAGAGCCAATGTCCAATGAAGTAAAAGGGGAGTCGACTCCAAGCACATATTGCTCTGTTATTCAGCGTGACCACATGTCAGCCATTCTGCCCTTTTCCCTCTTCCGAAGCAGGCACAATATTAAATAAAACCTTAATGTAGTCATTTCCGACTTTAAATTATATGGTCATTCTCAAAGAAATGTTTCATGTTTCTTTTGAATGACTTCTTTGGCTCACAACTGAAATGACCACATAGGGGAAACTTGTTTCTCTCCAGATAAGAGGACAAGCTTTAGCTGTTAACAAAAAGAACCTGTCTAATTGTCTACCAGTAAGAAAATAATAATAATAAATAATAATAATAATAATAATAATAATAATTCTATCCAAGTTTCCCTTTATGAATATTACAAAGAAACTGACCTAGTTTTTACCACCACCATCGCCCTGCCCCTTACCAAAAAGCAATAGATTTTACCATACACCTGGCAGGGCTCCACATGCAGAACCAGCCCTCACAAACACCCCCACTATCTATCCAGCTCCTTCCCACCTTCATGCTTTCTCCCTTCCTTCCCTCCATCCTTCCTTCTAGCCATACAATGTTTATTGAATCTCTATGATGTGCCCGCCACTGAGCAGGGCCAGATGAAGTCCCAAAGACTATCCCCCAACTATACGGAGGTTCCATTTAGAGAGTCACCGTCTTCTCCACAAGGCCATCAATACCATACAACCTCCCCTTCTTCTTGTTCCCATTCCAAGACATCTCAAAACTCACAGGACCCAGAGTGAGTCTTTCAGGATCCCAAGCTTCTGTGCTCTGGAAACATCACTATAAACCTGCTTCCTCTTCCTTAGGTGAATGACTTCAGGCTGTTAGTCATAAAAAGCAATGAGTCTTCTGTTTTCTGTGTACAAACACATGTATGTGTGAATGTGTGTATCTTGTCATGGAGGCCAGAGGTCAAATGCAGGAATTGTCTGTTGGGAACTTGGGTTTGTCAGAAGGTCTTTGTGTTTTGTTTTGTGGCACAGGATCTCACTAGACAGCTCTGACTATCCTGGAAATGTCTTTGCAGACCAGGAGAGCTCACAGAGATCTGCCTCCCAAGCTCTAGAATTAAAGGTATGTGCCACCATGACATAATGCAGGTCTGAGATTCTAGGGAACCCTAGGTAGACATATAGAGCTGAGGAGACTGGAAAGCATTCTCCTAGGAATTCTTTGGCTCAGTTCTTATGGCAGCAGAGATGGGAGGATGTTTGTCCATGGACCAAACTCAGCTGACAGTCAGATCTTGCGTACAGCATTTTTGAGGACTTTTGCTCATCAGTATCTTAAAAATCGGGTTTCCCTAGAAAACTCATAAAGCAGAATATTTGTGGACCATAGACAGTAGCAGTGGCTTGGAGGAGAGTAATCTTCTGCCCCTCACAGACAGATACGTGTTCTCAAATCATCACACTCCTAAGGTTACATTCATGTCTAGTGAGAGGACCTGAGAAGGCAAAGCTATGAGTGTCTGTGATTTGGATTTAGCAACTGCTTGGCCAGGGCAGGAGAAGGCAGCGCAAAGCCCCTGTTTGCTTGTCAGTGACTAGTTAAGCAATCAGACTTCTCATCCCACTCTTTTTACCTCTTTCTCTTCCATTTGGCCAGAACTCTTCGTAGAAACAACTTCGCTGTCTTACTGTATCTGTCCTCTGGGTTGACGAGCATGCAAAGATTCTAATGAGCATCAGATAAATGGAACCCTGTTTTTTCTAGGGTCTTTCCCTGTGATCATAACTCACCAAACTGAAACTTACTAACCTCTCAGTGTGCAGGGTCTGCTGAGGCCCCTGAAGTGAACACCTTGAAAAGGGGGGCTGCACTTGATGCCAGGCCCAGCTTCTCTTTAACCAGAATTTGCTCCGTGTTTGATCTGATCACCCCACTGAAAATGATCCTGTCATGGCCCTTGCTGAATCTAATGGGAGAAAGGACATCATAGACAGGGAGGACACAGAATTAACTGAAGGCTTTGTTCTTCCAGGTGGAACAGGTAACAGCATGTTACGGGATGAGAATGATGCTGTAAAACACAGCAGGGAGAAGGGCTAGCATTGCACGCCAAGCAAGGTGGATTTGTTTTTGTGTTTGTTGGGGTGGGGGTAGGGCACTGCTGGTGCATCCAGAGAAACAGAGCAGAAGGCAGAGCATATATTACAGGTACATTGATGAAATTGGTGGTGGGGTTTGAGGAAACCCTCTCTTCGGATGGTTCCATTTCCTCCAGTGATGTAAGAAGCAAGGCTATCATCTCTGTTCCTAGCTGGGTGAGGATGTTCAGCAGATTTGGGGGTGAGAATAGAAGATATTAAACAGTCACCTGGCAGGAAAGAGGGAGAAGAAATGAAGGAGCAAGAGTGTGCTGCTGACAGCATTACATTTGAAGCCTGAAGTCAAACAGAAGAATCGAATAGGCTGTTTTTCTTACTTTTCCCCAGCTGGCTTCCACTGGAAGGTGAACTCAGATGTTATAGGCAGAAAAGGATCAGACTGGCATACTGGATGATGTTCCTGTCACACTGAGGGGTCTCTAGGGTTGCATATAACGTGCAGAGTTAGAAGGTAGGATGTGGTGGTCAGAGCTATGTGAAATAGAGTTGCTGGAAATGTCATTAGGCATGACCATGAATGGCCAAAATAAAGCAAAACAGAAAATCAGAACAGAGGAATCCAAGAACAGACAATAGTCCACTGAGGGCACTTTGAAGAACTAAAAAAAAAAAAAAAAAACGACATAGAGCCATGTTTGGAACAATGAGAGACCTGCAAGATGGCCAAGGGAAACGGCCGTGAAAGGTGAGCACAGACGCAGACTGATGATAGCATGAGGCCAAAGTGAAGGTGGAAGGAAGGCTGGTATGGACAGGAGCCAGGAGACAAGAAGGTTAGGAGTAGGATGAGGTGGAGCACTGAGCTTCACTTAGACATGTGGAGGAAACAGCTGGCACAGGCCAGTCCTCCTTAGTGCACAAAGAAACTACATGTCCAGAGAGGAGGCTGAGAACAGACTTTGCATGTAAAGTCCAGAATTCCAGAGGTCACAGCAGCTGATGCCTTGAGCTGGAGTTGGGTGGTGAGAGATACAGTGGGGTTACGAAGCACCTTATGGGCTAGACTCCCCATAACCTGTGAATACAGGATTTTGATGGCAGTGGACATAATGAGGATACACGAAGGAATCAGGGTAGCTGTGAAAGACTTTAGGCAAGTATTAATGGTAGAGCTGAAAGTGTTGAGGCCCTAGCGGTGGGTACCTGCAGCTGACTCTGGCTCGCCTCAATGGAGCCTACAAGCTCCTTCCTGACCCCTGTCACTGTGGATAGTTTCCCAGGTAGGTGAGATCTTAGACCCACAGCACAGGGGTCATTCAACTCCAACTGAAAGGAAGGTCTGCCTCACCTTATGTCAGTTTCCTCATGAAAACTGAAGCCTAATCCTAACTACTTAGGAGAATAAGAGGATAATGAGCCCTCGAGATGATGCATGCAGAAGATATAAGTACCATAAGATTAGCACATCTGACAGTTCTCCTTCTCTTCACTGAGGCTCCACAGGGAAAATGTACTATTAATTGACGGGAAAGTGATGTTGGATGAGAAAAATATAGACATGAATGGTCCCTGTACTAAATGCCTGCACATCCTTGCCATACAATGGAAACTCTATCAGCTGGGCTTCTGTCAATAGGCTACTACTCTCCAAATGGAAGCTAATCAAAGTGCCCAGAAGGAATTAATCAGTCTCCATAGGACCAGTCCAGGAATCCACACTTTTTAAGTGACATAGATTCCAAATGGTGGCTTACTAAATCTTGTGGATTGATTGGGGAGACATCAAGGGGCTGGAGCCTGGCTGATGTTTCTGTATTGATTGTGGCTTTTAGCCAAGTTATTAAGTGGTTTGAGATAGGGGGTTATATGGCATGAGTCTACATTCCCTCCCCACCCTTCCCTTCCTCCACATTTCAGCTTGAACCACAGCATTTCCCAAAAGGATATTAGTTCCTGTGGACAAAAGAGCTGAATGCATTAAGTAAGGCAGGCCGCTGCATGCACTGAATTCATGCTTTGTGGGTGCCTTAAGATGCTCAGCCACCACTCTTAGAAACCTGAGAGAAATGTGGCTTAGGCTTTGGGAGAAAGAGCAAAGAAGTCACCTTCAGGAAGGACGTCTTAGCTCTTTGGCTTTCTGGAGCATGGAAATGAGGCTGCATAAAATCCTTCACCCAGCTAAAGAAATTATCCCTTTCTGGGTCAGGAAGAAATAAATCAATTCATGCAATTTTGCCTTGAGTGTATCTATATTCTGTCTGTTTAGCATTGATAAAAAAAACCTACAAAAGAAAGAAAGAAAGAAAGAAAGAAAGAAAGAAAGAAAGAAAGAAAGAAAGAAAAGAAAAGCAATCAAAGACAAAAATTGTTGAGTATAAATTAAAGGCTAAGCTAGCATGAGAACTTTTGTATAATACCCTTCAGGTTTGGTCTCATAAACTCATTGTCATATCTTACACAATCTATCTTGTTGAGCTTGCCTACAGAGAACATGCTCCAGATAAACTCCCACAACTACTGTGGGCCTAATAGCTCTATTAAAAGACGTATATACACATCTTTCCCAGAGTGTCAGTGTGTGGACGGAAACAGACTGTACCCAGGACATGCACCATGGAAGTCAAGGAGTGAAGAGGCCAAGTATAAAGGAGAACCCCTCTAAATGGCCCTGCTCCTTGCTTCTAGATAAAATACTCTTTGACTCTCAAGTTTAAAATAGTCATTTGTAGCCAATTCCAACCCCACCCTAGTCACGCTGTACCCAGTCCTAGGTGAGATTCTTTCACAGGCTGAGGTTCAAGAGAGAGAGATGATGAACAGACTACCCTACAGAGATGTAATGGGGTGGAGTTGAGGAGGGAGTGAAGTTACCATTTTGGATTCACCCTGGCTATTTAGGATTCAGCAAAGCTCTACAAGATAAGAGTATTAGGGACAAAAATAAGGAAGATCAAGGAATGGTTAGGAAAGGCTTTAGTAAGGAATAGTGATTGGCAAAATGGTGAGCAAGAGAAGCTTCTGGATGGATTCTCTGTCCTCATAAGTGAATCGGGACCACATAAAAACAGACCTCCAGGCTGAGCACAATCGTCTGATAAGGAGGTCTTTGCTATCTAAGAAGATGTTATGATATTGTGGCACATAAATCATGTCATGCTACATACCGGGTCTGGTATATGGTTTGTTAGGGTAAGGAAGGGGGAAATCAGGGAGCGGAGGCAGAGTTATGGGAGTAGCTGGAACATAGAGAGAGAAAGAAAGACGTGAGGAACAGAGGGAAGTTGGAGAAGCTGGGGAGAAACAGAAAGAGAGAGCAAAAAAAAAAAAAAGACAGACAGTAGGAGGCAGGAACTTCTATACTACCAGGTGTGGTGGGACACCTATCGGCAGGTGATGATGTAAGCAATTAAGGACCCGGAAGGACCCCTGAAGTCAGGCTAATGTGAATGCCTGTAGACTTACAGAACGGATGCTAGCTTGGAGAGCAGGAAGAATGGATCAAGACCCTGAACAACCTGGGTTTCTGAGCACTGAAGGAGTTGGCCAGCTGTAACCTGTCATCTAGGAAAATAGAGAGGACAGTGTGGCCTCGAGCTGTTGTTGTGCTCTGGGCATCTGCTTGCCCAGCCCAAGCAGAGAGAAAACCCAGCAGGACACAGGAAGGTGGCTTGATGTGGGGGAAATGACAAAGCACCCTATTTATAGTGTCCTCAACATTCAGTGTCTTCTTGGCTAAGCTAGTGCTGCGCCAGAGGCCCTGACTCCCCCAGCTCTGACTGTGCGACTGTGGGCAGGTCTTCACATACCTAGGACACATTTTTCATGAAAGCCACCATGTTACTCATTTTAAATTATACATTCAATAGCATTAGGTACATTCATAGCATTAGACATCCGTCACTGGTATCTAGGTAGCTCTGGGTAGCTGAGGAAATCTGATGCCCCATCATGTAGCCACTCTCCATCTCCTCCCTGGTTGTTTTTTGCTGAATATTTGATACTGCATGGCATTGAGTTTTCATAGTTATCAATATTTTGATTTTATGATCATCAATAATGAGATGTCACTCCATATAAACACATAGTCCAGCATGACAGAAGTACATTTAAAGCCCTTTCAGAAACTGTTAGAAATTCAGTTCTAATCTGAAGCCAGAATTAATGTAATATATATATAAAACTCAAGTTAGCAACACAAACAGCTGATTTGCAGGGACACTCCACATCGGAGGAGTGGGATGGGTGGGAGAGGGAGGAAAGGGTGGGAGGGGAAACCGGGAGGGGTGGAAAGAGGGCACTATGATGGAGATGTAACTTGATGTAATAAATAAACATTATAATAAATAAATAAATTCAAACATTTTGACACATAACAATCTAAACACATACACTGAGTGGGAATTATAGGGAAATATTAAAAATATTATCTCCATAATTAAAACATTTGTTTCTATGAGGTCAGAAAACTTTGGATGTCCAATTAAAAACACTGTAACTTATAACATACAGTCCTCTCAGACCTGTGTTTCAAGCAGCAATCATTGGCAGCATCTTGGATTCATCACGTTTGGTTTGGGGTTCAATTGTTCATGTCCCCCATTCAGGAACTTTTTTTATTGACTTTCCCCACCACGTACATGTGGCTACACCCCAAGAGCCTCAGGCCCTAGTTACCAAGCTCAGAAATCCAAGTAAAGAAAGCTCTGACCTAATGGAGTTACCGTCTCAGCCCATCCTACCACTGATAACTCTCAGTCATCCTCTGCTTTTGCTGTCCTCTTCCCACCTCCACCCTTCCGCTCTGCCCCAGCTAACTGGAAAGGCTTCCCTACCCCCAACCTCTCGCTTGCTAGTGCTGTCTCACACACGCACACGCACACGCACACGCACACGCACACGCACACAGGTAAGTCTGTTCAGCTCAGGCTCCCGCCGAGTCTCTGAAAGGCTGGCTAAGGTTGGTTGCTTTCTGATGTATTCTGCTAAATTGCAAAGTCACGGAAAACGGTGCATGAGCACTTTTGACAACTGCATTTTACAAATGGCTTATTTTGTTAGATATACAGGAATTTGTATTTGTCAAAATTAGACACTTTAGAAGTCTTTGTAAGTCGTTGTTTTTGTGCTGTTTGTCGTTTTGAGATGGGGGCCTATCAGTGTAGCCCTGGCCTGAAATTCACTGACTTTGAACTCATAGTGATCCTCCTGCCTTGGCCTCCTGAGTGCTGAAAGTATAGGTGTCTTTGACTGTGCCTGGCCTATAACATTATTTGACTTACACGGCTTTTGAATCTGCTTTTAAGTAGCTTCAAAATAAAGTTTTTACAACTATGACCCATGGTTGGCAAACGTGGCTACAATTATTCATATTGATATCAGTTCCTGTTTTTTGGAGAATACATTGACCTTGAGGAAAAGGAACAGATTAAATAAGTAATTTATTCTTACAACACTGTGGTGGGCAGTGTGCAGCAGTGCTGTGAACTTGTATCCAGGTGTATTTCATCCTAAGCGTTCTGCTTCTGTAAGATAATAAGTCCCAACTGCTTTGTCTTTAATTAGTAAAATAGGATAATTGTACAATAAGCGCTTGTCAGGGAATACACCTGTGAAAGGCACTGCCCCTCAATACAATAAAAGCCCAGCTGAGATGTATTGTTTAAAATGACATCAGGTCAAGAATGATGGTACACATCTGTAATTCTAGAGGATGATGAAGGAGGATCATGAATCCAAGGCCAGCCTGGGCTACATAGCAAGTCTCAAAGTCACCAAAGGAAGGAAGGAGGGAAGGAGAGAAAGAGAAAAGGATGGGATGAGCAAGGGAGGGAGAGAGAGATACATAACAGCCTGTGTTGCAGCTTCTTTAAGATTGCCATTCAACAGTTGCCCAATGGTGTATGCCTGTAATCCTAGTACTTGGGAAGTAGAATCAGGAAGGTCAGGAGTTCAAGGATACCCTGAGCTACAAAGTAAGTCTGATGCCAGCTTGGGCCATGTGAGAAGTCATCTCAGAAAACAACAAAAAAAAAAAAAAAACTTTGAAGTTGGAGAGGCAATTTAGTGGTTAAGAGCAATTATTTTTTACTCTTGCAGAGGGACTTGAGTTCAGTTCCCATCACCCACATGGTGCTTCACAACCATTCATATTTCAGTTCCAGAGGAACTTTTCTGACCTCTACAGGCACTAGGCATGCATGTGGTACACATACATTCATGCAGGGAAGATACTCATACATACAAATTATATTATAATCTAAAACAAGCAAGATGCTGCTTCAGGAGAGAGAGAGAGAGAGAGAGAGAGAGAGAGAGAGAGAAATTGTCCTGTTAGGAATTCTTCTCACTAAAGAGATACTTACATATGTGTAAAAAGGTTTACATTTAGGAATATTTGGAAGAGTTTGTAAATATGAGAATAATCTAAATAAAATCCAGTTTACAGATATAATGAAACATGTGCAGCAATTAAGAAAAAATGAACTGCACCTGGATCTGCAGAATTAATACTGTGAGGATGACTGTACTACCAAAAGTGATGTATGCATCCAATGCAATCTCCATCAATATCAATGATATTCAGTTCTGAATTAGAAAAAAAAAAAAGGTCCAAAAATCATTTAAACCAAAAGACCACATCTAGCCAAAGCAATCCTAAGTAAAGAACACTTCTGGGGGCATTAAAATACTTGAACTCAAATTATACTACAGCGTCCATCTCTAAAACCCATTAAAAACAAAACAACAACAACAACAAAAAAAACCCTAAAAGTCCTGTATGCTGTATGCTAGCAAACACTTGTAATCCCCATGTCAGGGAAGCAAAGACAGGCAACTCCTTGGGGTTTGCTGGCCATCCAGCTTAGCCTGCTTAATGAATCTCAAGCCAATGAGAGACCTTGTTTTACAAAAAGAACAGAAGTATATGACTCATGAGATCGTCTGCTGGCCTGCACATGTATGTACACTCACACATGTTCAGCATGTGCATACACACACACACACACAAACACACACACACACACACATACACACACACATACAGAGAGAGAAACTAATTTGTTTGAAAATGCTGAAATGAAACCTAACACTTTTATGTTAACTAAAATAAATACATTTTTAATGAACAAGTGTATATATATATATATATATATATTGCCATGTAAGAATTTTCAAGGTTTATTGATGACTAAAAAAAGTATATTTCTTGTCATTAGATAACAAACATTATACAATTTCACTTACTTGTTGACAGACGTGAGTATTTTTGCACAAGCCTTCTGTGTATGCACAATATATACAGTACCTGTGAGAGCTTGGAGTAAATGACAGGACAGCTCGCCCTTCTCAAGACATTTGGTGTCTAGCTGTCATAAAATTGTAACATCCTTATTTTGTTAGAACAAGATACTTCCTGTCTTCTTCTAAAATGCCATCATGAGCACATGGATCTACATATGTGTTCATAGCTTATGGGGCTCATTCATACATGCACATAAGACTCCTGTGCGGGGCATGCTTTGTATGCAAAGCTACAGCAGGAAGCGCTGAGACACAGACCTAAGAGTGCTTCAGCAGACTTCTAGACTCAGCATTCCCTGAGGAACGGGGAAGGAGAGGGTAAAGGCAAGGAAATCACACGTTACTTTATCTTTTCAATGTCTGAATCCTTTATGCTATGTTAATGTCTTGGATAAAACTGCTTCCAACTCCATCTCCAGGGGATCTGACATCCTCTTCTCGCCTCTGTGGGCACCTGCACTCACACACTTATACATACATGTCCACAGACACTGGATACAAGCATATACACATAAAAAAAATAAAATATATTTTTAAAGTTAAAAATGCTAATTGTCAGATGAATATTTATGTCATGACTGTCTATTTTAAACTGGAACTAAATGTTCAGAAAATAGAATGGTGGAAAGAGATCCTGTTTGTAGTGCTATGAATGGTCCAGCTACCAGAAATCAATGTACCAGTCACTGTGAAGACACACCAGCCTTCTGATGCACATTCAGTTCTCAGCTATTTACCCAAGAGACACAAAAACTTGCACTGATAAAAAAATATCAGAATAAATACATTAACTGCAGCTATATTCACGATGTCCCCCAACCAGAAGCAATATAAGTGCCCATCAATGGGAGGATAAATAAAAAGTATTATAGAATTGTGTGGCTGTGCTGCAGCTAAAAATACAAGCTGAAATTACATGAATGGACCACAGAAGCAAGACATGATAGTACACAGGGTGCATGGGTATGTAACTTAAAAGCTTTAGAACTTGAGACATGCATCTCCCAGAGAAAGAAATCAGAATAGAGGCTCTTTGTCCAGTGGGGGTGATTGGAATGAGGCATAAACAATCAGCTAGGGTGATGGAACATTCTAGATGTTGACAGCTATTGGTAGATAACCAAAGCTAATACACTTTATCAGAACTCACCACACAGAAAGATTAAGGTCTGAGCATTCATCGCCAGTAAAATTTCATCTTAGTAAAACTAAAATAAAACAGAGCTAAGAACAAGAGGAAGCTCCTAGCCCTCATGTGGCTGATGAACTGAGCGGGACTGATATATGGGGGACCCCTCACCCGAAGAAAAGGTGAGGGGAAAGAGGGGGTAGTAGGTGGGAGGATGGGACCAGAAGGGAAGGAGGGAGGAGGCTGTGATCGAAATGTAACTTGAATTAATAAATGTTTTAAAAAATTACAAACAAAAAACAAAAACAAAGAAAGGTTAGATTTCCCTGGGAGTGACAAAGGATGAAGTGGAAGGAACCAAGATCATTTTTCCCCCTAGGGCCTGCATCGATGCTTTCAATGAGGATATTAGACTTGGGCGGGTCTAAAAAAAAAAAAATCACTGCCTGATACAGGACCAGCTCACACTCATTAGCAGAGCTTGCAAAGTCTTATGCAAATCTGGTGTGCAGGGCATCAACCACATCCACAGCCACTTCTCTAATGATGGCAGATGGCATTCTGCTGATAAAAGTGGAGACTTGGAGGAAAAAAAAACTGCCCAATCTTGCATAATCCATCTAGGAACTTGTAAAGTAAATAAATGAATACCAATAACATCAATGGGAGCGGAACTTAAGTAGACATGCATAGATCTTTACATAAATCCCCTGCAGCATAAAAAGGAGATTAGAAGGAAGAACACGATTTAGAAGCCAGTGCAAGCGTCCCCCATATCCGAGCATCACACTGGAGCTGGCACCGTGCTGGGAATGGCAATGGCTCATTCCTATTCTCCAAGAGGTTGAGGCCCCAGCAGCTGCTGGGGCTCTGCTACCCTCGCTTCCCCTTCCATTCCCTCCCTTGCCCTCAAAAGCCTGCATCATTGACACTATGGTACTGGGACCCTCTCTCTGAGAAGGCACAAGTGGAAACCTCTCACTATTTAAAAAGCAAAACGTGCATTAGTTTTATATATATATATTTAATATATATATAATATTATATAATATATATTTAATATATATAAAATATATATACAGAAGTGAAACTTTGCCTTAGGAAACCTGCAGAGTCAGGGAGGTCACTCTGCACAAGGCCAGTGCAGAGAGAGCATCTGTAAATGAGAGACCCCAAGCAGGAATCTGAGCCTGTTCTGCAGCATCTAAGTTCCTGCAGCATGCTTAGAAGTTACTGCTTGGCATGGCATCTACTCACTTACAATTGGATTTTAGCCATATAGCACAGAATAACAATACCACAGCCAATACACCGAAGGGAACAGGAACATGGACTTTGTTACCTGTCCATGAGACACTTTGCCCTAGTGATGCTGCCTTGTAGGCCCCCAGTGTATGAGGAGGCTCTTGGCCCTCATATGACTGCTGAACTGGGGCGGGGGACTGTTAGGGACACTCCACTCCAGAGGGGTGGGATGGAAGGGAGAGGGGGCGGAGGGTGGGAGGGCGGGACTGGGAGGGGTGGAAAGAGGGTACTGTGATGGAGATGTAACCTGAAGTAATAAATAAACATGAAAAGATATTTTTTTAAAAATTAAGTTACTGCTTGGGATGAAAGCACTGTTTCGTTATTTCTGCATTGCATACATGGTTTTATTTAAAATAAAAATAAAAAGTATCTGCTGTCAGGCCTAAAGAAAGACGTATCAGAGCCAAATCCAAATGCAACCTTAAGTATATTTTGAACACAAAATATACTATGACTATTTCCACTCCCATTCCTCACCTCCCAAATTGCAATTAAAGTTGCCAGTGAAAAATCACAGCATGGGGAAATTGTATCTGAAAGTAGAGAAAGGATGTTGTCTGCTTGCTACACTTTCAGAAAGCTCCAGACACCATCCTAGGCTAGGCCATATATGGTAAATGTTACATAGTTTCTAAATACAGGGAAGAAAGCTGGAGCCTCCTGCATGTGGCTCTCCACTGTGCGCTCCTGACAAATGACAAGTACATATACATACCACTTTAGCATATTTTTTAATTCTCCCTTCAAACAGTGAATCAGAAGTTGAAGGCAGGGACTTGAGCAGACATTTGTACACCTGTATCTATAGTTACATCATAGCCCAATAACCAAAAGATGGAAGCAGATACAATGTCAACTGATTAAGAGTGTTTTTTTTTAATGTGGCTATGTACATACAACCAGATATTACTCAGCCTGACTGTTAGGTCTGCCTGATCTCCAGGTTCTTCCAGAATGCCTTAGTTTCTACCTGTTATAAAGTATGCCTTGCCCCTAAAAGCCTTTACCTATACAACCCAGACATTTTGGGGCTCTCTTCTCTCTCCTCTTCTCTTCCCCTCTCCCTCTCTTTTCCCCACTGTCTGTCTCTCTGCCTCTGTTCTCTATCTCTGCATGTGCATGCTGTTTCACTTTCCTTCTCTCTTATCCAATAAACCTGCCCTTATATAACTTAATTTGGCCTGAATCAGATCATTTCACACAGTGAAGAATGCACCATTATTTTTGAAAATACTGACTATGGTGTCATACACTTGTAATCCCAGCACCAGGGAGGCTGAGGCAGGAGAATTAGGAGTTCAAGAGGGTATGTAGTCAGATGCTATTTTGTAAAATGAAATACATGCTACATGTTACATGCTACAATGGATCAACCTTGAAGACATTTTGTAACATGAAACCATCCAGGCACAAAAGAGTAAAAGATACACAACCCTACTTCGAAGAGATGCTGAAAACAGTTAAATTTATGAAGCAAGTGGCTTAAAGTTATCAAAGGGCAGGGAGAAAGAATATGGAAATTTGGTATTTAATAGGTACAGGGCTTTGGTTTGGAATAATAAAGCAGTTCTGGAGATGGATGGTGCGTCATTTGCCCAAAAATGTGAATGTATTTAGTGCCTCTGAAATGTAGCCTATACGTTGCTAAAATTTCCATATTATGTGCATTTTACCACACAAAAAGAATAAGCAGAAAAAGACAAGCAGATACATTAAAAGACTTGAAGTAGAGTGAGAGAAAAACATAAATATAAATAAACAACCTGGAAGACATGGAGATGACTCAAGGAAAACTCTCCGCCTTCCTGTCTTTATCTGTTTCTTTAGTGAAGTAAACACAGAGATGGCCCTGATAACAGAAGGCACAGCAAGCCACAAAAGGTTTTTCCAAGGAGAAAGAGCTTTTAGAAATGACAATGGTTGATAAGAATTCAACGACTGAGTAAAAAGTAGAGGAACTATCTCAGAAATGGACCCCCCCCCCAAAAAAAAATCAAGATGGAGAAAACAATCTAGGCATGGTAAATGATAGTCATAATCCTAGGGAGGTGGAGGAAGAGGGTTGGGAGTTCAAGGTCATCCTAGGTTACATAACAAGTTTGAAGCCAGCCTGGATTGTATAAATCTTGTCTCAGAAGAAGAAAGAAAACAAGAAAGCTGTGGAGAAAAGAATATGTTTTTCAGAGATTGAATTCTCTCAATACCTGGACTTCAAACAACAATGAAGATTAAGAAAATTCTAGCAAAAGTCATCACAGCTGATAGGTTTAGGGATTAAAGAGGCCCATGAAGTATAATACAGAAAGAATAACAAAAAACCATTTTGAAATCTTAGAACCTCTGAGAACAAAGGATCTATATGTGTCCAGAGAAGAAAAGAGAACAGGTCACCTAGAAAGGACAAGAAATGAGAAACAGGAAAGGTCTCTTGCAAGCAACATCAGAGGCCAGAATGTAATGAAGCATAGCATCCAAAACTCAGAGGGGAAATGGATGGCTCATCTGTGCTTTTATACCCTCCTAAACTGTAAACTGAGTCTGAGAAACAGCGTGGATGTTTGGGGATATATCTAAGTCCTGAAGCCTTTCCTTGCTTTGCAACCTTTCTTAGGACCAAGGAAAATGGAAAACTGCAGGCCTAAATCATCACAAGACCATGAAGACATCACAGGGTAACAGCGGCACTCCAGTCTAAAGCAGATGGAGGTTTTGTAATCAGACTTCAGTCCTTATTTTTCTTGGCCTCTAACAATCAACTGAATAGTCTCATCTAGTCGCCCTAATGAATCTCATAAAGTAGATACGATGTTGAGGTACACATGAGTTAAAAATTAGGCAGGAAGTTGGTGAAAGGAACTAATTGTCAAGGAAGGTAAGAAATACTTTTTGATACCTGAACTTTACCAACAGTTGAATATATGAATCAAAAGTTTAGAACAGGATTCTGGGCTTAAACAAAAACACAGTTGTGGAAAAGGCTGAAGCCACCAATTGAAGCATTGTGTGGCTGTTTCCTCAAGATTACATGTGATTATCATATCCTGAATGAAAGCAACTCTGACCACCAGCACTTGGCTTGTGGGACTGAGCCTATCTCCATGTAGAAGAAGGGGGAGTTCACGAGGCCGCCCCCTCCCCAAAGATACATAAGTAGTTAATAAATGCTGGGAGGAGGAGATTCTTTGGGAGGATAACTACTCACCTGTCTTTCTGTAAGTGACCCCAATAAACTCAGCTAGACTTGGATAGAATCGCTTCCTCCATCTGTGTACTGACTAGTTTTTTGTTTCTTTGTTTTGTTTTGTTTTGACAATTTGACATGAGCTAGTCATTTGGGAAGAGAAAATGCCCCCACCAGATTGTATTGTAAGTAAGACTATGGGTGCA
>CAJQZJ010032004.1:2607249-2651853 GCA_907164525.1 Lophiomys imhausi | reverse complement strand
GTGTGTGTGTGTGTGTGTGTGTGTGTGTGTGTGTGTGTGTGTGTGTGATAGCCTCTATCTTAACTACTTCTCTATTGGTGTGGTATGACACTATGCCTAAGGCAACTTATGGAAGAGTTTATTGGGGACTCATGGTCCCAGGGGGCTGGAGTCAATGGCCACCGTGGAGGAAAGCATGGCAGCAGGCAGGCAGGCGTGACACAAAGCAGTAACTGAGAGCTTATACCGTGACCTGCAACCAGAACACAGAGAAAGAACTAACTGGGAATGGCATGGGCTTTTTAAACCTCAAAGCCTGCCCCTAGTGACACACTCACTCCAACAAGGACACATCTCCTGATTCTTCCCAAACAGTTCCACCAACTGGGTACCAAGTATTCAAATACATGAGTCAACAATTGGCATTCTCATCCAAACAACCATAGCCTCTAACCTCAAGGACCTAATCATGAAGCAGGAAACATAGAAAGTAAATCAATGACCGTAAGACACTTCGGTAATTGGAGTGTGTTACTAAGCTCTACAATAATATAATTAAATAATGAGTGTCTGGAAGACCTGACTTTGAAGGTCACAGTCATCAGGAGAAGAGAAAAGAATATATTTTTTTCCTGCATTTGGTAGACTGAGACAGGATCAAAGAGAGAGTTTCAGGCAGCATGGGACCCACAGAAAGACTCTGTCTCAAAACAATGAACAAATAATATAAAAGCTAGTGAAAAGAACAAATATAGATGTATTGATGGATAAAACTTGCTTGTGAATAGTGTGCTTCAGTGTGGAGGGACTAAGGAGCAAAAGGTGAATAAAATGACCCAAAAGTTCTTCAAGGAGTAACCCTAGCACTCAGAGATGGAAAGAGGAGGGTGAGACAGATGTTCAAGAGTCACCTTTAGTGTATTTGTTAGTTTTATGTCAACTGGGCACAACCTAGAGTCATTATGGAAGAGTGAACCTCAACTGAAAAAAAATGTACCCACCATACTGGCCTGTAGGCAAGTCTATGGGGGCATTTTCTTAACTAATGACTGATAGGGGAGGACCCAGCTCATTGTGGTTAGTGCCACCCCTAGGCAGGTGGGACTGAAGTATATAAGAAAGCAGGAACAAATTCAAGTTAGATAGGGTCTCAGGTCTCACAGGGGGGGAGTGGATACAGACTCTCATTCCTATTCAAGAATTTATCTGCAATTGACACACTTGCAAAGAAAAAAACTGGGTTATTTTTTTCCAACAGGGTCTCACTGGGTATATTAATCACACTTTAGGGCAGGCCCATCCCCAGCAGTAGATGGCCAACACAAAACAAACTCAATAGTATTTTGTAGATTTTTTTTTATTCAAAATGTTTTATTTGGAATTTTTTGTCTTTTTGTTTTTTTGCTTGTATATTATGGTTTCTGATTTTGTGTTTTTGTGGGTTTTGTGTGTGAGAGAAAGACAGACAGAGAAACAGAGAGAAAAAGATCCTGTGAGTTTTGTTACTTTGTTTGTTTGCCTGTTTGTTTTTTTAAAGAGAAGAGAGGATATGGAGTTAGGTTAGTAGGGAAGTGGGAACTATCTGAGAGGTGTTTGGGGAGTGAGAAACATGATCAGAATATATTATATGAAAACAATATTCAATTAAAATAAAGGAAAGCAGGTTGAGCAAGCATTGGCAAGAAAGCCAGTAAGTGGGCACTGCTCCATAGCCTCGGCATCAGCTTGCCCTCCAGGTTCCCGCCTTGGGTTCCTGCACTGACTTCCCTTGGTGATGGGCTGCAAGCTCTAAGATGAAATAAACCCTTTCCTCCCCACGCTGCTTTTCATCTTGGTATTTTATCACAGCAATGGACACCTTATTTAAGATGCTCAGCTACCTGTGAGTTTGAGACCAGATAAGATACTGTCTCAAAATAAACTGATTATGAGGGGTCTCCTCACACAGGCTGAGGCGCTTAGCCTTTGTCTGGTAAACAGACCTAGCAGAGGCTTTCTAACAAAAGTGAGTATGATTGACAAGCATGATTAGCCAAGTAGATGAAAGAATGAGAGATGGAACTATGTCAATAATGTCAGGTTAGTGGGAAGAGGCACACGGAGCACACTGACTAAAGGGAACAGAAAAGGCAAGGGAAGAAAGAGATGGTAATGGATCGAACTGCTGAAGAGTACAGAGAAGGCACAGACAGGGAAATAGCAATGGAGGAGCAGAAAGCAAAGGGGAAAACGGAAGAGAAAACTGAGAGAGGAGGGGTGCAGTGCCATGGGAGCACAAAGAGAAAATAGACATCGTGGTCATAAACATCAAGGAGCCTCGAACCTGAAGGTAGAGGCAGTGCTAGAGAATGGAGAAATCTCTCCTGACCACAGGAAGTTCAGTGACAGTGGGAATGCAACAAGGGGAATTCAGAATGCAACAAGCTGAGATCTTGTGAAGAATAAAGGTCCAAATATGACTGCACCTTGGAAGCTTTGAAGATACCAGTGCCTGCATCTCAAACCCATGGATTCTGGTTCAGTTGTCCTAGGAAGAAGAATAAGTATGAGTTTTTTCACGTTTCTATCTATGATTCCATTGGGCAGTGGAGGTCAAAGACCACTGGATAAGCGTAAGTATGAACTAACTGGGCAGAGATAAAGAGAGGATAATCTTGAAAGGGAACCAAAGTAGAAAGGAAAGGAAAGTGATACACACGCGCCTGGGAGATGTTACATGTTTGCTTCCTGGCTGTCCTGACGAAATGAATACCACAATAAAATGAGCCTATGATTGCTTTCCTTTCCAGTTCATATGAAAGTTGACTTTATACTATATTGTAGTCTGATAAGTGTGCCGTGGCATTTGTATACGTAAAAACAATGTGTGTACATGTGTGGGTGTTAAGTTATTTTCTTGCTAAAAAATGCTAACAATCACTTTAGCTATTGCAGGGAAGGGCAGAATGTTCAAATAGAGTAGCTCCAATTGAGACAGTCACAAACCACTCATTTATATACAACACGATGTGTGAGGACAACAAGAAGTGACACACAGCAACCACGTGCTGCAGGACTTACTCAGGGAAAGAAGCCCTGAGTAAGTCCTGAGTGAAGGTTTGTTGTGTGACGTAGGCACAACCATGTCAAGGACCCTATAGCCTCAGGCTCAGAGGGGTGACAAAGCCTTCCTTGGGGGACAGATTGCAAGTGTTGACAGTATGTGCAGAAAATGTCCATGGTGGGTTTCTCTCTAGATATTTACAGCCTAAAGACTGCTCCCCTACAGATGTTGATCCTAAACCTGTCTCATTGATCCAACTATACAAACCTTGCCTCCTTGTTTAATCTGTACATAATGGCCCCCCTTCCCTGTCCAGCCATACGCTATAGCCCCACCTCTCTATTCTAGCCTATATAACAAACACTGAGCTAGCTTCTGGAGTGTTGTGGTTTCTCCAGGAGAAATGCCAACCCCTCTGATCCCAGTATATCTGCCCATGTATCTGTCTGCCAGCCTGTCTGTCTGTCTGTCTGTCTGACTGACAGTCTTTTCTTCATTCTCTTGCCATCCTCAGCCAGGTCTGTCCCTGTCACCATGCTGGACTCTGTGAAGTGCAGCTATGAGTGGAGGACTAAGTGAGGGCATTTTCATCTAGGAGAATAAAGCCCAGAAAGGCAGCGGAGGGGAGGGACTAAACTATTCTCAGACAGAGACAGAAACAGGAAGCAGAGTCGGCACATGACGGACAGGCTCAGGTTGGCGATGAGTAAGAATCCTTCAGCTGCAATCATGAGGGAAGTACAGATAGGTAAAGATGTGACCAAATTTAGAAGTACACAATTAGCAGAGCACACGCGGAAAAATGCACCTCTGGTTTTTACCTGGGCATACACTCAAGTGAAAAGAATGATGGTGGTCTGGGTGCCGTGAGATAGGTCGGGGCAGCCACTGAAGAGAAGGCAATGACAGATAAGACAGAGATGACTGAACAATGCTAACAGGCCAGCTGAGGCTGGAAGCTCATAAAATGACTGTGAAACCAATTCAGTGTGGTTGTGTGATTTCTCTCCAGTATCTAGCAGCAGTCTCAGGGCAAGGAGGGAGAAATTAGGCATTAGATTCACACAACATTGTGGCTGGCAGAGAGGCACAGCTGTGGAAGGAGGGCAAAGAAATGAGAGACTGAGGGTGTGGCTGAGCGTGCCCTTGGAGGCATGGTTGATTAAATCTAGTCTAGGAAGGAGGAAAGGCAAAGCCACCAGCCTGCAAAATCTGGGTCTAATTATGTCAGAGAATGCATTTAGGAATAAGGTTGTAGTTCTCCAGTGAAATAGTCAAGCAGGAAGTGTACAATTTATCTGTAAGAATTAATTTCTACTATCATAGAAGCTAAGCAGTCACAGCCTCCTGACTTCAAGCTAGAAACACACCAACACTGCTGGTGTCAATTCCAGTGCAAGTATCAGACACACTGACGGTGTAAATCCAAGCCAGGAGCAGTGAAAAACCAAAGCCTAAGCTCAAGGGGAGGGAGATGGAGTCTGGAGGTGAGTGGAGAAGAGGAGGGAAAGGGAGAAGAGACCTTGTTCTAACTCCAGCCTTGGAAGAAAGAATTCAGAAGACATGACAAACAGTGTAGTGAGGGCCAGTAGATTTTTTCCCTACCCCATGGGCTAAGAACATGTTCCAGGGTGTAGCTAGAAGACCTGACTGAAGGAAACTATGTATAGTTCCCAGAAGGCCTCTGTATCCTGGGGGGAGTGTATTGAGTACTTGGGTATATACTGTTGACATTAGTGCAGCCATGACAAGGACTCCAATGCCACAGGACCCATGGAAATGGCAAAGCCTTTCCCTGATCTGTATGTGGATGCTAACAGTGGGTGCAAAGACCAGCAACTACAGCTTCCTCTTCCCTGAGGGCTGCAACCTGAGGCTACACCCCAACATACATTTCCCACCCAGACTAACTAACCCACTTGCTTGTGCTGTACCTAACAGAGAGAATTCCCATGCTTCATAGGGGGTGTCCTCCATCTACCTGAGTACAACCCACTTGACCCCAGCTTTTCTCAATGCCTATCTGTTGTTTTTTCATTCCCAACTCGGCCTAATCAGGGTTCCAGGACCAAGCCATGGAGGACACAGCCCCATCCTACCTTTCTGAGGTCAAGCCCATGGTGCTGGGACAGCTCTGGATCCAAGAGTAGAAAGAACCAGAGCTTGATGACTAATCAAGTATTGGAGATCTTGGATTCCTTCACTTCAACCCACCATGGGGTTTGAGGGATCCAAGGAAATAATCCTGCCCTTTCATCTCCCAGTGGCAAGGTAAGAGGCCAAGTGTTTCCTTTTATTCTTGAGGGATAATGAGGCCTGTGCCTGAAGTCTCCTGGCCACCATGTAGAGGTATAGAGTGCCATTAATAAATACGAGATATCAGATATCCCAAAGGAGTGTGGATGATGGTACATGGGAACAATGGGAGGGAAGGCCAGGACAGTAGATACAGGGATGTGATGGCCAAGAGCCAGACACTACTCTTAGAGGCTCCCAAGTGTCTAAGTCTCCTGGACATAAGCTGGAGTTAAGGAGGAAGAGGGAAAAGGGAGAGGTAAATTGTCTGAGAGAGCCTTGAGTTGAGTTTACCCTGAAATAGCTAAAATGAAGTTTCCAACACTAGCAGCACTTAGGAGGAGGAAAAAGTCACTCTGTTATGGAATAGGAGGCGGGTTGCTTTTTATTTTGCAATCCGGAATCTGAGGTCTATGGCATGACGCTGCCATCTTTCTGATCCCTGAGCACTCAGGGATGAGGCAAGCTCAGTGGTAGCAACAGGTTCTTCATATCACTTCATGCTGCATGTATCCACCTCAGTTTTTCCAAATCAAAATTGGGAGTGCATTATTCCAAACATTAAACAAGAGCAAAGGAGAGTCCCCCTCCAGTAATCTGACCATTGTTGTATAGCTTTTTCCTCCAAAATTGAAACACTCCCTCCTGGAGAGGGGAATGGGGAGCATAAGACTCAGGAACCTAATGGGATGCACAAACTTCAGAAAGCTCAGGAAGCTACGGGATTCACACTGCCCTACCCTGTCATTATATAGCCAGGGAAGAACATCCAGAAGAGGAAGAGACTCTGTTGGGTGGAGCTGCCTGAAATTTTGGCAGGGATTTCCAGGGATGCAGCTTTCTTGAGTCATCATCTGTGATGCGTTGGGGATTTTGGTGATACGGCTGATTTCGAGTCATCTATGCTCCTGGAAGGAACCCCAACAGGTTCATTGGTTCACCAAGCTACACACTTAGATGGAACCATTTCTTTGGTCAATCCTCAGTGCCCTATCAGGGGTGAGAAGGAAACATCACACTACAGACATGAATATATTTAGGAAGCCTGCCTTATCAAGAACACAACCAGTCCTCACTAGACAGCATATACAGTGACTAAACACTTGGGAAAGGGAAGATAAATGTACACTTTCTCAGACATACTGTGGGACCCAAAGTGCTAGGGTGTTGGAACAACTCAGGAGTCAAGTCTAAACTTCTAGTAAGAGCGTCAAAGCTCTTGAGGATGAGGTCCTCTTCCCTAGCCAGCACCTTGAGGCTCTACTGTCTCACCATTGTCCTGGTAAGTATCAATAAGACTTTATAGTGCTGTATTCTCTTGCCCTGAGGTCTCTCTCTCTCTCTGTGTGTGTGTGTGTGTGTGTGTGTGTGTGTGTGTGTGTGTGTGTGTGTGTGCGCGCGCGCTGAGGGTAGAACTCCGGGTCTTGTGAATGCTCTATACCCAAGCCACATCTCAGTCCTGCATAGTGCTGAACTATCCTCCCCATATTTATTAGCCTGACTAGCCCTATTTGTCCTTTAATTTGAGCTTTCTATTTTGCTTTATTTAGTTCAATGTTCTAGATACTGGAACATCTAAGATCAAGACGCCAACAGATTTAGTGTGTGGCAAGAGTCCCTTTCTTACTCGCAGACGTGCTGCCTGGTGGTCTTCACATAGGAGGAGTCTCTTTTACTCCCACTACACAGGGACTTCTTTTAGGAGGGTGCTCATCCCATTGGTAAGGGCTCTACTCTCCTCACCTAATCTTCCCTAAAGGCTACCACTTGGGACATTGAGGATTAAGTTTTTAACCTACAGATGAGGAAAACAAACATCCATACCGAAGCTCTCTTGCAGAACCACCCCCAAATCTCCCTCCAAATGGCTTCACTGTCTTTCCCTTGAGCTCCCAAGGAATCCTGAGCATTTAACACACTGTGAGTCTGTCATCTGTCTTTGTTTTATTTCCTCTACTGTGCTGTCAGCTACCTGAAGGCAGAGACATATCTTGACCACCATTGTACCACGGAATACCATGGTCCCCAGAAAGTGGTAAATGCCCAATGAGGACTTGTTAGAGAGAAGGAAAGCTTTGTTATGGACTATTTTAGAAAATGTGGGCCGATTGGCTCTCCTCCCTAAGGAAAATGGCACAAGCAGACAGAGAATTGTGACCAAAGAATTTTCTTATGTTTGTTCCGCAAGGGAAATTATTTTTTGAGCCACAATTTTATAAGCCTGACCCTGAGAGAAAGAGGAATCTTCCAGAGCAGTTAACTGGCACCAGCATATCAACAGCAATCCTCTCCAGAGGGTCTGACTGTGCTGGTCCCAGAAGGCTTCCCAGGAACTGAAAGTACATTTCAGAGCCTAGGCTCTTGGTTTTGCCTGTGTGGGCATCCCCAGAGGTCTCCTTCTACTAAACGTCTTTTGCTGTGAACATCTTAAACAGAAAGAATCACAAGGCATCTTCCCAATCAGAGGTCTGAACCAGGCCCTTCCACACACAGGGTCTGATTGAACCCTCATGGAAGAATGTGAAAGAAAACTGCTACTCTGATGTTTATAGAGATGAACACCGAGGCACAGATCGGTTAAGTAACTCAGCAGAGGTCACAGGTGGTCAGAGGCTGAGTTCATTTGGGGAAGAAATATATCTTCTGTCATGTGACTTTTAAGCTTTTTACACTTCCATGGCAAAAAGCCACATTTCACTGCTTAGACACACACACACACACACACACACACACACGCACGCACGCACGCACGCACGCACGCACGCACGCACGCACGCACGCACGCACGCGCGTGCGCCATTAAGAGTCCAGGAGATGATAATTGGTGTTTCTACAGCAGGAAAGATTAAAGGAACTGTGAAACTCTCCCCGACCCTGGAAAAGAACTGGGTGCTTTCTACGCCAATAGTCATAGTACAAACACAAGATATGGGGGGGAACAAAACCCTCCCACTCCCTTGGTTTAAGTTTTCCAAGGAGGGCAGAATGTGTCAGTTAGGTCCTTGGGTTTGTTTGTTTTCTCATCTTTTCTGTTTTGTTTTTTCCCCTTCTTTGAGATTACATAAGTTGTTGATTCTCACAAACAGCCAGAAAATGTTTAGATGTGCTCAGGAACCTGCACAGCAAGATTCTGTGCAGTCGGTCATTAATCATTCAGGGTGTTTTCTACCCTCCTCATGCCTTCAAATACTCCCTCATTTCAGTAGAGTGGGTCAAGTACAAATTTCAGTGCCTACGAGAAGCCAGTCCTTAACATAAAAGATAAGGTTCCAAAGAGCATAGTGGAGGGTCCATGATGGGTCCTTGCATAGTTCCATGACTCAGTCCCAGCCAAGGGTGGCCATGTAGCAACCCAGAGTCAATATGGATGACTCCTCCAATATTTTTTTTTGAAGTAGGGGATGGGCAGTCATTAACCAAGAAATCTACTTTTCTCAACTTGGAAAATATCCTGTAAACTGAACATGGGGTTCAGTCTGGGGTAATTTTCTACTGTCTGTGACCCACATAGGACACGAGTTTTCAATGACCTTACCAGAGAGCTGAACAACACAGACTGAGACCTAAGAGCACACAGCCCTGATCAGGGGAGGATCAGCAGCCATGGTGATGGTGGGGATAGCAGGAGAGTCCTGTTATGAAGTCCTGAGCACTGAGCCACAAAAGAAAGGAGCTAGCTGTCCTCTACAAAAGCTGTGTTGCCCAACATGTGCTGCTGGTCTGGGTTTTAACCTCTCTGGCTACAGCTGCAGCTATACATCTGCTCAGGCAACAGAAGACACAGTTCTGGAAGCACAATATAACACCTTTCATCTCGGCCCTGGGTGAGGAGAGCTATCAGTACAACCATGTGTGAGCAAGACAACTCACAAGTGCCCACATACTTGATACAACTCACAAGGAGTCTGTCCAAGAATCAGCTGGGTTTCCAAAAGTGTAGGGTGAAGTGCTGGGAGAGGCAGCTAGGAAATCTCAAGACACCGTGTGCTCATCTCCAGAAGCAGCTTTTGTTTATCTTGAAAGTAACATTGCCAAGCTGAGGATGAACCACACTATATAATAATAATTATTATTATCATCATCATCATCATCATCATCGAACCACACTAATAAAGTCTGACAGCAGATAAGTTGGCACTGTCCAGGCAAGATCACCCTTCACCCAGCCATGCCCTCCCAGCAGCAGGACTTCCTAAACTCACCATCATTCTCTTCTCCTTCCTCAGACTTCTATGCACCCCTAATGTGACTACCCTCAACTTCCCAAACTTTCCTACTGAATCCTCTAGAAAGCCAAGGTCACTACCAGCATCTTCAGTTGCATTTTGAATTAGCTTTTTCTGTCTTAACACAGTAGGAATCATATCAAGAACAAAACGATATTTTTAAACTAACAAATACATTTAGGCATGTTGATATTCTAGGTCTGTTCCAAGCACAGTACATTCATTGATTCTTTTTGTTTTCAGTTTCACTATATACCTGAGCATATTATCATCCTATCTTCCAAATATTTGCTTGTTTGTTTATTTATTTATTTAGGTGCTGGGGATTGAACCCCAGGCCTCATGCTTGCTCTACCATTGAGCTACACCAACAACCTTACTATCCTATATTCTGATTAGGAAACCGAAGCACAGAGAAGTATTCAGTTAGCTCCAGATTGCAAAGCCAATAAGGAGTAGATGAGACTTGAGCCAAGACAGCTGGGCTCCAAAGGCCCATGTGTGTAACCATCGTGGTCTGTTGTAATCAGGAGAGTCTGGGGTCAAAGAGAAGATACCTCCACAGAGCATAAGCAGTGAAGAAATAGGATGAGGATGCTGGGTCTGTGTTCAGAACTTGTCCCTAAAAACAACTACAAGATTCCCCATGAGGACACAACTTCCTGCTGTTCCCTGAGGAGGAAGCTGTCTAGTTCTTCCCAATGCCCATCTTCCGCTTGGCTATGGTTGATCTTCATACCCCTGTCTCAACACTCCTTGCTTTCATGGTCATTCTGTAGTCATCCAAGACTCCAGATAATTCCCTTTACTACCACAAGGTACTAGCACCCAGATCACTGCCACCCTCTGCAATGCTGCCTTAGTTACAGCTTTTGATGACTTCCTTTTCCACAGAGAAATCCCCCAAAAGACCCACATTCTGGACTCCATAATCTCCTCTCACCCGGTAATGTTCAGCTCTGCCCCAAAGCCATACATAGACTTTTCCTTGCAAGTCATTTCACCTCATCATCATCTCACGCCCAAGAAGAGAACTTTCATGTCTGGATTGCAAGCATTTTCTTTCATCTTTAACTTGGCATTTCTAAAACTGATGCCACTCCCATAACCTAACTCCACTGTGGGCCACCACCTCACTGCCTGTCACCTGCTGCATAGACTCACTTCATTTCTTAACCTTATTTTCGGGTACATCTTACTGCCATTACTTCCCAGTATCTATTCTGGTTATTTTCTTCCTCTTGCCCCAAGACCCACCCCAGGAAGACGGGACCCACCCATATTAAATCTCACTAATCTGAACCTTCACCCAAGCAATGAACTTCTTGGGAGAGAAATATACAAGTTTATTTCAAATGTATGATGACCCATCTCAAGGAAGACCAAATGTCGTCTTCCAGCCCTAGTGTATTTCCCAATCATTTATTCTTTGATTTTTTTGGGTGGGGCCTGGTATAATTTAGTATGAATCCAATCCAGAGATTAAAGTATTATAGCCTCTTCCTTTCTCTTCTCTTCTTTTTCTGATAAGAAAATAGAGGCCATTAGATGACACTTCCCCAGGCTCTCACCAACACATCTATTACCTCAGGGCTGTGCTTCCCCATCCAACCCATGGATGAGCTGAAAACTCTCCTCTCTAAGGCCATTTCCTGTACGGGAGAACCTAGAGCACTGGTACCTTTATCAATACCAAAGTCACCAATCAATCAATCAATCACTCTCTCCTACACCACCGAGTCTCCTTTTTTTTTTTTTTTGACCCTTTCATCATTACAGAGGACAAGCCCCTTACCTACCTTTTACTCTCTTCTTCCTCTCCCTGTTTCTCTGTTCTTTTTTTTTATTAAATACTTTATTTTTTTCTTCAAGTTACATCTCAGTCACAAACCCTTCCCTATTCCCCCTTCCTGTCCCACCCTTCCACCCTCTTCCCCCAACAGCTTCCCCTTACAGTCCAACAAATGGTTCCTTCTCTAATAACAGTAAATACTATACAAAACAACAGAAATAAATATGCCACATTTATGAGAGTTAAATGGCCCAGTATACCTTCCCAATGTCCAGTTCATACATATTTGGCCCCTGACTTTAACATTCTACCATCTAACCATCTCCATGAATTTAAAGTTCTATAACTGACTTAGCTTTCATACTAACTTGCATCACTATTATAACCATCTTCTTAGATCTAGAACGCCTTCTTGATTCCTAAACAACTCAAAATTTAACTATGAGACTCTAGCTGTCTATTCTTCAACCACCTCAGAGACCTGAGAGGGATAAATATATCTGATTATATAGGAAGTGCAGGGCCTGCAGCTTTCAATACTAAGAAATGACAAACCAGTGACTGCCTGGACAGTTCTTTTTACACAGTTCTTTCCACTTTGTCATTTCCTTTTTTTTTTTTCCTCTTGAACTCTTTTGATCATCCTTACTTATCTCTATTAAAACAGTTCTAATGTGGTCTTTATAAGATGTTCACCTCATATGGTACAACACTGTCTAACAGTTTAATATGGATAGAAGGATGAATGTATGAACAGACAGACAGAAAGCTGGACAGAAGCTGGGATAATGAAAGGGTATTAAGTTAGAAGCCTATCAGATGGTCTTCTCCCTGAACCCCAACCCGCCCCCGGCACTCTGGCTCTAAAAGACCCTGTCCAGGCCTTGTGAAACAAGAATGCAAATTCCCATAGAATCTGTTAGTCTGGTTATTGGCTTTCGAATTCTGATACCTCGGAGTTGAAACACTAGGTTTATTACTTCCTTCCCTATTTTTTTTAAACATTTCTTTATTTATTATGTATACAGTATTTGCTCTACATATATGCCCAGGCAGCAGATCTCAATGTAGATGGTTGTGAGCCACCATGTGGTTGTTGGGAATTGAACTCAGGATCTCTGGAAGAACAGCCAGTGCTCTTAACCTCTGAGCCACCTCTCCAGCCCTTCCTTCCCTATTGATGTGACCAAAAACACCTTTAAAGAGGTGACTGAAGTGAAGAATTCCTTGTGGCTCTGTGTGAAGGTGTGGTCCATCATACCAGGGACGCCCCAGTCAGGAAACAAATACATGAATGCTCATCTTGTTTTCTCTGTTATATTCAGCCTAGGACCTGAGCTTAATGGAATGGTACCCCCCAAATCCAGAGTACTTCTTCCCTACTCAGTTAAATGTCACTGGAAATGCCCTGACAGACACACCCAGAGCCATGTTTCCTGGGTGGCTTTAAATCCAGTCACGGCGACACTGAAGATTAACCATCACATCAGGGATCTTGGACCACATACATTAAGATGTCAAGTTCAGCTGAGCTTCCCATTCTAGAACTCAGAAACGGTGCATTAAGGCCAGATCATTGTCACCCCCCTTAGGCCAAGCCACTCAGTGAGCGCTCTCTCACTCGTCGCCAGACAGGTGGATGCGTGTGTTAGAGAAATCACTACCCTTCCTCTCACTATCTTAACACCTTACAAGGGAGATATTTATTTTCTCTGTTTACAGATCAGGAAGCAGAGACACAGAAGATAAGAACTTACCCAATGTCGCAGCTAAAAATCTGGTGGGCCCAAGACTCAAATCCTAATTGGAACCCCATCCCTTGATCACTGTATGTTGGGCATTGTACATCCCATCTCAAATGGCTTCCTTTCATAGACACTTTGAGCCACTTTTCTGGATGTGAAAGCTGAGTTTCATCTTTAGCACCTGTCCAAGGTCACAGTGCAAGCATGTGACATGGTGTGTTTGACAGAAGGCTGACTACAACGTCAAGCTCATTTTATAGAAGAAGCAGGGAGGACAATGGAGGTCAGAAAGGTTAAAAAAAAAAAACACATAGGGTCAGTATCACCAAATAGTGAGAAAGGTGAGACCTTATTCAAAGTTGCCATCCTGCCAGGACCAGCACAGGGTCCCCAAGAACTATGTCCTGTATCTAGGACATGCTCATTGCTTAAGTACAACACGATCAAGGGAATTTGGGGGGAAAAAAACAAATCAAGTTTGACCCTGGTAAGGGATGAGTTACTTCTAAGAAAGCAACCAAACTATGGCCTGTCCTTCCTTCCCCAGGACCCAGACCACGTCAAGCAGAGATGGAGTTGTGAAGGGAAGGGATGGACAGTGAGAATTCTGCTCTGCCTCAGGATTATGCTTGAGATTTTGAAAAGGAAGTCACCTAAAGCTAGCATCATCTGGAAGGGGTCACGACTTTGCCTGGGCACTGAAGTGTAAACTCCCTACTGGATTTGGATCCTATTATTTATCTTCCTCTCTGAACCTTTGACTTCCTCTCTGTACTGTTGACTTTCTCACTGGAGGGCAATTATTTAACATGATACTGAAGCCTGGGGAAGACTGTTCATTTTAATCAAACACCAAGTGAGGGAGTCTAGATGACTTTACAAAATGTATTGGAGGGGAATTTTGCAGAGCAATGTCTGGGTATCAGGTAATTAAGTAAAAAAGGAAATAACATCCCAAGGGGCGTAAACAAACACACTGAGTCAGTCTCACTTCAGCATTTATGCTGAGTGAGGAAAATGGATTTCTGAGTGGACTGTGGACTGTAATCCAGGGCTGCCTTCTGTAACGTCAAGATCAACAGACTTCATGAGCCTAGGAGCTACGGAGTTTCCTGCAAGTAGGGGTAAAGGGGAACAACCATTGGAGAAAATCCGGTCATATTTCCTACAGTGGTAGAGGAAAGTGGAGCATGAGACCTTGAAGGGCAAAGTGACTTTCTCAAGGTCATGGGGCAGCTGAGACTATATCCTGGCTTTCTGATTCCCAATCCTGAGTTAATTCTCAACAACCAGGCCAAGGCTGCTTAGGGGTCATCCATGAATAACAACAAAAGAGCAATAATAAGGACAGTGATGATGAAAATAAAAGCTGGCATCCTGTCCATGAAAGCAAGTGCTAGCTATATGCCTTGTACTCTGTGCCCATTAATCAATGTGGTACTCTTCCAAGACCCATGAAGAAGATGCTACTACTATCCTCACACAGTGGTCAGAAGACAGAAGCAGGATGTACGAAACAAGCTGAGCATTCCCCAAGTTGAGAATGTCATAGAGCAAGCATCACATGCAGACCCTACTGCACTCCATTCTACAGCCTGTGAACACCCAAAGCCTTTGCCTGTTTGCTAAGACCTCTGGTCCTCAAACCTAAATATCTCAATCCCTGGGCTCCTGCTTCCAACTAACTCTGCTATACCCATTTGGACCACATTCATCCTCGGGATCCGTCCTTTTTCTCATTTCTCCTAAAAGATAACAAGAGCAGATGTAAAGTGAAATCAGAGAAAGTGCACATGCCCTGTGAGCAGGGAACCTTGGAATCCCATGGGAGCATCCCCATGCAGCACCTCCATCTGTCTAGGGAAGCCGTATACTAGACTGTTTCACCCAAGACCCAGAACTTCTTACAGACTTTCCCACAAGACTGTCTCCCTCTTTCCTCTTCCAAAGGTCTCACATCTGCTCCTCGGGTCTTATCTCTTCCTGAGGTCTCTTTTCTCCTTCCTTCTCTGTGAGAAGGAAGCCAACAATTCATTTCTGTGACCACCCATGCCTTTGGGGTCTCACCTTCCACCCTGAGCATCTTATCAAGATATTCTCCAGGCAATTTTCCTTTTCAGGAAAGAGAGATTCTGGAATGAACTGCTAAAAATAAAATTCATTATTCACTTTGTGACACCAATAACTAAGAGGTCTCTCCTTGCATTCTTTTTAAGCTCACATATCTGTTTGTTTGTGCACTGTAGGGTTTCTACAGGATAACCCATACTGAAAATGACAGAAGTTGAGTTCCTGCATTCATTATGCTTCCTCTGGAGCTTGTCCCTTCTTGACTTTCAGTCTCCAAGACATTCTAATGATATAAACTTTATTTGGGCTGAGGCTGTAGAACATCTTCCCACCTCCTGATCCCAACCTCTGAGCATTGACTTTCAGAAAACACACATTCTAAAGTGTCCTTCAATATAAAAGCCTTATTTGGTTCCATTCCCCCTCCCTCAAACCTAGTAGAGGACCTGCAAATGGGAGAAATCCATTCACTCAACATGAGCACCCAGGCATGTCCGAAGTTTCTGTGTTCTATGTAGTCCTTGAAGGTAGGTACATGAATAAGAAAAAATTAAGCCCTTGAACTCGAGAATGTGTCTATATCAAATGACACTGAACTTTGTGGATATGCTTACTGGTAAGAGGCTGGAGAGAGTCTTGGTGCATCTTCCTGGAAGGTTCATATCATCTTTGCATATACTACACAGCAGGTAGCAGCACTGGGACTTATACTCCACCCTTTCCTGTATCATGCCCTTGGCCATGTGACTGGACTGCCCCTCCCCACCGCAGTAGGTCCCCCTTGACTTTGAGTTTATCCTTGCAGCTGACTTGGGTCCGTCAGTTGACAGTGGGAGCAACAGAAGCTGAAGCTTGTGGGATAGACTTGCATGTAAGTTGGGCATTTGCACATCTGTGACCACCATTGGGCCAATCTGGTCTGGCCTGCTAGTTCAGAAGGGAGGACCTCAGCTAGTCACCTCAGCAAATGCTAATCCAGATTGGCCATCAGCCAGGCAACCCCAGAGAGGTTAGCAGAACTGATGAGTAAGTACCATCTAACTCCAGGCACATAAGTAAAACATACTCATTGGGAGACTATTCGGGTTTTAAGGTTGATTTTACCCGATATTATTGTAGTAGTAGATAAATGGACTATTAAGGGTATGATGGGACCGAAAGTGGCCTGAGCAAGCCCAGAATCCACAGAGGGAGAGGAAGCATTGTCTGTTGATCCCCTTCATAAGACTTCAAGTGATTGCTACAAGATCACCTCTCAAAATCCGAGAGAGAAGTCCTAAATTCTTCCAATGTTTGAAGTTTCCGATACATTAAAAGTGAAGATATGAGGGCTGGAGAGGTGGCTCACTTCCTGCTCTTGCAGAGAATCCGGATTTGATTCTCAGGACCCACGTGGTGGCTCACCACCATCAGTAACCTTCAGTTCCAGGGAATCCAATCCCCTCTTCTGACCTTCATAGTCACCAGGAACACACATGTACCCATACATACATGTAGACAAAACATTCATAAAATGTGTTGTCATTAAATCAAATTTTTAAAAGAGTGACTTTTCAAATGAAGAAAATTACATTAAAAGTGAGAACAACATGTGGCATAAGTTGAATATTTCTAATGAAAGAAGTTAAATATTTCTCATGCAACAGATGAACTTTTTTAACAGAATAATCCTGAGTGCAGCTTTTTTGGATGTAACATTAAATGCCTAAGCATGCCCTTCATAAACCTCAGAACTGAGACTAATGGCCTCTGTGGTGCCCCACTCCAGCCCAGCCTGAAATATAGGGTCTGAAGACAGAGGGGGTGTTGGTGAGGACTGAGAGGTAGCAAGTGACTCGTCACTCTGAGTTGGCAGTAGAAAGTGCACCCTGATTTGTGGAGGGTCCTCCCAAAAGAACCCCCACAGACACCTGGAAAGTGCCTAACCCCAGCTACAAGACTCGATGCATGGGCCACTACCTTGACCATCTTGGCCACCAAGAGGCTTTGGGTTATCCCACCTTCACCTCAGAACTGTCACAAGTCTTTTAAGACCTAGCAGCAAGAAGCAGCGGTAATATCGGTGTCGTGTCGCCACCTAATGGTCACTCCTGTAAAAACCAGATTCTCCATTTCTGAGATTTATGTGTCTCCTTGAAAATAAGGGGAAGGCTGCTAGCAGGACCTAAAGTTCACACACACACACACACACACACACACACACACACACACACACACAAATCTATGTAAGTTTCGTTATACACATCCTGGCATGTACCCATGCATAGTAACTGCAGTTATTAACACCATTGTTTCATTGTTGTCATGCTACTGTAGAAATACCTAGCTGAGTCTTGGAAGTTAATTGGGTTTAGGGGAAATGAGATTTTAAAAGGATATTAAGAATCCATTTCTTCCTTGATTTCATTCAATAAACAGGTACTAAATATTTAGTGCACCAGCACTCTGCCATGTAGCTGGATCCAAGTGAGAAAGATATTAAAACAGCTAAGATGCAGCCCCTGCTGTAGAGCCCTTCCAAAGCTGCAGAAGAGGTGGGCAGCTAGGCATCCCACTCTCCAGGGCTGTAAAGAGTGTCAGAGTGGTGGTGATTGCTGGGCAAATGCGGCTTCCTTCAACTCACACACAACCACGGTCCCCATGATGGTCCTCCAGGCTAAAATCTGATGGCTGTATGTCTTCAGCACTTTGGAGAGTTCCTGGGTTTAAAGAGGCAGCCCAGAGTTTGAGGCCAGCCTGGTCTACAGAGTGAGTCCAGGACAGCCAGGGATGTTACACAGAGAAACCCTGTCTCGAAAAACCAAAAAAAAAAAAAAAAGAGTTGGGAACTTACTGGTAGGAAATATTCTTTCTCTCTCTCTTTATTATTTTATTTTATGTGCATGCATGTATGTCTGTGTGAGGGTGTCAGATTCTGGAGCTACAGAGAGTTGTCAGCTGCCATGTGGGTGATGGGATTTGAACTTGGATCCTATGGAAGAACAGGGAGTGCTCTTAACCACTGAGCCATCTCTCCAACCCACAAAATTTCTTAATAAACATTGGGTTTTCTCTGAGAGTGATGGAAATACTTTGGAACTGGGTAGAAGTGGAGGTCATACATCATTGTGAATACACCATATGCCACTCAATTGTTGGCTTTAAAGTGGTTCATTTGTTATTTTTACCTTTAAAAGTTATCTTTTCCTATTAAGTTGAAATGACTTCAGACCACCCCACCCCCCAAAAAAAGGAAAGTAGGAAATACAAAATTCCTACTTAAACAGTTTTCAGTGACACAGAAATAAGGACATGTTTTTAAGGGTGTGTCTAGCCTCAGTCAGATACACAATATTCTCTCTGTATGTGTGGATGTTGTTCTAAAGACTTATTGTTTTAATTATGTGTCTTTTTGTGGGCATGTGCACAGAAGTGTAGTTGCCTGTGGAGTCCAGAAGAAGGTTTTGCATCCTGTGAAGCTGGAGTAAGATTGTATTGGGCCGCATAGGCATTGATCTTTGTATATTGATACAAAATTAAGAGTATATTTAGCCACATTTCAATAGATCTTTGTATATTGATACAAAATTAAAGGTAATGCTTCCTAATGGTATCGTACCTAGAGATACTTAAAAATGAAATGTGAAGCTCTGGCCTCTTGATACCAACCGTCTTAAACTGTTTAGGATAGTTAAGAAAAACAAACTCCTAGTCATGCATGCATGTCACCTTGTTAGCTACTAAGACAGTCTATCACAGATATTCTCTAAGCTACTCAGTAATCAAGTTGTTAAGAGACAAGCATCATTTGCTTATCTAAATACAAGAGATGGATAGGGCATCTTCAAAAACCCCAAGAGATCTGCAGAATATGGCATTCAAAGATGTGGTCTTAAATTAAGATTTTTTTTGATATCGTGACATATCAGCTCCTGACAGCACCCCCTATTCTACTCCAAGTAGAAGAAAAGCATCGAAGAATCTCCAGTGTGAGATGGTTGAATTAGTGGCAAGCCTATCTCTTGGCATGAAAAAACCCCTTGCACCAACTGCAGACAGACTGCTGTCCAAAAAGGACAAAACTTGGTAGCAGGGAAGTCGACAGCCTAGCTCTGCCAAGACAGGGTAGGTTAGTCCTTCACAATCCCTGCTCTACAATAAATGTCTGTCAGAGAAACAGGACCAAAAGGCTGAAGACTGATGCTGGAATGTATGGAGAGAAAATGGGAACTGTCCAGGTAGTCACTGGTTTGTCATTTCTTAGTATTGGAAGCTGCAGGCCCTGCACTTCCTATATAATCAGATATATTTATCCTTCTCAGCTTTCTGAGGTGGTTGAAGAATAGACAGCTTGAGTCTCATAGCTAAATTTTGAGTTGTTTAGGAATCAAGAGGGCGTTCTAGATCTAAGAAGATGGTTATAATAGTGATGCAAGTTAGTATGAAAACTAAGTCAGTTATAGAACTTTAAACTCATGGAGATGGTTAGAAGGTAGAAGGTTAAAGTCAGGGGCCAAATATGTATGAACTGGACATTGGGAAGGTATACTGGGCCATTTAACTCTCATAAATGTGGCATATTTAATTCTGCTGTTTTGTATAGAATTTACTGTTATAAGAGAAAGAACCATTTGTTGGAATGAAAAGAGAAGCTGTTGGGGGGGGGAAGAGGGTGGAAGGGTGGGACAGGAAGGGGGAATAGGGAAGGGTTTGCGACTGAGATGTAACTTGAAAAAAAAATAAAGTACTTATAAAAAAAAAAAAAAGAGGCAGCCCAGAATCTTCATGAATTCACTGGAATAAAGAGAGTGCAGGTTTGTAAAGGATGAGAATAGAGTGAGGCTTGGGGTGATGGGGCAGGACAGTATTGCTGAGTGTTTGGGTAGCTCCTTAATGTCCCTGCATTATTGGTGTTATTAGTGGCCTCTGAATAGCCTTGAAGACTGAATGAGTTTGTGCAAGATACACTCTTACTTTCTGTCATTTGCTACACCAGCTAGATTTTTATTGTCAACCATGTTCTTCAGACTCCCCTTCTGGAATCCTTGCAAGACCTGAATTCATTTCTTTTTTTTTTTAATAAATGCTTTATTTTTTTTTCTTCAAGTTACATCTCAGTAACAAACCCCTCCCTATTCCCCCTTCCTAACCCGCCCTTCCACCCTCTTCCCTCCAGAGGTTTCCCCTTTCAGTCCAACAGCTGGTTCCTTCTCTTATAACAGTAAGTATTATACAAAACAATAGATATAAATATGCCACATTTATGAGATTAAATTGGCCCAGTATACCTTCCCAATGTTCAGTTTATACCTATTTGGCCCCTGACTTTAACATTCTACTATCTACCCAACTCCATGAGTTTAAAGGTCTATATGTGACTCAACATTCATACTATCTTGCAACACACTTTTAAGAGTATCTTCTTAGATCTATAACACCCTCTTGATTCCTAAACAGTTCAAAATTTAACTATAAGATTCTATCTGTCTATTCTTCAACCACCTCAGAGACCTGAGAGGGATAAATATATTTGCTTATATAGGAAGTGCAGGGCCTGCAGCTTCCAAAACTAAGAAAGAACATACCAATGACTGCCTGGACAGTTCCCATTTTCTCTCCATACATTCCAGCATCAGTCTTCAGCCTTTGGGTCCTGTTTCTCTGACAGACATTTGTTGTAGAGCAGGGATTATGAAGGACTTACCTACCCTGTCTTGGCAGAGTTAGGCTGTCGACTTCCCTGCTACCAAGTTTTGTCCTTTTTGGACAGCAGTCTGTCTGCAGTTGGTGCAAGGGGTTTTTTCATGCCAAGAGAAAGGCTTGCCACTAATTCAACCATCTTACAGTGGAGGTTCTTCGATGCTTAACTTCTACTTGGAGTAGAATAGGGGGTGCTGTCAGGCGCTGATATGTCTCGATATCAAAAAAAAATCTTGATTTAAGATAACATCTTTGAATGCCATATTCTGCAGATCTCTAGGGGTTTTTGAAGATGCCCTAACCATCTCTTGTATTTAGATAAGCAAATGTTGCTTGTCTCTTAGCCACTTGATTACTGGGTAGTTTAGAGAATATCTGTGATAGACTGTCATAGTAGCTAACAAAGAGACATGTTTGCATGACTAGGAGTTTGTTTTAACTATCCTAGACCGTTTTAGACGGTTGGTATCAAGAGGTCAGAGCTTCACATTTTATTTTTAAGTATCTCTAGGTATGATACCTTTGGGAAGCATTATCTTTAAATTTGTATCAATATACAAAGATCTATTCAATTGTGGTTAAATATACTCTTAATTATGTATCAATATATCAAGATCAATGCCTATGTAGCCCAATATAATCTTAATATTACGTCCATATGCAAGGGTCAATACCATTGTGGCCAACTATAATCTTAATTTTGTATCAATATACAAAGATCAATACCGATGTAATCCAATACAATCTTATTTTTGCACAATAAACAATGGTCAATACCACTTTAGCCAAATAACCTACCTGAATTCATTTCTTATACACATTTCCACTACTGAAAGTTCCCCATCCCAACCTCACTCTCATGCTCTCTGCATCTAGCCTTCAGAGAATCTGGATCTGGAGTTGCAAAGTGGGACGTTGCTCTCCTGTCTTCTTCTTCCTGCCCTTGAGTTTTCTCCTCCATCCAACAGTAAGGACAAGAGAAGATGTCACTTATCTTACTCACACATGACCCTGATGAACAGACTGCAGTGGCATCTGGTTTATCCTCATGGTGGTGGCTCCACAGGGGTAAGGTAGAACATGGGAGGTGGCATATCAGCTTCCCTTCATGCCTCTTTTCCAGAGGATATCTCTGAAGGAACCAGATGCTGATGCTGAAGTGTATGTAGCTTCAACAAATATTCATGATGCTTGTAGCAGTTTCCCTTGGCAGAAATGGGGAGCTGGAATTCAGATCTGTGATCACTGCCTGATCTTCTAGACAAAGGGAAGAAAACAACCAAGAGGTACAATGGGTGTCTACCATGGGAGGGGCACACAGACTGCCTTTGAGTCCTTTGGAGAGCCTTGGAACTCACAGAGGATGCATGCCTGTTCCATAGATAAATTTGATTGGAAACTAGATTGGGGAGAAATTCCTCTTTATATGTCAGTGAAGTGAAGGAAAGAAGAACCCAGATTAATGAAATGTAGCTTCCCCACTTTAGAATTTCAGTTAAGATCTCCAAGCTGAGAAAAATTTCTGCCATGTAGACCCCCCCCCCCGGAGGCTGGGGGAGGGGAGGGCGGCTAACTATAGGTCCTTTAGTTTGTGTTACGCCACTGCTTATCTCGAGGAAACAGCTGATACTTGCTGGAGGTGGAAGAGGGGGAAACAATGGGGGTTTTGGAGCCCACTGGGGATTAGTGTGGGTGGCTTTGTGCATGTGAGTGCGGTGCAGGAGACGGTGTTCTGTGTCACCACCTCAGCACAGAAGGACGTGGGGCTTCAGGAGAACCACTGGAGGCCCCTGACATGTGTTTCTTGACTAGACAGGAAGCAGGCTGTCTTTCTTAAAGAGCTAGCAGGTCGGAAGCGGAGTCTACAAGTCTGTCTTAAGAGCGAATTGCATTTCCACTGAGAGAAGGGCAGGGACTGCATCATTCATTAGTGTTCAGCATGGAAGCCTAAACAATTCAGTCAGCCATGAACATTCTGTTATTTTTCAAAAATACCCTGTTTTAACGTGTAATGTGGAAGAATTTCTTTCTTTTCCTTTCTTCTTAGGTTTTTTCTTTTTTCTTTCTTTTTTCCTTTCTGTTTCTGTTTGTATACATATTTAGTTCAGTTTTTTGTTTGGTTGGTTCTGTTTGGTTTGGTTTTGTATTATTTTGATATTTTACTTTTTGACACAGAGTATCACTAAATATCCCAGTCTGGTCTCGAAATCATGATATTCCTGCTTCAGCCTCCCCAGTGTTGGGATCCAAGATGTGAACTATGCACAACAAGATAAGGTTCTTATAGTTTTATTAAGATATGATTGGTATATGCCATAGCTGTTTCCCTTGGTTCTATAAGAAAATTTCCAGCAACTGGATGATAAGCTTGCCAAGGCTCAAGTGGACCAGCCCAGCCCAGTCCAGGGACTACATGATCTTCTGCAAAGAAATCCCTATCAAGATCACCTTTGAGATTGACCAGTGTCTTACTTTTCATAAAATTTCCCCTGAAGCAACAACACACTTTCTGGTAATACCCAAGAATCATATAGTCCCGATTTCTTTAGCAGAAGATAAGGAAGAAAGTCTTAGGACTTTTAATGATTGTTGGCAAGAAGTGTGCTGCAGATCTGGGCCTGGACTGGGGTCATCACATGCTTGTGAAGGTGCAGGTGGGGGCAGTCTGTCCATCACACTCATCTCCATCTTCCTGGAGGCCAGCAGATGAATTGGCCTCTTGGTTAAGCAGGTTGTAGATAATTTTGCCTTCTCTAGGTAGTGATTCAGTTGGCAAGCTCCAGTATGTTAAATGGCACACATAATTTTTGCCTGTGTACGGAGAATTTGAAAAGATTGTTTAAAATTCTGTGCCTAGTAAAAGACACTGTTGCACGTCAATAAATAAATAAATAAATAGATAGATAGATAAATGGAAGAAAGGTAGGGGGAAAAGGTGAATGCTAGTACCCAGCTGGCCTTCTCCTTTCCCCTTTTTATTCACTCTGGGTCTCCAGTCCCTGGGATGGTACCACCCACATTCCCACACATTCAGTGTAGGACTTCTCTCCTTACATAAGCTTCTCTGCAAATGGCCTCAAAGATGTACTCAGAAGTATGTCGTCTAGGTGATTCTAAGTACAGCCACATTGAAAATGAGGATTCACTGTCACAACATAAAACAAACTCTACATAGCTAAAGGATACAACAGGATGTAGATGTAACGACTTCCATGATCACTATGTAACGACTTCTATGAAGTAACAATGTCCCTGATCAAGAGTTTCCTCCTGAAGCTGGTGGTGGTGCACCCCTTTGGAACCCAGCACTTGGGAGGCAGAGGTAGGCTGATCTCTGTGAGTTCAAGGTTGGTCTGGTCTGAGTCCAGGACAGCCAGGAACACTCACAGAAACCTCGTCTAGAAAACAAAAACAAAATAAAAGAAATGTTAGACTATAGGCCCAAGATCATGTCACTAGACAACAGCAGAGACATAACCACACCTGGGTATGTCTGGTTCCAAATCCTTAGGTCTTCCCACCAAGACAGTTACTGCGGATTGTCACAAGTAAAATAAGAACAGTGTATGATTTGTGTCACATATAAAATGCTATTGTCTAAAACTCCAGCTGGTCATCCCATGAGGAAAGGCCAGCAGACTGTCTTCCAGAATGTCTCATAACCCAAGCCTTCTTACCTCAGGGAACTCTCCAACCTCAGAAAAGCCTTAGGTCTGATAGTTGGACATTGCAAACCTAAAAGGGGATCCATGTCTTGGTGAAGACACTAACCAGACACAACACTGCTGCATAAAACTGGGATGCTGAGGGCTCCATTCACAGTGGAAATTAAGATTGAAGCATAAAACCCCAAAATCCAGAGCTAGAGAAATATGGTTCATAAGTTAAGAAACCATTCCTCTTGCACAAGACCACAGTTCAGTTCCCCTCATCCATATAAGGTGACTCAAAATTGTCTGTAACTTTAGGGAATTCAATGCCCTCTTCTGAGTTCCATAAGTACCTGCATGAACACACACACACACACACACACACACACACACACACACACACAATCTTAAAAAAAAAAACCTCAAACTCCATAATGTTAGCCCATTTTCCCCTATAAGTAACACAAAGAAAGAATAAATCACAGAAAATAAATTTCTAGCAACCATTGGGGAGATGGCTCATTCACACAAACGTGAGGACCTGAGTTTGAATTCCAACACCCAAGTTAAGTGTGGGCACAGTGGCACATATGTGTAATCCTCAAACTGGAGAGGGAGAGACAGGCTGCCCCCTGGAGCTTCCTGCTTAGCACCCCTCAAAAAACTGGAGAACTCCACATCCAGAGACCCTGTCTCAGATGTAAGATAAAGAGCAATATAGGAAAACACCTAATCTCTGTCCCTTGCCTCCACATACTAACATACACATATGCATATGCAACTGTGTACACATGTCTGTGCACAAACACCATGCATGCATACACATATATGAGTTTCCAGTGAGCCTAGACTCACACCAAGAGAAGTTTGACAAGCCTAGGACTCAGGCAGCTTGGTGAGGTAGTCAGAGTTTCCATTCCATGAGTATGGGCTTGCCAATGCAAACTGTGTGGGCTCCACTCTGCCCACACTGCACTAGAACTCCCCCACTGATTGGTTGAGAGCTCCCTCTTCCCTGGAATGTGTTTGGGTGGTCCTTTGTGTTGGAAGGGTTAGTTTCCTTTGCTTTCAGGGTTGACTTTGTCTTCCTTTGATGGGCATATCCATAGAAGATAGTAAAGTATCCAGTCTGATGAGATGGTGGAGGTGTGTCCCTTTGGAACTGGTATCTTCTCCTTCCGCTTACTCTTCCATGAGATACCATATGATCCTACAGCCTAACTCCTGAGAACCCCATTTCTTCCAAATCTGGAAAGGTGAATGTCTATTGAAAGCAAAGAAAGATTTTTGAAGGGAAGACCAGTACATTCTTTGTAGAACGATTTATAGATTCTTCTATTAGATCCTTCCACACTTGAATATAAGACTTTGTGAATGACAGAAACATTTTCGACAAAAGTACAGATAACTATTGCGTGCAGAGAACCCAAAAAAGAAAGACTGGGAATCAGCTTCCAAGCATTTATCAAAGGCCTGGTGTTGCACTAGGGCTGTGATCAATGCACCAGCCTTGTCTCTGTTGTCACTCCTCAGTTGGGAGAACTGGAAGCCAGAATGTCAGAGTGACTGCTCGTTCTAGGCCAGCAGGGATCTCTACTCAAACCTATCTGATTTGAAGATGACTGGGCACCCAGGAGCCAAGAAAAGTGCTGATTGCTTTGGGAGCTGCCAGTAGGTCTGAGTTGCTGCATCCAAGACTAAAGGAGAGTTGGGGAGCCATACGTCCCAATTAGCAGACTGCTTTTTCAGCTAAAATGGCAGTCACCTGGGATGTTGCAAAGCAGCTTAGCTACTGAAACTCATTGCATTTCTGTAATGTTGCCACTTAAGTCCAACAGTTTCTCTGCCACAAACCAGCTGCACAGCTCCTTCTAGATAGTTCCACCCTGGACACTAAAACCAGGAAGGCAAAGGCTACCAAGTTCCTTCAAACAGAAAAGAAAAGTTCCCTCAACACCCCGTGCCTATGGCTACAGCACATAGAGAATTCACTCACAGTTTCAGGCTGTAGATTATTTAAGGAAATAATACGCTTTTCAAGAGACAGGGAAACAGTTTGCTCCAGGCCTCGGGCAGCCTGGAACCCACTGAGGTTTCTCTGATTCCTCCCATCACTCAAACAGGCCCCCAAATCACTGTCCTGGCAGCTCCCACCCTGGAGGTCCAGGGGAGCATTGTTGTTCCTGGCTTCCTGATCCTTGTCATTTTCTGTGGCAAGAAAAGAAAGAGCAGAGGAAGCCCATCGGGGGCTCCCATTCCCAGAGACTAAAAACAAAACATGGGCAGAAGAGGCAGAAGATTGCCATGGTGGTGTAACGCTAACTTCCTGTTCCTGGCACCTCATCACTTCTGCACCTCACACAGAGCCCCCCCCCCCCAACTGAGAAGGATTCTGGGTATCTCCCATTCAGGAGTCCAAGCTCCCAAGATTAGGAAAGAAACATGTAGGAAAGAAAATGCATTTATCAAGTGTTTAGAAATGCATTTTAATTTAATTTAATCCTCCAATAACATTGCTATGCCCTGTATTTTATGAAGAAACTGAAGCTCAAAGAAATGAAATGGGTAATCTAAATTATAGCAAGCTATAGACCCAGGCCTGGGGGGGATCATTAGTCTCTACTAATATATGGATCCTTCATATGCCAATTAGAGAAGGAAAAAATTTCAGGTTTATTAACTAAGCACCATGGTTTCCTAAGCCAGAGAGTCTTTTTAAAGAAGTCTACATGTTAATATTTTTTTTCTTTTCCCCACTTTCATCAAGCCATGTGTGATAGGCAGAATAACAATTGTCCTTAAGGATGGACATGTGTCAATCACTGAGATGTGTGTGTTTGTAAGTTACATGGAAAAGGAAAACCAGGGTTTATGATCAGCTGATCAGAGATTGGTCTCCCATTTGGGAAAATGGAGGAAGGAGTCACAGACCAGGAATGTAGGATGTCTTTAGAAGGCAAAACAAACAAACAAATAAAATGTTAAAGTGGATTCTCTTCTAAAGCCACCAGAGGCATCTACTCTGATAACATTTTAGTGTTATCTCATTGAGACCCATGTCAGATTTCCAACATCCAGAACGTCAAGATAATAAAGTTGCGATGTTCTATGCCAGTGAACCTATGGTAATTTGTTACTATAGCAATAGAAAGCTAACACATCCAATGGGAAACTGAATCATTATGCAACAAAGTGCTAGCTCTCCTTGTCACACGGGCAAGCCATGAATCTCAGATGTTGAAGTGTGCCTGGATTCCAGCCTGAGGCAGATTGATCCATCATCCATCCTATTCTCAGTGGGTGACCCAACTGAAGAAAACTGAAATGGTCAAACCTATCAAATAAAAGTCCATCTTAGTTGGATGGTGGGATGGTTTGGCTGTGTGTACATTAGGCTTGAATAAAGGCGGGAGGCTATTTGGAAGCATAGCAAGGTTTATGGAGTGTATACATCTCTCTCTCTCTTCAATGCATATTTCCTTTATTCTTCTCTTGTTACAGGCACTGCCTTGCTTATGCTTCATTAGTACGAGGCTTCAATATGGCCACCTCCAGATGGTGGCTTTCTGTTCTAGTGATGTTCCAGCCTTCCAGTCTGTGTCTCCTTGCAGTCAGTAGACTGGCCCAGTCTCCAAGCATCTAATTTAAATAGTCAGAACATGAAGAACACCATAAGCCAGGTTCTGCCATGTCATCAGTCATGATCAAGGTAGAGAGACTGGGAAACAGGACATTTGCCTCAAAGACTTGCCTCATCTAGGGCTTGAGGCTGGGTGGTATCTTTAAGAAGGCATCAGGGAGCAGAGGGAAGATGACTACCATCTTCAATGCCTCTCTGTACCCTGGACACTGGCTTGTCTTTGGAAACAGAAATACATCCTATCTGTTTGCTGATCTGCCCTCTCCCATCCTCCCCTCACAGGACATGTTGAGCCTGTTCACCTTTGTGACTACTTTTTTCAGTCCTTTCATCCTTTGATTGACAGTCTCTTTTTAAATATGCTAATATATTCACCAAGTTATATTCAAATGGTGCTAGCTTGAGAACCATTCTGTTTATTTTTGGTGACTTTGCATATCTTACAGTTTAACTCTCAAAGGAAAAAGAATGATTGCTCAGTTCCTGGAGGAATAACTTGGACTCACTATGGGTCCTAAGTTCTGACCATTACAGTAATTAATGATAAAAATCATCATTAATAACAGTTCAAGAAATGCAAATCTTATAGTTTAGTGTGTGTCAGAGAGGGCAAATGACAGCATGATTGTGACAACAATGCTCAGAGAGTTGAAAGGCTGTATGCAAAATTTCACAGTATTCTGCAGTACTCAGACTTAAACAAAACAATAATGGTTGTCATTTGTAAAGTGTAGTACCAGGCATTCTGCACCTGATATTTCTAATCCTCACAGTAGCAGTTCAGGGCACCTTCTCAACTCCCATAATTAGGATGAGCATCTGACTTGAAAGTATGGTTCCTCCCCTAAGAGCTCTGTCTATCCCCTTGGGTTATTAGGAGCCTTACATGAATCCCTTCATCTTTCCTTCAAGTCTCAGCTCAGACTCCATCACCTCTGCAAAATTTTCCCTTGCTCTTTTTGCAAACTCAGGTGTTCTTTCTCCAGCATTCCCCAACCCATCAATACAGCCAGAAACCCACTAAGGACCTTAACACTAAGGGCTTCATACGCATCTGGGTATAAACCACACTGATTCCTACCTCCAAGGAGCTGATTGTTCAGGGAGAAAAATGGAGTGCCAAAAAAGCCTCCCTTTATAGCGCACTGGCCTCATCTGAGAAGCCAATCACCAGCCTTCTTGAAGAACAGGCATGCATGCTGCAACCTTCCCCATTTCAGTTAAACCTTTGCTGGTTATGATGGGAGGCCAAGGTGAGACACCTGCAACCAGGGCAGGGGCTCCTCCCAAGGGATGTGGTGAGGGGTGGGGGGGAGTTAAGTGGTTCATAGTGTCGGGACAGAGTGAAATTGTCTCTTAGTGTCCACAGGCAATTGTGTGGGGCCTAAGTGCCTAAATCAGCCAGATTGGGGCCTACCTGCCCAAGCCAGACTCGATTTTGGAGACCTGTCTCAAAAATGCGGAAATCCAGACACTTCTGCACTATATCATTCTGGCATTATCCCTACCTAACTGCAGTCACAGTCCCGAAGTGAGGGCCAGCTGGTCCAGCCCTTCACTCCTTCATCCAACCTGCTGGGGGAGAGACCCAGCACAACTGGTTCTGGGCTTCTCCAGAGATACCAAAATCCCTAGGTGTTCTAAACCCTTATTTATGATTATATAATATTTGTATGTAGTCTATGGGCATGCTCCTGTATGAACATGTCCTCTTTTATGCCTTAAATTATTTCTGTATTACTTATAACACCTAACGCATTTTAAATGCTATATAAAAATTTTAATGTATCCTTCAGGGAATAATTTTTAAAAAACAGTCTGCCGATATTAGGTGTAACAGCAATTGTTCTCTGAATGTTGTTGATCCATGGTTTACCAAAATCCTGGATGTAGAAGCTGTGGACACAGAGGGTTCACTCTATTTCTGCATTGACTATACCTTTGTCTTCTTCATGATTATCAGCCATGGGAAACCATGCAAGGACCACCAGCTCAGACCACCACAGTCCTCCTTAACAGAGGAAGATACCAAGGCTTAACGAATGAGACAGCTGAAATAAAGGCCCACAGCTAGTGCACAATTTACAACAAAACGTAGGTTTCCCTTTTAAATAGATTTATATTTGTTTAGTGTGTGAGTGTGTGTGTATGTGTGTGTGTGTGTGTGTGTGTGTGTGTGTGTGTGTGTATGTAGCACACCATTCATGTGGAAGTTAGATGACAAATTATAAGAGCTTACTATATGTCCTTGAACCTTTCAGGTTTCTGGGATAGAACTTGGGTCTTCAGACATGGAAGCAAGCACCTCTATCCTCTGAGCCATCCTGCTGGCCAAGAACCCATTTCTTTATCCCTAAACCTACCATTGATTCTATGCCGTTACCCATGAATTTTTCCCAGAACTATAATGAGAAGGCAGACACGGGGCTACCTTGTGAGAAATGTGCTCACCATCAAAGGTGACTCAGGGAGTGACATGGAAACTCACCCATCAGGGCCAGGCCACTTTATGCAAATGAGGGGTATAGCTAAGTGATAACCACAAGCTACGTGCTAACCACACAAGGCAAGGCTGAAGCTATGGGCAGTGTGCTTGATACCATAGACAAGGCTGCTCTAAAACATGGGTCAGGATAGACATGTTCGCATGTGACAGCCATCCATGTGAGGATGCTCACATGTGTATGTATCTAGCTATGGTGTGGGTGTGGTTTGCTTCCCACTGTTTGTGTACTGGAAGCTTGACCCTCAGTGTGGAAGGACCTGTAATACATGGAGCCTGAAGAGATCCAATTAGGTTATTGGGGGCTCCACACTCATGAAGGGTTCAATGCTGTCTTGTGGAAGTGGGACAAATTCATCACAGGACAGGTTTCTTGAGGGCAGGCCACCCAGGCACTGGCATCTTCTGCAAATGCTCATTTCCCTTTCTGCTTCTTTCCTACCTCTAGTTCTGACCTTCTGAACCCAGAAGAACCACTCATTAGTATCTGATTACAGACCTCTAAGGCTTCTCCATCCCACAGTTCCAAACTCTTCCACATTCCTCCTGAAAACAAGTTCCAAAGGACTATGGACTGCAAGACCAAGTTTATCACAGAATCAACTCCATTTGTCTCAGCGCCAATTGTCTATATTAGTTATTTACGATGGCTTATATTGACTGTCAACTTGATACGACCTAGAATTACCTAGGAGGCAACCCCCTGGGCAGATCTTGTGATGGACTTTCTGCATTGAGTTCATTGAGGTTAGAAGATCCGCTCCACATATCACCTCATGGGCTTGGGCCCAGGAACAGCATAAAAAAAGAAAATGAACTGATCAGGAGCATTCATCACTCTGCTCCCTGACTGAAGTTGCACTGCGACCAGTGGCCTGAAGCCCCTCCCACCATGATTGACTGGGATGGATACTCTTTTAAATTCCTTCTCTTGGGTATTTTTTTTTACAACAAGAGAAGTAACTAATTCACTACTTTTCTTTTGCTGAAATCAAAATATCTGCAGAAACAACTTGGGGAAAGGAGGTTTATTTTGCTTCATGGCTGCAGGAGGATTTTAGTCCACCATGGCAGAGAAGACAAGGAAGACTGGTTCTGTCCTCTCCTAGTGACACGTTCCTGCCAGGTTGGCCCCATACCTCAAAGCTTCCATAAACCCCTAAAACAGTATTGCCAGCTCCAGGACAAGAATTCAAGGGTATGAGTCTGTTGGGGAACATTTCACATTCAACCCATTACACTTCTTAGCCTGAGTGTTCTATTATGTCAACACAGAAGTGACTGAGACACCAGGGTTTCCCAAGCTATGAAGTACATACAGGTGTCTTACTGAAGTACAGACTTTGATTCAGTAGTTTCTAGGATAGATGCTGAGAACCTGTGGATCTGACTAGTCCCCAGAAAGTGCCTGGTACACTGGTCCAGAGATCACATTTGAGTAACAAGGGTTCACAACAGGGCTTCCCACCTTCAATTTAGCACTTTTTTTTTTAAGGTGATAGAGTCTCACGTGTTCCCAGGCTGGTTTCAACTCTAGTAGCTAAGGATGACCTTCACCTCCTGATCTTTCTGCTTCCATACCTCAAGGGCTAGTATTATAGCTGTGTGCCAGCATATCTTGTTTTGGGTTGGCATTTTGAGCTATACATTTTCCTATCATGAGCATCTAGTCTTTGCATTGTAGGATGCAAACATTAGTAACATCTCTGTACTCTTCTCATCACACTTCTTCCAAATTCTGACAACTACATGTCTGCAGAAGTTGTCAGTGCTATTTGGGAAGTAAAAACCACCACCCCCACCCACATACACACATACCTGAGGTCTAATGACTTAGCCCATAGTGAAGTGGGTGAGGTATTTTAGAGTATTTAAATGTGGCAGACACCTTCAAATATTGGCCAACAATCCAGCAGGCAGAATACTTCACTTGTCATGGGTAATTTATGAGAGAGATTGTCATGTGTGGTATATTTGCATGATTGTATAAATACTTCCCTTTCTGATGCTTTCTGCCTTCTTTTTAAATTGTGCACTAGTCAGAAGATTAGTTCTGTTTCCAAAAGCCAGAATAAAATGTTTGTAATAATATACATTTATACTTTGTCCAACAGAACCACAGGCTATTTGGGAATGTCACGTAGAAACAGAGTCCTCTAAAAGCATGAAAGCAAATTTTAGCAAATGTCTGCAAACTGCCAAAAAGTATTGTCTGTGGTGTTGCAATTACAGAATCAGTTTGTGAAAATGTGGAAAGGGCTTTCTTTGACACATAAATAAATAGGCAAAGATAATAGAGAGACGCGGGTAAAGATAATGGAGTTAAGAGACAGAGACGTCACAGAATGTGACTGACTTCTTGCGCCTGATCTAGGTGGACATTTGCATATAGCATCACTGCAGAGTGATTTTGAACAAACCACATCACATTTCTTCATTGTGACTTCATTGTCAGTAAGATGCATTTTCCTCCTCTGTCAGATGGATTGCAAAAATCAAATCCATTAGTACCTGCTCAGCCTGTACTACCCAACACAGTAGCCACTAGTGCTGAGTGACATTTAAATTAACTAAAATCAGACAAATGTAAAATTCTTCACTCAAACTGGCCACCTTCAAAGTATTTGTAATCACAATGGCCAGTGGCTGTAAATTGCACAAAGATACAAGACATCGCCATCATTGTAGAAAGTTCTCCCAGACCATCCTGGTTTCAACAATAAACCCAAGTGCAGATACAAGTTATGTTAGTACTGCCATTGGTGAAGGTTGCGGTGCTCACACACAAGGAAAGACAATCATGCACGCCCACATAGCAGCATCTGGCAGTGGCCTGGCACTGCCCACACACTCACTTCATCATTATGTCTACTGCAGTCATGAAAACATAACTTTGAATCTTGGACAACAAGGGTAGGGGCCAAATAATTATGGACATACTGTTTTCTATAAATGTCATTGTCTAGACTCCAAATGGCATCACAGATATTCTAATTACAGCAGGATGAAAGAGTACTATACTTGCAGTGGAGGTTCAGATTTCTTTGGAGGCACAGTTGTGTTGAATGAAGGTGTTTTTTGTTTTGGTCTCAAATATGGGATGTGGGGGTGCTTTGTACACCACTGAAAAACAGACTCATGAAAGAGGCATACAAAACATCCTGATAAAAGAGCACGTGATGTTTTGCCAGCTGGAAAACTATCACGAGTGGGGAAAATATTTACATTCTTTGATGGACAGACTCCTTGGAGAGCTCCTGATCTTGGTCAACAGGAAATACCTTGTGCGAAGGTTGTGAAGTTGGCCAATTGGAAGGAGTCCTGGTGCAGGTATAATAAGGAGACCCTGGAAGAGCAGAAGGGCTTTTTTGCTTGGCATTGCTTCTCATTGCTGCTTGGCTTTTAAAGATTCCCGGGACTTACTGCTGCCTTTGCTGCTGAAGACTGCAGCCCAGGTCAGGCTGAAGACATCGCAGCCCCAAATGGGGGTGCAGCAACTGTTGTCACCACCAATGCCAGGGCCACAAAAGCCGCTGCTTTCCTTGGCTGCCTTTGCTGGTGCTGTTGGCTGTGTTCCTGTTGCTGACTGCATCCGTTCCTGGGCATGCTGTATGGCTGGACTGCCCAAGGACCTGAGCCTAAGGATGTCTAATAGTACCCTTTCTTCCATGCCTCGGGTTGGAGGGTTAGAAGTTGTTTATAGTTTTAATAAATAGTTTAAAAATGAACCTTCGGTATTAGCCTTCCACAGAATTGCTAATTTGGTTTTCATTTGTAGAAGGGCATGCTGTCTTCTGGACTCTGATAATCCTTTACTCGTGTTCTATAAGAGATAGAGGCAGGACTAAGGGAGGGTGGGTTAGAGGAGATCAACATGGGACAGTTGCAGCAAGCAGAATCACACAAGAAGGGGACAGTCAGGAAAAACATGTGATCTTCCAAGGACTTGATAAAGCAATAACAGATAACAACAAAAAGAACATTACTGTCAAATATCAGTCACATTCCAAGGCTTATGCTAAGTGAATTTTTTTCCTTACTGCAGTTACTCTTTCAAAAACAGCAATAATATGGATAATTGACATTACTACATTTTAACACAACTTTGCAGAAAGGAGACCCAGAGAAGTTTAAAATTTTGTGGTCACTGAGCAATGAAATGTCAAGCAAGAGTCAAGGACGGAACTGAAGTGTACCTCACTTCAGAATTCAAATGCTTGAAGTCCGCGTCCCTTGTGTGTGATCAGTTGGCACATTACAGGGAAAGCTCACCTACTCAGGACCATTTGGCCCCTGGTCCATCACCTGTTTGGCACAACTTCAGCTCTGCCTAAATTGCAAGGATCTCACAGCATGTGGACATCCAGCCTGTACATCCAACCCTGTCAACTCCCCATTGACCCCATGTGTGGATCTCCATTCAATTCTGTGAGAAGATCCCAGATTGTTCATACAAAGAGGAGGGAGGGGACTGTGATTGAGATGTAACTTTAAGAAATAAATAAATGTTGTAAACAAACAAAAAAAAAAGACCCCAAGCATCCAAGAGATGGTCAACAAAGGGAGAGGATGGGCCTTGGGCCTCATAGACACCGTTCTGAGAAGGACATGGCTACCGGAAGAGCAAAGGAAGGCTCTCTGAGGGATGCTCACTTTTGGTGTACCAACATCTGGAACATGTTGAAAATGTACCACCCTCACTCAGACCCATAGACTGAGACCCTGGGGATGTGCATCAGCACTGTGTGATGTTTTTTTTTATTTGTTGCTTGCTGGCTTACTTTGCTTTGCTCTTATCCTTTTAGATTTTTACCTTGCTTTTCTAAACTATCACTTTAGCATACCAAATATTGGGTTTCATCAGTGACCCCTCCATAAATGTGTCACAATGCTTTGTTCCCAATTGGTTCCCGCCCCACTGCTCTCCCTTTGACACCCTCTCCAAGCGCTTTCCTCTCTCCCCAGTATATCTATCCTGCCACCTTTTAACATGTGCTCTAGTACCATCCCTCCTCCCTTAGCATGTCTTCCTCCCTCTCATAATCCCTGTTCTATTTTTGTGACCTACAAACACATATGGATGTGCACACATGTATATAATTTTTATTATGTATGTTTGTTTGTTTGTATGTGTTCATATCCACACATGTGCCATGACACACTTAGGAGGTCAGAGAATAATTTGGGGGAACAGGTCCTTTCTTCTCACTATGTGGGTCTGGGGGATTGAACTCAAGTCCCAAGGCTTGGCAGTAAGTACTTATATCCACTGTGCCATCTCACCAGCTTTTTTTAAAAGCTCTTTCTTTCATTACCATACATATATAATGTTAATTACCATATATATGACTTTAAATTTAGGTTCTGTATGTGAAGCAAAATATTCAGCGTCTGTCATTCTGAAATTGGCTTATTTTGCTTAACATAGTGATTTTCAGTTGCCATCTGTTTTCCTGAGAATCTCATTATTTCATTTATCTGTATGGATACATAAAGTTCTATTATGTATATATACAACATTGTCTTTTTTAATGTTTATTTATTACTTCAAGTTACATCTCCATCATAGTGTCCTCTTTCCACCCCTCCCAGTTCCAACCTCCCACCCTCTCCTCCCTCTCCCACCCATCCCACTCCTCCAATGTGGAGTGTCCCTACATATCAGCCCCTCTCAGTTCAACAGTCATATGAGGGCTACTAGCTTCCTCTTGCACTGGGAGCATACATGGTAGCACCCTTAGGGCAAAATGACCCATCAATAGGTAACAAACTCTATGTTCCTGATCCTTTTGGTGTGTTGGTTGTAGGATAATTATCCTGTACTATATGGGCTAAAATCCAATTATAAGTGATTAGATGCCATGTGCGTCTTTCAGAGTCTGGGTTAGCTCACTCAGAATGAGCTTTTCTAATTTAATCCATTTGGCTGAGAATTGCATGATTTCCTTATTTCTGATGGCTGAGTAGTATTCCATTGTGTAGATGTACCACATTTTGTTTTATCCATTCATCACTTGAGGGACATCTGGGTTGTTTCCAGTTTCTAGCTATTACAAATAAGGCTGCTATGCACATAGATGAGGATATATTCTTGTGGTTTGGTGAGAAGTTATTTGGGTAGATACCCAAAAGTGGTATGGCTGGGTCTTGAGGTAGGGCTATTCCAAGTTTTCTAAGATATCACCAGACTGATTTCCATAGCGGTAGTACAAGTTTGCACTCCCACCAGCAACGGAGGAGTGTTCCCTTTCTTTACAACCTCACCAGTATGTACCACATTTTCTTTACCATCAGTTCATTGATGGACATTTAGCCTGGTTCCATTTCCTGGCTATTGTAGGTAGTATAGCAATAAATGCAGATGAATGGGGTATCTGTGGTGTGTTGTCTCCAAATCTTTCAAGAGTGTACACAGGCGTACTATAGCTGAGTCCTGGCAATTCTATTTTTAGATTTTCAAACCTCCATACTGAATTCTATAGAGGCTGGGAACATTTATATTCCCCCAAGTGAGTGGTGAATGAGGGCTCCTCTTCCTCTCAAACCTTGTCACAATTGTTGTCATCTGTTTTCTTGATGACAGGAGTGAGATGGACGCTCAAAGCAGTTTTCATTTTCCAGGTAGCTAAGGATGTTGAACACCTTTTCAAGATATGTTGGTCATTTGTAGTTCTTGTTTTAAGAATTGTCCATTCAGTTCATTGGCTGGATGCTTTCAGGTTTAATGTTTAATTTTTGCACACACACACACACACGTATATGTATATATGACATTAATTCTTTGTCTGATACATTGTTGGTAAAGATTTTCTCACATTCTGTATACCATGTCTTCACCCTGGTTATTGTTTCCTTTGCTGTGCAGAAACTTTTTAGCTTCACATATCCCATTTGTCAACTCTTAGGATTATTTTCAGAACTGGTGGAGCCCTGTTCAGGAAGACCTTGTCTATGTCTATATCTTGAAGTGTTTTTCTTATGTTTTCCTTCAGCAGTTTCAGGTTGGATTTTCAGTTCTCCCGCTAAGCCCTTTAGTCTGATTTTTAGCCAATCCTACACAGGATCAGGGTGTCAAGTGTCATTCATCTCCATGTGGAAATCAAGAACCATTTGTTAAAGACACTGTTTTTTCTTAAATGCTTGTTATTAACAGCTTCTTCCTCACCCATGTGCATATGGTCAGCATTAATTAGACTCAAGAAGTAATTAATAATATTCTTAAAAAGTAGGATAGGAAAATGGCTTAGAGGATCACAGGAAACATGGAGAGAGCTAGTAGGATGCGGATATGATCAAAATACATTGTATACATGTATGAAATTTTCAAAGAATAAATACAATGGCTTTTTATTTTAATTAAGTGGTTGTAACTGTGTGGGTTTAAAACTGGGCACTCTATGATATCCAGTTTGTCTACAGGCCTGTTTGTGTTGCTACCATGTTGTGTCTGTCACTATGGTTCTGTAATATAATTTGGGATCAGGTGTTATGATATCTCCAGCATTGTTCTTCCTGTTAAAAATTGTTTTTGTTATTAGGAACTTTAGTGCTCCCATGGAGATTTTAAGGCTTTTTTCTACTTCTATGAAGAATATCCTTGGAAATTTAGGAATTGCATTGAATCTACAGGCTGTTTTCAATTATATAGACGTTTCCACAATATTAATTCTGCCTGTTTGTAAACATGGAGATCTTTCTATCTTCTGCTGTCTTTCTTTTTTCTATGTCTTAATGTTTTTATTGTAGGAGTCTTGCACCTCCATGATTAGGCTTCTTTGTGGGTTGGTTTGATTTTTGTGGGTATTTGCTGTTAATTTTTGGTTTGGTGTGTATATATGTTTAGTTGCTCTGGTTTCTTTCTCTACAGGTTCATTAGTGATATGTTGGTTTCCATGATAAATGTCCCCCAAGTCTTTAAACACTTGGCCCTCGGTTGGTGGAGTTGTTTGGGGAGCTTTAGATGGAACAGCCTTGCTGGAGGAAGCACATCACTGGGGCACACTCTGGGGTTTTAACAGCCTCCTCCTACCACTTTCAACTTGCTGTCTCCACTTCGTGCTCACGGCTAAGGACATGAGCTCTCAGCTTTCTGCTCCAGCCCACAAGCCTGCTGCTTGCTGCTATACCTCTCCACCATGCCAATTCTTCCTGCTTTGAAACCGTAAGCACAAATAAACCCTTCCTTCTATAGTTTGCTTTTGGCCATGGTGTGTTATAACAGCATAGAAAGCTACTGATATTTTTCATTCTGTTACTTTCTTAAAAGTGTTTATCAGGAACAATATCCCCTTACACTCACAGATAAGTGAAGTCTTCACTCCTCATCAAGGAAACGTCCCTTTGCAACAGACGAAGACCACTACAGAATACCACAACCAATCCAAGCACTCATAGCTATAAACCTTTCTTTTTCTTGTCTCAAAAGATTTGTGTGGTTGTTTGTTTTATGTGTATTGGTGTTTTGTCTGCATGTATGTCTGTACACCACATGCAAACAAATCCTTTGGAAGACTGAAGAGGGTGTTGGACTCTCTGGAATGGGAGTTACAGATAGCTGTGCGCTGTCATGTGAGTTCTGGGACTCGAACCCAGGTCCTGTGGAGGGGCAGTCACTGCTCTTAGCCTCTGAGCTGTCTCTGCAGTCCCCCAACCTTTCTTTTAAGAACTGCTTTTGCTTGTAGATTATGCTTTCATTTTCATTTTATTCAAGGAACTTTAAATTTTTTCCCTGATTCCTCAATTTTGATGACTCTGTGGTCATTCAAGAGTATACTGTTTAATCTCCATGTGTTGCTCTAGTTTCTATAATTTTTCTTGCTATTTTTTGAACTATGATGTGATAAGATACGGAAGAATGTTTCCATCCTTTTCTATTTATTGAGTTACTTTGTGATCTAAAATGTAGTCTATTTTTGAAAAGGTTCCATGGGCTACTGAAATATATTCTATTTCTTAAGTCCATATGAGCCTGTATTGTAGCTTAATTCTGAGGTTTCTTTGTTGATTCTCAGTTTGGATGACTTGTCGAGAGATGAGAGTCAAGTATTGAAGTATTATTACATCAGAACCTATGACTTTTTTTGTCCATCAGTGTTTTGTTTTGTTTTTTATAAAACTGGAAGCCCCGACATTTGATGTATATATACTTACAATAGTTACATCTTCTTCATGAACTGTTTACTTAATTAAAATGTAATAATGTTCTTTATCTCTTCTGGCTGATTGTGATTTGCAGTTCACTTATCAGATATAATAGCTGTGTGTACCAGCTAGGCTTTCTGTCAACTTAACATAAGCTACAGTCATCTGGACAGAGGGGAACCTCAGCTGAGAGAAAACTAGGTTGTTGGTGGGGCATTTTCTTGATTTATGATTGCTATGGGAGGGTCCAGCCCATGACAAGTGTACCACCACTGGACAGTCCTGGATAGTCTTAGGATATATAGGAAATCAGGCTGACTGTCACTTGGCAAGAAAAATCCCTTGGTTCAACTGTAGACAGAATGCTGTCCAAAAAGGACAAAACTTGGAAGCAGGTAAGTCGACAGCCTAGCTCTGCCAAGACAGGGTAGGCAAGTCCTTCATAAATCCTGCTTTACAATCAATGTCTGACAGAAAAACGGGGCCAAATGGCTGAAGATTGATGCTGTAATGTATGGAGAGAAATTGGGAACTGTCCAGGCAGCTACTGGTATGTCATTTCTTAGTTTTGGAAGCTGCTGGCCCTGCACTTCCTGTATCATCAGATATATTTATCTCTCTCAAGTCTCTGATGTGGTTGAAGGCTACATAACTAGAGTCTCATAGTTAAACTTTGAGTTGTTTAGGAATTAAGATGGTGTTCTGTATCTAAGAAGATGTTTTTAAAATTGTGATGCAAGTTAGGATGAAAGCTGAGTTGGATATAGAACTTTAAACTCATGGAGATGATTGGATAGTAGAATGTTAAAGTCAGTTGCCAAATACATATGGACTGGACATTGGGAATGTATGCTAAGCCTTATAATTCTCATAATTGTGGCCTAATTATTTCTGTTGTTTTGTATTGTATTTGTTGTTATAAGAGAAAGAGCCATTTGTTGGACTGAAAGGAGGAGCTGTTGGGGGAAAAAGATCTACCTTAAACTTTAAAAAAAGGAAGTGGGTGCGGAGGGGTTAAGGGGGAAGAGGGTGGGAGGATAGGACCAGAGGGAGGAGTAGGGAGGGGTTTGTGATTGAGATGTAACTTGAAGAAATAAAAAATAAAAATATTATTGAAATATGTTGTATAAGTTAATGAAAAAAGAAGTCATGAATTTGAAGGAGAGTTTGGAGAGAGGAAAGGAAAGGGAGAAACATTGTAATTAAATTACAATCTCAAAAATAAACAAAAAATGTAATTCATTTAAAAGAAATGATGAAAAATGCCTGGACAACTAAAAATATATATTGTATAAAATTCTTAATAAAAATAAAAGATCCCAAGGAGAAAAGAAAGAACAAAAGCAGACTGAGCAAGGCATGAGGAGCAAGCCAGTAAGTAGCATTCCTCTATAGCCTCCTCCAGGTTCCTGCTTTGAGTTATTGCCCTGACTTCCCTTCATATTGAACTGCAGCTGTAGGATAAAATAAATCTTTCCTCCCCAAGTTGCTTTTGGTTGTGGTGTTTTAATCACGGCAATAAAAACCCTACGTGAGACACACTGTGATTTTGGTTTGTGCTAATTTGACAGATTTTTCTCATCCATATATTTTGTCTATTTCTTTACTAGTAAAGTGTGTATCTGATTATAACAGAGGTTAAATCCAGGTTTTTAATCCAGGTAGGAAGCCTGTGTCTCTTTATTGATAAGTTGAGGCCATTTACATTTATTGTTGCTATAAAAGGACAATTTATTTATATACAGGAAGCTGCTGGGCCTGCACTTCCTGTATAATCAGATATATTTATCCTTCTCAGGTCTCCGATATGGTTAAAGACTAGATAGTTACAGTCTCACGGTTGAATTTTAAGTTGCTTAGGAATTAAAAGGATGTTCTAGGTCTAAGAAGATTTTTTAAGTTGGTAATTCAAGTTAAGATGGAAAATGATTTAGGTTAAATGCATCATGAAGATAGATGCCTAATAGAATATTAATATCAGTTGCCAAATATGTATGGACTGGACATTGGGAAGGTATGTTATACCTTATTATTTTCATAATTGAGGCATAATTATTAAAAAAAACAATGATGAGTTCTGGGAAAAGAGGGAGAGGGTGGGAGGGTGGGGCCAGGGGGGGGGGGGGGGAGGTGACTGTGATGGAGATGTAACTTGAAGTAATAAATAATTTTTTAAAAATCTGAAAAAAAAAGTAGTGTTGTTGGATATAGCAGTATAAGTTGACAGCTATTACTTTAAGGATTTTAAAGATATATATCATCCCATCTTTTCCTGGCTTCCAGAAGTGCTAACAAGTGATCTGATGTCATTCATGTGGTTCTGCCTTTGTAAATGAGTTGATATTCTCCCCTTACAGCTTTTTTTTTTTTTTTTTTTTTGGTTTTTCGAGACAGGGTTTCTCTGTGTGTCTTTGGCTGTCCTGGACTCACTTTGTAGACCAGGCTGGCCTCGAACTCACAAAGATCCGCCTGCCTCTGCCTCCCAAGTGCTGGGATTAAAGGCGTGCGCCACCACCGCCCGGCGCCCCCTTACAGCTTTTAATGTTGTGTTTTTGTCAACTTGATTGTCATATAGTGTGGGGAGGTTCTTCTCTGGTCATATCTATTTGGGGTTCTTACATTTGAATGTCTGTTTCTTTCTCTAGATTTATGAAATCTCCTGCCATAATTTCACTGACTAGATTCTCTTCGCCTTTAGGGTTTGTCTAGGCTCCTTCTTCCATCCCATGGTTCTTTAAATTGTTCTCTTGATCTTATCTCAGAGTTCTTGGATGTTAATATGCCTTTTCTATATTAATATTTGGATGTATTGTCTCACCAGCCCGTCCTGTATCCCTGGTATTCTTTCTTCTTCTTAGTAGAGTCTCAAAACAAAAACAAATATTCCCCAGGGTGGAGAAATGGCTCAGTGGTTAAGAGCAATGTCTGTTCTTCTAAAGGACTCAGCACCTACATTAGATGGTTCATGATCGCCTGTAACTCCAGCTCCAAGGGAGCAGGGGCCCTCTTCTGGCTTGCAAAGACATCTGTCTGCACACAGACACTTACCTGAAAATATAAATAAATAAATATTTTAAAGGAAATATTCCCCAAGTAGGTGTGTAATTCAGTCCTAGAACACTTGCCTTGCATGCCCAAAGACCTGAGTTCAATTCCCAGTACCGGAAAAAACACCCACAGTGCATAGGTCCTGGAGAGATAGCTCAGTAGTTAAGAGCACTGGCTACTCTTCCACAAGACTAGTGTTCAATTCCCAGCCACCCACACGACTGTTCACAACTGTCTGCAACTCCAGTTCCAGAGGATCTAACGCCCTCTTCTGGCCTCTAAGAACACTGCATGCACACAATCCACAGAGATATATTCAGGCAAAACACTAATACACATAAAATAAAGATAAATAAATCTTTTTTAAAATTTTCCAATAGCAAAAGAGTTCAAATTAGATCAATGTAAGAAAGAATAATTTTTAAAAGCATAATAGTATTTTTAGAGCCAATAAAAGTAAAGTGAAAATGCTACTCAATGTAGGTGAAGGGGGGAAGAAAACTATTAAGGAAAAGAAACTGTTGCCTAAGAATAAAAAAATGCATAAATGGCATGTGAATCTCTAAAGGGGAATAAAGACATCAAAAACGCTACAATAGAATAAAAATTCTGCTAAACATGTAGGGAAAGGGCATCTGTGGGGTTTAAAAAATGAGATATTGGATGAGCTTCTTCCTCGCAGCGTGGGGACTGGTAGTTGTGTATGGATGGGGGAGGAAAATGAACTGTGGACTATTGGTCCAGTTTCTGGTATCTGCCGCTTCTGCAGTGGATCAGCGCCCCCTGCTGCCACACTTAGTTTTACATCCTGTAAATTGAACCCATTCTGACCCTTCTTATCATATCCCCCATATAATAACACCCCCCCCCCACACACACACACACACACACCCGGGAATGACTTTTTGTTCTTAAGAGTGTCTCCTGGGTGCTCTGGGAGTATGGAGGCAACCACGTCCCTGGGGCCACTTGAGGCAGAGGACCTGCCTCCCTGATTTAAAGGTCTCCTGAGTTTTAATCACCGGGCTGGAGAAATACAGCTGTGGAAGACATCTTGGACACCCTGGGAACTTCAGAGTTCTCTGTTTATGTAACAGTGAACGACAGATGAGAACTCCAGAAACTAATTGGTCCACCTACCTCAAGCTCAGATCCATCGGACTTAAGGTAATTCTCAGTTGGTGATGCCTGTCCCCGTCCATTGGGTTATCTCTTTTTATGTACAGTACCCTTCCCAGGGTGTATACCCTTTTCTCCTGTGACCCATGCCAGCTGGCCCTTCTTTCTTCACAACAGTCATCCTGAGCCTTCTCTCACTCGGCCACAGGGCCAAGCTCCTGCCCTTTGGATGTTCCCTGAAGGCAGGCGCCTGAGGAAGGTTGAGTTTTAAGAGCAAATTCTCTCTCATGATAGAGGCTCTCCATTGCCTTCAGAGGCATATAGTGCAACAAAATGGGATTTTCTCTCCTCCACTGACCCATCTTCCAGAGAAGTCACCTTGTCACTGATTCCTGTGGAAGGATTTGAAGTTCATGAGGGCTGTGAGCTTGCCTTAAGGGTAGTGAATCTGCACTTTCATCTGGCTTACCTTTTAGAAGATGATTCTGAGTAGACAAACTATGCCCTCCCTGTCTCCCCATCTCACCCCTTCTTCACCCCCCAGACTCCAGCAACTCTGCTTTAATAGCCTGCCAGAAGACTGATACAAGCTCTGTTTGAGAAACAAAGCCTTAGGGTTCCCTGGCTACACACACACACACACACACACACACACACACACACACACACACACA
>CAJQZJ010032004.1:2559026-2595296 GCA_907164525.1 Lophiomys imhausi | reverse complement strand
GTTGCTGACTGCCTCAGATGCTTGGGTGCTAGGGTGGTGACCCACCCGCCCCAGTATTTGTGGAGAACACACTGTCCCGGGCTCTGTTTGCAGGCAGTCTTGGCTCCTAATTGCTTTGCTGTGACTGGGTTAGGTCTCTGCCTCTCCGCTACAGTGCACACTGTGCCACCATGTTGGAAACTCCAGAAAAAAATAATCTCACTTACCTTTGCTCTTGTGGTGCGGCTCGAGTGCAGGCTGGATCGAGGTCCCATTTATTAATTGTTGGTCTTAGCTCCTGAGCTGTTGGTGTTCTGTTCAAGAAGTTGTCACCTGTGCCAATGAGTTCGAGGGTTTTTCCCACTTTCTCTTCTAGTAGATTTAGTGTGACTGGCCTTAAGTTAAGGTCTTTGATCCATTTGGACTTAAGTTTTGTACAAAGTGATAAGTATGGGTTTAATTTCAATCTTTTACCAACGGACATTCAGTTGGACCAGCACCATTTGTTGAAGATGCTGGGGCATCTTGACCCAGACACAATAAAAAGCATCTAGATCAAGCTCCATCCATCCAGGGTATCTTGGACAACAAAAGTATATAGTCAGCTCTCACCTAATCCTGCATACACCTAGGAATATCCTTTACCCCAAGAACTGTTGTCACCCTTGTATCTTATACCCAGGAAAAAGTACCTTGCTGACATTTTACTCATGCATGCAATGGAGGCAATCATTTATTAAGACATTCTCATAATATAACACAGCCTACACAGCCTAAAGTGTCCAGCAAGGCCTGGCTGCTGGTTACAACTCCAGCTTCATCGTGTTCATCGCGAGTCCTTCTTTTGTGTGTGCCCTCCTGCTCACCACCTCTCAGTTAAGTCAGGTTTTCAGTGTCAGGAACTTGCCATCCGGCATCCTCTAAAGCTTGTATAGTCTTACTAAGATGTTCTACCCTCCAAGAAATCTCACAACTAGGTTGAGATCCCTCACATGGCAAGGTGAACACAATCCATAAATACATAAATCCTTTTAAATGGTTCAGAGGTTACAAAGTTTTAATTCTCTGAAATCTTGAAATTGTGGGAAGTATTTCTGCAAATGTTGTATCTGTCGACACAGACCGTGAAATTGGATTTTCTAATTTCAGCCCAGTGTGAATTACTAAACCAGATTGACCTAGGAATAGTCAAAGCGTTCTTCAGAAAGCAACTCTATCTGGAATTTACCACTAGATGGCAGCCACACCCCAGGAGCAGTCTACCTCTGCCCTCTGGCCCTGCCAGCCCTTTCCAAGACTGCCACAGGTCCTAACCACTGAAAGAAGGGTGGGCCTTGCAGATAAGATAGGCCTGAGAGCTGCATGCCTCCTCAAAAAAATTGATGGTCCCAGTCCCAACCTTCCACCTCTTTTCTTACAAGTCCTACCAGTGGTTTATTCTTCCTGTCTCCAGAGGATTTCTCCCCAATGATAAAATTTCCTTTGATGCCTTTGCACCACTTTTTCCCCAGGCAGGGCACAGCTGGCTGCTGTCTCGCACCATCTGCTGTACTAACAGTGCTGAGAAGGGGCTTTATCCCCAGGAGTGTTCCTCTAGGAATTTAAGACAGCTTGAGAACTCTCAGGTGTGTAAAGTGCCAGATGGAAGCAGAGGAAGAGGGATAGACTGGGACAAAGGGCAGGGGGCGGGGGGAGGGTGATGTTTAAATAAAGAAGTGGGAGCTGGGAAACACTCCCCACCCCAAAAATATTTTCCAATAGTTTTTGGGAGTTCTCTGCATTTTTAATGGTGATGTTTTGCCATTGTGGGTATTATACTACAACGTACAGGTAATAGAGCAAGATGAAAAACAAGGATGTGAACATAGGTACCTCTTTATTGTGCTCTTTCTCCCCACTGCCAGCCATGGTACCCAAGTCTTGCTGGCTTCAACCCAAAGCTCCCTATATGCTCAGTCCCTAGACTGCCTTGGCAAGGGATAGTGAGGCCTTAGGAAAACCCCTTCTCAGGGCAGGGAGGGCCTGTTCTGAAGGGAGCACAGAGATCTGAATGTCTAACAAGTCCTTGTGTCTTAAGTCTGTCTTCCTGAAAGGCAGGGAGGGGAGAAATGAGTCCTGCATGAGTCTGAGTCTTGGTGATCTATCTATCGAAGTACCACAGCAGAGGAGCCTGCAGGCCTACCTGTATCACAGGCTACTGTGAGGACCAAGGAACATACAGACTCTTTCAGGTACCTTACTGATGATCATGAAGTTGTGTGGCTCTTCCAAACCAAGGCTGTGTAGGAGAATCTGAGGCCTTCATGGAATTAGAGACACAGCCTTGCAGAGTGGAGGAATTCATTAAATGACTCAAAAGGACGTACTCAATCAAGACCTGGAATGTGGGGGTAAGTGATGACTATCTGGAATAATATACATGCTAATTAGGTTGATTTATCCATTCTATTATATATGTGTATTTCAAAACATTGTATTTTACAAGATAGGTCTATACACTTTTATTTGTTAATTGCATAAAATAAATGAATTCTTCAAATTTGAAAAAAAAAAGCTATGATGTGAGAAATTTCTTAAGTCAAAAGACCTGGTGTCCTTCACAAATAAGAGGCAAGGAAAAAGGAAAGAGACTTCTGACGGTGGTAAGTGTCCCAGGACACTGGGTACCAAGAGCTGGATGGTGTTTGGGTACTTTTCAGAAAAAAACAACTGTAAGAAGGTAATGGTTGTACAAACTTGAGTGCTGAGCGGACATGTAATGAAGGAATACTTCAAATCTATGTATGATTCCGATGGTCTTGTGGTTATGGGTTTTTAAAGCAGAAAAAGAAAAAAGGAACGCTTTGAGCCATGTAATATAACCATCTCTACTACTTACAATGATGCTCGGAAGAGATGAGTGAAATGTGTTTCAATTTTTTAAAAGTGCAAGAAGGAAACACATTTTTAAAAAGAAAGAGTATTGATCATTAATATTCCTGCTCTGTGGTTAATTAGGCAACTTTTCCTACTTTTGTATGTTGAAAATGTTTCATAATGATTTTTTTATTGAGGAAAAACCCTCCAAGGAGCTAGAGAGACTGTTAGAAAGAGCAGTAAAGACAGTTATTAAGCGTGATAGGTCAAAAGAGCAACCATGAAGGACCAGAAGAAGGAGGTTACAGGGAAAGTGAGACCAATCCTAGTCAACTAAATGAAGATGAGCAGGAAGAACATTCCAGAACGAGCAGGTCCAGCTGCACAGGCACAGGGACTCGAAGTGACATTGCACTGTTCACTAGCTTTTACTAAAGAAACTAACTTATCCCACTTAGTTGGAGCATTTCTGCATTTGGCTCTGAAGAACTCATGTTGGGAAACCTGTCCATCTCCAAATACAGAGGGTTGGTCACCCTAGTGTCTCATGGTTACATGGAAAATTTCTTTGACCAGGAAAAAGGCAGCAGAACTTAGCTAGAGAATTTATGAGCTAAAGGCTTAGAAATGAGCCTGAAAAAGAGGCCATTCCCCAGACCTGCTTACTACCCCATCAACACCAAACCTCAACAGCAACCCCATGACCTCAGGAAACTGGAAGCCTACAGCCCTAGAGCAAGCTGGCTTCTCAGCATCTCTGCTCTTCTGGAGGGAGCCTGCAGAGAGTAGGGAGCCATAGCTTCTGTCTGAGTCTGACTCCTAATTTCAACAACTCCACATCTATATTTAACATGCATATGTACATGTGTATATAATGAACACACATTTCCCATGTATATTCTTTCTTTAGGCAACTGCAATATAGATCTTATCATTTATTCCTTATAAAAACGTCATGGGGTGGGGTGGGGGAGCCAGCTAGATAGCTCAGTAGGTAAAGATGCTTACCATCAAGCCAGGGACCAAGGTTGTTGACCTGAGTGGTAGAAAAAAACAAAATAAAACAAAACAAAAACCTACTCCCAACTCTGGCAAGTTGCCCTTTAATCACCACAACCACCCAGCAAACATGTGTGCGCATGCATACAAACACATACACACACACACACACACACACACACACACACCTGCTATCACACAAATCAATGTAATTAAATTAAGGATGATAACATCCAATAAATAAATGGGTCAACTAATAAATTAAGGCTTAGAGAACTAATTTGTACAAGGTCAAACAAGAACAGCAATATACCTCATTATCTGCCACATGGGGTTTTGTAGTAAATAGTGAATTATTATATAGATAAAGTGCCTAGAACAATGACTAGCATAGAAGAAGCAACCAATTAGGAATTAGGGATTAACCCTTATTGATGGTTAGTTCTACACCATGTAGCCATACCCTGCAGAGGGAAAAAGAAGAAAGCAGAGAAATCCAAATTTAAAGAAAAATACGTTCTTGTCTGCATTGCAGAAAAACTTATCCCAGGGCTCCTTGGCCCTTGATACTTCCAGTTTCATAAGCTGATCTGAGCATAAAGTAAGTGGCACCTATGTCAGGGAAGTGACAGCCACTAAATCCTTTAGAGTCAAGCTCCCTGAGCCCTCACCACGTAGCCTTCCTTCCTTCTTTCCTTTCTTCCTTCCTTCCCTCCCTAAGCATAAGTGTTCAGCATCCACGGAGGAGCCAAGCAATGATCACATAGTCACCCCCCCTCCCTGCCCACCTTCTCCAACTGGAAAGCCTCCCATCTCTGCAAGTCAAGGAAATCAAAATGCCTGAGATGGAAGAGCCCATGGCTTTGACCTTGACTGCCCTTAAGCTTCCCTGATGACTCTTGGGAAAGCCTTTCTTTACACTCCACAGAGGAAGCCCCCAATGTACCATGTTTAGTAGGGAGGTCCCCCTCCTGTCCCACCATTCCACTAGCAATGGCCCCCATGTTCTCCTACTAGTTGGGAGGACAGCCTTCAGTCTGGCCATCAGAACCTTAAATAATATTGCTGATCACAGGATATCCATCAACATGCTGAGAACTGGCATCCCAACAGCTCACAGCAGTTCCCCCAAGCACAGGCTGATGGGGTTATACAGTGGAAGCCTTTCTGCCACTTGCCATGATTTTCTTACTTATCTTCATAACTATAACTGGCATCTCACAAAAATGGGGCACTCTTGGGCCAGATGGGAGAAGCAGGAGGGAGCTTCTTTGTCCCCACCTTCCAGAGAGATGTCTGGACCCCTGGCACTTTGTAATGAATATGAGTACTGGGATGTTCCCAGAGGTAGTCCTCTCATCTTGCAACTAAAATTGCTCCCTAACTCTACACGTACCCCTCCAACATCCAAGGCAGGAAGAGAGGCCCAGATCTCACTGTCAATACTGCCCCCAAACACAGCTTCTGCAGGCTCTGAGCCAGGCATAACATGTAATCTCCTCCAATCCAGACCCTCCAAGGCCTGCTGAGCCAAAGTCAAGCGCACCCCCGCCCAGCCACCTCCAGCCAAATATACACTTTGACAGAAACTTGAAGGCACAATGCAGAAAAGAGTCATTAATTTTTCACAAGATTTGTCTAATAGTGGCTGAGCAGAGCTGAGAAAGCTACACTGGAGTGCCTGTGCTGGCAGCTTGCAAAGAGTTAACCCATTAGACAGACCACTTCCTGGTGAGCTCATCCCTGCCCTGCTGAGCCTGCTCAGTGGCTGGGATTTGTAGCACACTGACTCTGATGTGGCCAGGGTGGCTTTCTCCAGCTGGGATGAAGGACCTGAGCAGAAACTCATTGCCAGCTTCCTCCCTGCATGAGCAGCGACTGAGTCCCAGGTTCCCCATCTTCCACCCGGGGACACTGTACACGGTAAGTAAGGAAAAGACAATGCCCCCCTCCCCCCCCCCCGTCCCTCCCTTCAGTGTCTCTCCCTGGAAGAAGGGAGGTTTGAAGTTTGTTTTAGAGTATGTTGAGTCTCTGAAGTGTAGTTGGAAGGCAGTGTGAATACCAGAGATGAGACAGACCGGATGAAGTCAGCTTCAAGCAGGCTGGGGTGGGAGGGACTCCTTTGAACAATAGGCAGTAGTGGGGGTCAACTGGGTGGTAGCTCTTGCTGTGTGTGCACCTGGGAAAAGATACCATGCACAGTGAAGGTTGCCCTGCTGGCAGAACTCCTAGCCTTCCACCTTTGGAATCCATTAAAAACAAAGAGTGAGCAGGAACCCTCTACCCGGGCAGGAGCAAAAGTACCAAATTGTGAAATACAAGGACATCCCTAGACCTTAGAGTACTGGGGACACAGACTATCTGTCCCATGGGCATCCTACATTCAGGCTCAGCAGCTGTCCTTCCTTCCTGCAGGTGTGGCTGGCACCCTGGGTAGGTGCCAGGGTAAAAAGGTGGAGCACCCTGGCTTGGTCAGTCTTTATTTCAGAAAGGAGTGAGCAAGACATACATAAAAACACAAAGGCACAGTTTGCTCAGGCAGATGAGGGCCATGGGGACTCTGCCCCTCAGGAAAGTCTAATGTAATCACACATCATATCCCCTGAGCTGCTTTCCAGCCTATAGCCCACAGGCCCCACACACTAGTTATGTGGCCTGAAGAAGAAGGTGAGTGCAACCTTTCAGATAGCCCTGACCTCAGGGAGGAAGGTCCCCTTCCTGAGAGTGCTGTCATCTGGGGACAGATGGTGGTGAGGCCATGGCAACAGCAGCAACATATTCCACACTCTCTAAACTCTACTTTATCGGGCCAGGCACCCAGGGCCACACACACCTTATCAGGGGAGTAGACATCACCAAAAGAACTCCTGGAAGTGGGCAGTACAGCAGAAGGCGATAAAGACGCGGGGATGTGCATCTGGACAAGCAAATGGAGCTAAGCAGAGTGAAAGTAGGAAATTCAGAGAGAGAGAGAGAGAGAGAGAGAGACCTTCTTCCCACCCATGTTGGGTCCTGCTCAGTAATATGAGACCATCGCCATTCCACTATGCAAAGCCTGTGACCTGCCTTTCGCTCCCCCCACCAGTGTGCTGGCTGGGACAACCTTCCCACTCTGAGGTCATCTGTGCCCTCTCCTCTCCTGCAAGGACCTGTCACCAGGTCCTTGCAATTCCCAGAATAGCTCTGTTCCTATCAAAGCTCTCTAGGTGGAAGGGTCTGGGCAGGAGGGACAGAGGAGGGAGATAACCCCAGGCCTGAGGGCAGCAACACAGTGGGGCCTCTTTTAACATTAAGGCAGCTAGCTCAGTGTGTTGTACACCCGGTACTGGTTCCACTTGAAATTTTCAGTAAACAGTGGGTGTGTTTTTAGTATGTGATATCCAAATAATTGTTAGATTATTCTAATCCTTAAAAAGTATCTATTGTCGATTTGAAATTGAACTCAGCTGAACCCTTTGTCACTGCATTTCATGAGAACTCCACTCATTTCTGACCCCACTCAAAGGAAAGCAGGGGCACCTTGAAAGGGCTGGGAAGTAAATTCTAAAGCAAAGATGGGTAGATATAGAGCAGCAGGATTCTAGAAAAAAAAAAAAAAGGTAGTGAATGGGAAAAAAAAAAGTCAAGTTCCATCCCCTAGAAAGACATAAAAGACCAGAATTTGATGTCAAGCACCTGGCAGCCTCAGTTTCCTAATCTGTAAGTTGGGCATGATGCTAACTCTACCTGCCTCACAAGGCTAGGAGCTCTCCGAGACTCTCCAGGTAAAAAGCAGCAGATGCCAGAAACCATCTCCTCTGTGGTGATGGTGGTGGCTTTGTGGCCACTCTGCCACAGGGCTCGTGCTGCCCCACTGACCCCAGCTCAGGACTCATCCCACAGTTCCTGAGCTTGTCACAGTCCCAGGCCTGCTCACCCCTTACCCGAACACCCACCATGGCAGTTCTGTTCACTGTCTGGGTTCAAATCCAGTGTCCTCCCTTCTCACCATTCCCTCCCCTTGAAAATGAAGACAAAGTGCCGCCCAAAGGGCAGGATCAACCTGAACCTGGGCTCTGGAATCTTAGACACCCAAACTCACATTTCAACCTTGTCTTGATAGTCTCCTAATTGCTTAACTCTCGGATTTCCAGTTTCTCATTTATGAAATCGGGGGTAGGGTAGTTGCACCTCCCTCAGTGACTTGCTAGAAGGACTTGGTAAAGCAAAACAGCACATCTCTGACACATAATGGAAGGAGGTGAATGGTAATTAGTATTAGTGATGATACGGAGTCTGGTATAACCTTTGGCCACCAGGGTCAGTCTTTGAGGTAGAGTCTTGATTAGAGATAGGGAGGGTAGGGAAAGGGATGTAGGTCTGTCCCACCTCCTACCTCTGGGTCCACAGCTGCCTCTCAACTGCCACTGTACCAGCTGCTCTAAGATGGGAGGGGACAACAGACATGTGGGAAATAACAGACAAGGTTCAATCTTCAATGGCTCCAACCAAAACTGGAAAGAAAATCAACTCTCCAAGTTAAACTGCTTGGCAGAGACCTGCAAAGCCCTATCCTTCTACCCTATCTGCCAAAACTCCTCTGTTTATTTAACCATTTAGCAAAGTTCTGAGCCAATGCTGGACAGCATAAGAAGTACAAGAAAATTTGCTCCCGCCCCAAGGGACTTGGGAAGAAAGAGCTTTCGGAACCCCCAAAGATAGTCACTTCCAGTCGTCTTCAGAGTGGTGGTTCACTTACACCCCTTACAATTCCTCCCATTATGTGGTGCATTTCAGGCACTTTGGACTCTACTGCAGGAAAAACATTCAGCCCATATTATCTTGGCCATTCAATATCACTCTTGCCCCGAAGATCCTCAGCACTAAGCCATCAGCTGGAGGATCAATATGTAAATGTGTGAGCAAAACCTGAAAGCTTCCCTGTCACAGATGTCAGTCCTCTCCAGTTTCTTGGAGGCATCTTTATATCCTCCAGGTACCTCTTCCCTCGTGCCAGAGGCGGGGGTGGGGAGGCAGTGATTAGAAGGCACATGTCCTTCCACTCGAGAGAGCCTCTGCTAAGCACCTTCTAGTTGCTTCCTTCATACTCCTGCTACACACTATTCTGAGCATTGTCAGCTTAGCTGGTTCTTTCTTCTAGAACATCATAGAAATGGAAATATACAGTATTTGTGCTCTTTTGTTACTGATTTCTCTTGCCAGTATGTCTTTCTTTGAGATTCATGCATAACGTTATGTGTATCAGAAATTAGACTGTTCCATTGTGCAAGTATGCCCAACTTAGTCACCTCCCCCAATGAAAGCTTCTACAAATATTCTCATACATGGTTTTGTTTGTTTGCTTGCTTACATATGTGCTTAATATTTAGGATTAGAACATCTAGGTCAAAGGACAGGTGTGTGCTTAACTTCATGAAATTCCTAGCTTGCACAACAGTGCAGAAAGAGCTGAGGTTGGTCCACACACCATTTGATGAATGTGATATTGGAAGATTTTGACATTAGAGCTATTCTAGTGAATGTGTGGTACTGTCTCCTTGAGGTTTGTTTTGCACTATCCTGTCAAACGCCACTGTCAATCACTTTTCCATGGGTGTTTGTGTTCATTTTTTGTCATGTAATGGATCTGAAAATATCTTACTCATTTTTAATTATTCAAAGAAACAGATTTCTAGAATATATTGAACACACCTGTTACCTTCAGTCACACTTCTGCTGTTCCACACTTGGGAGGAAATAACTCCTTTTGATGGTCTCCTTAGGGAGGAAATGAAGTTTTTAAGCCAATGGAAACTTCTTAACTCTGGCTAGCAGACCCTGGGAAAAAAAACTGACTCTCCACTCAAGAAACAATTTTAATGACACTAGCTTTCATCTGTGGTGAGTGACCTAAGGAGTAGTCACATAAATCTTTGTGGAATCTTCTTTATAAATAATAACCCAGGTTGTTAGGAGGCAGAGATTGGCAAATCTGAGGCCTGTCTGGTTTGAGGCCAGTCTGGTCTATACAGTGAGTTCTCACCCAGCTAGGGCTACATAGTAAGACCCTGTTTCAAAAAAAAAGAAAGAAACAGAGAGAGATGGTAAAAGGGAGAGAGAGAGAGACAGACAGACAGACAGACAGAAGTCCCAGGGCCAGCATAATGCCTCAGTGGGTAAAGAGGCTTGTCAAGGAGCCTGATGACTTGTGTTCTTCCCAGGGACCCACATGGTGGAGGACTAGAAACTACTTCCATAAGCTGTCATGTAACTTTTTAACCCACTAGCTGTGATACAAACATTCCCACATAAATGTTTTCACATATATGTGAAAATAATAATATAATAATAATAACAGCAACAACAATCCCAAGATGTTCCTATGCCACAGACCCCTCTGATCTCTCTTAATTCCCTCCCTGGTTGTCTTCTGGACTTCAGAGTCCCTCGAAAATAAATTCTCCAACTGTTTTCAACCTCTCCATGATATTGGTTCCTTCCTTTGACTTGAATTAAACGTGAACTAACAGAGCCACTGTCTGCCATATATGTTCTTCCCCAGATTCCCCCCAGGAGAAGAACTCCTTCCTTCATTCATAAACTGCAAAAAAACATCTTCCCAGCTGTCTAGTATGCTCCCAGGCTCTGCTTTATCACCCTCATAACAAAAACCTCCTCTCATTTGGGAATAGTAGTATACCTATCATAGGGCTCCCAGATTTAACAGATCAAGGCCATGGATGTAAATTTGAGTTTCAGAACTGCAATGAGCGTTGTGATACAGTGAGTGCCCTGTGGAATACTGAAGACATGCTTTCTACTTAGAAAAATATCTGTGGCTTATACCAAGTTCAAATCCAACCGATCATCAGTTCTTTAATCCGGCAACAGTGTATGTATGTTTCCTGTGTCCCTGCTAACTGTGCCCACCCAGCTAAACCCTGTTTTTCCTAAACACTTTGCACTTGGGCTCATAATTTCCTTTCCATCATGCTGTGCTATCTCCACTCTTTAATAAGCTTCCACTCCTTCCATCTACATGGCTACGACCAAACACCAAGCTGCCCTGTCTCCCACATGAATTCCTTTGCAAAAGTCTCTAAATTACTCTCTGGTACTTCTTAGCTTCCTTTGTAACTCTCCATCCTGCAGCCAGAGCGATCTACCTACCGCGCAACCATGCAATTGAGGTCACATCTCTCCTCTTACCTAACCGGCTACTGCTCTCTGTTGCCACCCTTCCCCTAACCCCTGACGTCTTCTATTCCAGCTTAACTGCTATGGTGAATGTCGTAGGTTTTACTGTCTTCACACACTCTGTTGAGTCCACTGAAATAACAATGCAGAAGTAGAGGTAGACCGCACATAAACTAATGAGTTTAGCAGTATCGATTAACCACTGGCTTAGGATTTTGAAATGTACTCTTATGTAGTGTATTACAATATATACATTTGTAAGAAAATTCCTTCAACCATTGTGAGCAGGGAGGGGGGGTTAGCCATAGAACTGGAAAGATAGCTTAGCAGGATTAAGAACATTTACTGTTCTTGCTGAAGACCTGGGTTTTATTCCCAGCACTCACATGGCAGCTTACAACTATCCATAACTCCAATCCCAAGGGCTATGGCACTGTATCTTGACTTCTTCAGACATCAGGATTGCACACAGTGCACATACATACATGCAGGAAGACCATTCACATACATAAAATTAAAAATAATAATTCTCAAAATAAAAAACAATAAATCTTTGAAAACTGCTTAGCTGGCCTTGGTTGTGCACACCTGTAATTCCAGCTGTTCAGGAGGCTGAAGTGGGAAGATTGCCTATCTTGGGCAAGTCAACAAGACTGTCTCAAAAGAGAGAAATAGAGACAGTGACACAGAGAGAACGAGAGTATCACTCAGTGGTAGATCACTTGCCCAGCATGTGTGAGGCTCTAGGTCCAACTCACAACACCACAAAATTAAATTAATTTGTTTGTTTATTTATTTATTACTTAAATTACAAAATGTTTTTGATCTGCAGGCAGTTTATAAACAGACAGTTACCTCAGCTGACCAACCCCTTTCATCACATACGCCCCACTCTGTGCTTACTCAGCCTCCAAACTCCGCACTTCTACCCAGCTCCCTGGCTACAGACAAGCGCCAGGCTGCCATGATGAGCAGCAGCCTCCAAGTGGCTCTGTCTCTGGGTTCAGGCTTCCAAGGTCATTCCCAGGCTCACTGGTCAGCAATCCTCTTACTGGATACTCAACAAGCAGTCTTAGCCTATGACAGTGTTGAATTCTGCACATTGTCTCTCACACGTCCCTCAGAGTCACAGTCTCTCTTGGCCTACCTTTACCCTACTCCTGATGGTCCATTAGCTTTCCTCCCACAAGCTGTTCTTCCAGGAGCTTTTCTGAGAGTTCCTAAGACTAGTGTCATTCTGTCAGCATTCTTCACTGTTCCTTATAGGAATGCTTGCCATCAGTGTGGGAAATGCCCGTTTCCTCTCTGGCTTGCCCCACTTGTAAGCGCCAGCATCTGCCACTTCGTTCTCCTGGATTTGGTCTGCCTGGTGCCTGGCTCAGTCCCTGGCTTAAAAAAAGCTGAACAAATGTTTTAGGTTGTCAATATGGCTAGACTGGTGAGGTGCATTGGTGCATGACTGAAATCCCAGTACTTGGGATGTGAAAGGAGGATGATCAGGAGTTCCCAGCCACTCATGGAGCTACATGAAAAATTCCTGCCTGGGCTACAATAGATTCTGTCTCAACAAACAAACTAAAAAAGCAAAAAGCCAAAAAGCTAGAATAAGAGATTTTAAATGCAAGACACTTCTATAAATCTGCTTGGCACCAAATTCATATCCTCCTGTACACTTTAAATGGTCTGAGTACTGCCTACCTAACTGTGTTAGGCTGTGTCCTAAGGGGAAATGCCTGCTTCCTGTCTATCTTCCCCTGCTTCCCTGTAAGCTCTGGACACCTGACTATAACATCCAACATGACCCTAGTGGGAAACTCTGTGGTACTCCTCATTCATCCTAGTGTGACAATCATTACTGTAAGTACAAATTGTTGTTCTGTGATACCGTTTAGGAAGTGACAGTAAGGAAAAGTCTGTGTTCAGTTCAAATGAAATTGTTCTCAGATTTTTTTTTTTTTATCCAAAGTTGGTGAATCTGTGGATGCTGAGATCCAACTAAGTAAGCTGATCAAAACATCATACTGGAAAGCTGGGTGTGGTGAGGCATGCCCTTAATTACTACAGTTGGGAGACGAAGGCAGGCAGAACTCTATGATTGGCTAGCTAGTCTGGTCTACATAATAAGTTCCAGGCCAGTCAGGGTCATACAGTGAGAGTTCATCCAAAAAAGCAAGAACAAGAACAAAAACAAAAACAACAAACTAATGACAACAAAAACCCCCTCACATTGTTATTTATAAGTACGTTCAACTACATGTCAATCAAAAAATTAAATGTTCTTATTTAAATAAGTGAATTAAAATTGCAACCACATTAGAAGAATCTACAACAGAAGAAGAGACCACCTCTGCTTACTGTATTTATTGCCTTCAGGAGCCTCCCTTTTCATACCCTCCACAGGCCTTGAGATAAGTAGGTAAAGCCCTGGTGATTAGTGACTGGGAGGCCACAGGCCCCTAAGGATGGACCTGTAAGGTAGAAACAGAGAAAGGAAGAGAACAGTAATTCATCCTGAGGCAAAGATTCATCCAGCCTAGGATCATGTTTCCCTAGTTATCCCAAATTGGTCTCATCAGAATCCCAAGAAAAGATTGCACTGACCTATGACAGGTCATTTTCTTGGTGTAACATTTCAAGGACCCAGAATAATTAACTAGTCACACTGCCAGTGTACTGTTCCAGTGTGAGCTGATTTTGGGAGCAGCTGCCCCTCAGGGCCTAAGAACACTCCCAGTAGCACCCAGTTCCAGCGTCTAACCCTACCATTTACAGCATCTAACCCCACCTCCAGCATCTAATCCCACTCCTTCCAGCATCTGACCCCACTCCTTCCAGCATCAATCCCACCCCAAGAGGCCATTCCTGTGACCTCTTCTAACACAGACAGGTTTATTTGGTTTCGAATCTTATGTAAATGGAATCTTATAGCCAAATCTCTGTGTCTGGCTTCTAGCAGGTGTGAGCCCCCTCTATGGAGCCCTCCCCTTCCTGAAGTCAGCAGCAGCTTGACACTGACCACCTGCTTGATTAAATAAGGCTGCACTCACTAAACCTGCTTCAGGTTTCCGTAAACTTGACCTCTGGGAGCCACAGGCCTTTTCTCAAATTACTTCCCTGAAGGCAATAGACATTCAAATCTATGGTTTGTTCTGGAGGTCCAGCCCTGCAACCATTCATTAGCCTCTTCAGTCCTGTTTTGGGTACACCCCTGCGTTGTCTAGGACTTTCAAGGAAGCTGAAGGTATTTTAAAAGTCACCATAAAACAATTACTACCTCTCTTCACCCTGACTTTCTCTCTGTGTGTCACCTTTCTGTCTCCTTCCTCTGATAAGCACACATGGGATTCACATCCGTGGACCCAGAACAATCAGCCTCCAGATTCTTTTCCTTCTCCGTGTTTTCACTCTCCTTTTCAGTAAGAAATCACCCTGGGATTTCTTGCCACTGTCTCACCCAGTGGTGCCTATGAAAGCACACCAATGTTTTTGGTCAGACACCTGTTTCACAGTTGTCCCAATTTTTTTTCAATTAATCTTTTTCATAAATATATTTTGATCCTGTTTCCCCTCCCCAACTCCAACTCCTCTCAGTTCCTCCCCACCCAAAGTTTGTTATCTATCTATCTATCTTTACCTCTCTCTCTGCTTTTTGACCTCAAAAATTACCTTTGTCCCAAATTAGATCACATCTTGGGGTTCTTTTGAGTCTTCCAAGGAACACAGCATAGCACTGCAGTAAGCAAGGGGTCCCCTGAAACAAACAAGCTAAACCCCAGTATCTTAATTGAACTTTGAAAGAGTTTTCTCTGGACCAGTTCCCCAGGTGTCCCCCTATCCCCATTCTGAGCTGCAGCATCAGGAGCAAACCCTAGCTAAGTGATGCTCTGGAAGCCAGGTGCTCTGGAGGGACAGGAGGAGCCCCACCTCCACAGATTGCAAGGGCAGTGGAGGAAAAGCTGGTGTGTCCCAGTGTGGTACATCAATGATTTTACCCCTGGGTGACAACTGGCCATGCCTGGGCTCCTTTCTAAACTGTCGTGTGTGGGGTCTGCATGGTTGCTACTGGTGTCTGGTAGGTAGTGGCCCCAGCTGGCGGTAAACGTTCTATAGTTGTATGGACTCCATGTCTGTGGTAATGAGATCCCAAATCCAAGATGCCCACAGTGCTCCTGTTCAGAAACTTTGACCCAAATAAGCTGGGCAAAGGACAGAATCTTAAGAGGCTTTTAATATAATGTTCAAAAGTGCAGCCCCTCAGCTGGTGATTTTATGGAAACCTGAATACTCAGAATTCAAATCAACTAACTCTTCACAGGCCAATGGAAAATAAAGTTGGAAGCTACCCAGCCCAACTCCTTCATTTCACATATGAAGAAATAGAGACAAAATGATCAAGGCAAATGAATAAAATGATCAATGATTTGTCAAGGGAGTGGCTAGTCTTTGATGATCACAATATGCCAAATGCTGGCAGAGTAATGTTTTGTTTATGAAATTTGACAATCACAATACTATGAGGCCAATACTTTCTAAAATAGGCCAATACAATAGCCTTATTTTGTATATAGGGCTACTAAATTTCTAGAGGCTTAAGTACCCCATCAGGTTCCTACAGTTTATAAATTTTTGCCCTCCCCTAACCCCACTCCAAGTTCTGGGGTTAAAGACCTGAATCTTTATATACTTAGGGACTTCCTAGAACTGTGACTGACTGGTCCTAATTTTTCCCAGGACCAAGTCTAATCCATGGCCTGGCCAGGCCTGTTCCCTCTGCCTGTAGTTGTCCCTTGACTCTAGCCTGGTCACAGAGAAAGAAGACATGAGGGGAGGGGAAAAAAGGGGGAGGAAAGAGAGAAAGAGAAGGCATAATCTTTGCTCCTTCTCAGGGGGCGCCTGCAGTGTCTCTCCTTCAGTGACCATCAACATTCAGTCTCCAGGATCCATCCTTCCTTCATGTAAGTCACCTCGATTAGGGTTCCCGTTCTTTGTGATTTCATGAACCCATTACAATCTAAAAGAAAGATGCTAGATAGAAAGATAGACGAATAGATAGATGATTGATAGATGATAGGTAACACACATATACACATACACATATGACTGATGGATAGATACATTGTAGCTCAACTACAGATGATAGCTGCATAAAAAGAAAATAATCTGATGGCCAGAGAAAATAGATATAAGGGAGAGATAGAATTTTTCTTGTCAAGTAAAATCAATAATGATCTCCCATCATCATGGACATTTCATAAAATAAAGATTTATGAGAAGGCCTAATCTCAAAGTCGTTTAAAGTGAAAAGCTAACAGTGGTGCTCTACCTCCCACACATGCAGTAAGTAGTCAGCATCAGGGAATTACAAAGCTAAGTCCTCCTACATTCAGTGATAAGTTACATCAGGGATGGAGGAAGCTTCACAGTGAAGAATTCAAATTTTCTGTAGTGGATTCCCCAGGACTCAGTAGTTTGACTGTTGTGGAGCACAAAGAGCTTTGTCCAAATACCTCTGCCTGATTTCCAATCTAGTGACCTGAAAAACTAGCCTGGGGCAGGGGAGCCACAGAAGTGTTGCCCAAGTTCCTAAAAGCCACAGCCCTGATCAGCCCTTGCAAAATAAGCCTAAGCTAGTAATTGTGTCATAGAGCCTAAGAGAAGGTGCAGGGTGGTCTCAGCAAACATTGTGATAGCATCACCCCTTCTGAGAAGCCAAAAATCATTCCCTCTGCCTCTAATGTGGCACTTTATGTTAAGGAGGACCTGTCACACCCCATATAGCAGTTCGGTGGAGAAGGCCCTTCCTGATCCAGCCTTAGGTCTTTTTCCAGGCACAGCTAAGAATCACTACATCCCAACTCTGCACTGGCCCCCAATTCCAGTCTGCCTCCCCAACCCCAACCTCAGAGTGTCTGTCCTGGGTCTTTCCTGAGAAGTTCTACAAACGAGTGGGTACCCAGAGAAATGCTGAGGAAGACTCAAACACCCTCCAGTGACCATAAGTTTCAATAAGCAACCCCAAGGTTTTCCAGCATGTTCTATGTGTTTTCCCTACCCCCAGCCCATGGGAGAGATCACCTTTTAAATGATAGCTTAGCTTATGCAAATACACCACCATTCCCAAAGGAAGCGAGCATCCCCATGGCTGTGGCTATGGTAACGAAAACACCTTGGCAGTGTTTGAAAGCAGAGACCCAAATATCTCTCTCCGTGGAGTGCACCTGAATGTGAATGTCAAAATTCTGAAGGCTTTGGTAATTTTATGATTTCTATTTCCTCCTGTCAGTGGGGAGGGGTCTGTAATTGCTTAAATCTAGAAAGCAGACTCTGTGGGAATTGTCCTTTAAGGTGTAGTAAAATAACCCAGTGATCAGGTCAGGATTGAGCTGCAACGGGTGGAGGAAGGGAGGCAGAGGTCAGGGATCACGTTGACACCAGCATTGTAGGAAGACTAAAGATAGAAAGCACTCTCAAGGCATGGGGACTCGGGAGCCCCCATTCCAGACAGCTCTCCTTTATCGCATTCTACCTTTTTAATTTTCTTTCTGGTTTTTCAAGACAGGGTTTCTCTGTGCATTAGCCCTGAACTCTTTGTTAGACCAGGCTGACCTCGAATTCACAGGGATCCACCTGCCTTCTGAGTGCCCATGCTGCCTTTTACTCTGGAGGTGACAAGGTATTTTTTCCAAATGCACCTTGCCACCATCATTAGGTCTGCTGCAGGCCCTCTCACCAGCATGGTAATGGGGCTGCGTAAAAGGAATGCACTATGGTTGTGATGAACAGCCCACCTTCCCCAGTAGACTGACTGGCTGCAGAAGTCTCTCAAACCCCAGGCCTCCGTGGGCATGCGTGTGAACCCTGAAGTCAGCAGGTCCTGAGTGGTCCACAGGAAGCCCTGCACAGGTAGGGTAGACCTGGGGTTGTTGGAGTGAACAGGAGAAGGGAGAGGAGGGAGGGAAGAGAGCATGGCAGTGTGTTCACAGCTAACTCATTCAGTCAAGTGTACAGAATCTCGTGGGTGTGAAGCACAGTACCAGATACGCTGTAGTGACATAGTGACGTGGGACAAACTTCTGTGCCTCCTCAGCCTTCTCTTCCTCCCAAGCAAAACCTGCTCACAGTTGGAGGGGAGTGATGGCTTCTTTTATCAGCCATTCATCTCTTCTTACCTTAATGCAGACACATGGGCGTTTGCACTAGGACACATTTCCAGTTTGAAAAGCTCCAGTCCCACACTGAAGGAATTTGAGAACACGCTGCTGATCTGATGGAGACTTTTCTGGTAGGCTGGTAGGGCTTCTCAGTAGATCTGAATCACTTCACTCACGTGAGAATCTGCACCCCCTGAGTGAAGAGCAGGAGACGAGGGAGCCCCTAAGGACCAAGAGGTCTAGAGAGACAGCAGAAGTGGCAACTGAGCTATATTGCAGGCCCTTAGATTATATACAAGTACACTTCCTGATACTATGATGAAGTAGCTGCAACTGGCTACTTTATAGGGAAAATATGTTTCATTTGCTCAGCTTAGAAGGTACGAGGGTCTGAGTCTGTTAGTAACTCCTTGTTGGGGATGTCCCAGATCAGCTCAGGGAATTACACGGGAAAGAGACAGAGAGTGTACTCAGGTGTTTCTGGCCTCTCCTCCCTTTCTCAGAAATGCACGAGGACACCTCCGCAAGTCCCACCTGGCACACCACACACCACACTCAGGTTAAATTGCCACCCTTCCAATCCCACTGGGACCCCTGGGGGACACATTCTGCTGAATCCAAACTGAAACAAATGGGAAGGCTCAGCTCTGCTACAGCAGGTTCAACATGGTCTAGAGGTAGGATGGGGGGGTGGGGGGGCAGTTTACATGATAGATGATCATGTGACACATTGTGTGTTCCAGAGTGGACAAGGCTCATGAAATCATAAGTGCTTAAAGTATCACTGTCCTGCAGGCAAAAACATGAGCTCTTAGGAACTAATTGCCTCTCTGACCCTTGGCTTTCTAATCTGTAAAATGGGACTAATGGCAAGTACTTGGGGATTATGGTGCTGCTTGGATCTGATGAGAGAAGAGTTAAGTAGACACAAGTACAAAATCATTGCCATCCTAACAGGCAAATGACACCACTTACAGAGCAGTTGGTGTAGGCTGGGCATCCATCCAGTGCAGTCCACACCTGCTCTCCTTTAACCCTTTGGAAGCCCCTCTGAGGGAGCTAATATTACTCTCGCTTTGTAGATAAGAAGACAGAAGCACAGAGAGGTTAATAAGTCACTCAAGATCACACAGCTAGAGAATGGTTGGGCTTGAAAACGACAGGCCACCCAATAATCTATGGTTTGTGTTTGTTCTTAAGTGCATCACTGTTCAATGCTTTAAATATTAAAGGTAATTTGTTAAAGGGACATGACATTAACCCAGTAAGGTGGCACCTGCTTGCAACTCCAACACTGAGGAGGTAAAGGCAGGAGGATTACAGATTCACAATGTAAACCTAGATTACACAATGAGCCCCTGTCTTAGAAAACAAAACAAGAAGCAAAAATAGCATCTTGCTTCACTTCTTTGTAGTTGACGCTAACTGTATTTGTGTATATGTGTTCATGAGTGTGTGGAAGGGCACACTAGTGTTTGTGAATGCGTGTTGGAGGTCAGAGGGTAAGAATAAGTGTCATTCTCAATTGCTCTCCACCTTAATTTTTGAGAGAGGCTCTCTCATTGAACCTGGAGCTTGCTAATTTGACTAGGCTGGCTGGCCAGCAAGCTCTCAGGACTCACATTCTCCACTCCAACCTCCACCCCAGTGCTACCCACTAACCATGCCTGCTTTTCAAATGGGTGCGGAGGATCCAAATGCAAGCTCTCACACTTGCATAACAAGAACTTCACCCACTGAGCCATCTCTCCAGCCCTGGGGTGATTTTTATTTATGCAGACATCACCTGATTTTAGCATTCACTTCAACCCACATACATCACATTCCCCTCTACTGCCAGCCAGGCTGGAGGGGGACATTGGAGAGTACAGGAAGGATTCCTTTGGCTTCACCATCCTTTCTAACTGTTGCCAATACTAGGTGCCTGGTCTTGAAAAGCCATGACGATGGAGGTGCTCCCCAAGGCCCTAGAGGTAGACGAGAGGTCTCCAGAGTCCAAGGACCTGCTGCCCAGCCAGACAGCCAGCTCCCTGTGCATCAGCTCCAGAAGCGAGTCTGTCTGGACCACCACCCCCAGGAGCAACTGGGAAATCTACCACAAGCCCATCATCATCATGTCAGTGGGCGCTGCCATTCTGCTCTTTGGTGTGGCCATCACCTGCGTGGCCTACATCTTGGAAGAGAAGCATAAGGTTGTCCCAGTCCTCAAGATGATAGGGCCTGCCTTCCTGTCCTTGGGACTCATGATGCTGGTGTGTGGGCTGGTGTGGGTGCCCATCATCAAAAAGAAGCAGAAGCAAAGGCAAAAGTCCAACTTCTTCCAAAGCCTCAAGTTCTTCCTCCTGAACCGCTGAGGGCAGGTTGACCAGAAGATATGCTGACCAACATCTAGCTTCCTACCTTTTCTGTGGGTACCACAAAGCTGATCCAGGCAAACCTTCCTCTTGGCCCTGTAGACAGGACAGAACTCAGGGCTTCACCCCCTCACACAACTGAGCAGTGTTGCTGCCTGAGTTTTACCTCGTTTCTCCATTGCTATTGATGTTCCCTTGGATACTCTCATTACTCTCATCCCTGGCATCTGCATTCAGCCTTCATCCATCCTACTCTCTCTGCCAAGGGGAATGCATACTGGGAAATTCTTTGGGGGCTCACTATGCTCCCAAGGAGAACTTTATGTTATAGTTGTGCACCTGATCTTGGCTTCATATCTGCTTCCTCCTGGAACCAAAACTGATCAAGGAGAAAAGGATGACTTCAGACCCACTGGGTTTGACATCCTTGGCTCCCTCCTTGTGTGGGACATGGACTAGCATTGCAAAAGAAAGGACAATTCTCCTGTATCACACATTCCAAAATCTGGACAGTGATGGGTGTTGAGGGGAAAAAAATCCCACTGTCCAAGGCAGATCATTCCTCTCGGCATAACTCTGGAACTTAGCCAGCCAAGAAAGTTAGTTCCCAAACAGATGATATTGACACCAGAGGCAATAGGCAGGCTAAGATGTATCACAGTTTCCCTTGACTTTCCAGTGCCCTTCTCAGACTGCCTTCATATTGTCAATTAGCCAAGGACAAATGCTCATTGTTCTAACTCCCTCCCACACCGCATCTCTGCCTCTATGCAGCTCCAGAACAGAAGGCTGGAAGGTCACAGATGGGACCTGTAAGGTCATCTCTCCTCTCAATCAAGACCTAACTAGAGATCAGATGCCATGTCTGGATGCTCCATGGGTTTCTAGAGATAGGTTCCCTGAAGAAAATCCCAACATCTATGATCCCTGGTACTCCCCACCAAACAAGTATTTATTGAGTTTCCTTCTCTGGGCCTAGGTTGGGAACAGCCAGACCCAGTCTCTGATCTCATCTTATTTCTGAAAGTGAGAGAGAGAGAGAGAAAGAAACACAGACAAGCCAATTAACAACACAATTTGCTGAGTTCTTAGGGTGGCCACAGGAACACATGGGTCTAACATAAATTTACAGGAAGACAGAGAGACTTCTGGAGACCAGGCTTATCCCTCCTGGATACAAAGGGAAAATAAGTGTTTGGAAAGGGCAAGGTACACAATGAGGCAACAACTGCCTTGCATGTAAAGAAGCTGGAGCTATGCAGAATCCTAACTCCACAGAAGAGACCCCGTGGAGTTAGGATTCTGCATAGCTCCTGGGTTCTGTTTCATCCTCTCTTGTCTACTTCCCTCCTGCTTCCCCAAGTGCCTTACACCCAGCTTCTCCTTGGTACACTGCAGGCTCCTGGGGTCTATAGAGACTTGGAGAGGCATCTCCAGAAGGTCCAACAAGTAGATATATCTCAAGAGGTAAGTGCCCTCAAAACTTCTTATAGACACCAAGAGGCATTAGGTGAAAGACCAGGTGCCCAGAACAGGTTTCCCAAGTGGTGCCAGGCCATGCCAGATCAGAGACCAGAGGGAAACACTGATAGCAGGGTGAGTGACAAGAGCTGCGGTAGTTCCAGTTGACTCCCTTCAGTCCTCAACCTTCAGGCACTTAGGAACACCACAGCAACCTCCCTCCAACAGGTCTTCAGATGTCTCAGTCCTTCACACTGCTTCCATAGGCAGTCAGAATCCATCTTTGTTCCTGTTGCATTGTGGGAAATTCCATGGAGGCAGTATTTGTTTCATGGGATCACCATCCCCCACCCTCACCCCCACACTGACTCCCTAAGTAAAGAGTCAGAGTTTGGGAAGCCTCTGGCTTTTTTTCTCATTTCCTGCCCTGCACCAGGCTCCCCACACAAACGAAGGTCAGGAAATGAGAAGAGTCACTCCAAAAACAGCACATCTTGGAGCTTTTTTTTGCCAAAGACCTTTGCCTCACGAAAGCCTGGGGTGGGGACATTTGTGAGTAGGGCTGCCACTTCTGCAACAAAGTATTCTGGTTAACAACTCTGGTCATCTCAGAAGACCGGAGCAGCTTCCACAGCACTATCTCGCCAGATTGTATTACCTGCTCCTCCTGTTGCTCTTCGTCTTTGGAGAATTTAATCTAGTCTGGAGCCTAACAGAATCGATGTCATGTTGAATTGTATTCTATTTAACAGTGTCTGCCGTGTTCATTCTATTCACCAGGCATTCCGAGGTGGTGCCCACAAGCCCCCATCCCCTAAAATGTGCCGTACATTGCCAGATTTCCTCTACCAAGAAGGCTGCTAGGGAAAAGAGACAGGGCGGGTTTCATGTATGGCTCCTCGGGTACCCCTTTGCAACTGGCTCTACTTGAGATGATGGTAGTGCAGAGGGATCCCACAAGCCCAGTAGTGAGACCCAAAACTTAACCCGAAGGAATAACATTCTAGAATGAATGTGTGGTCTAGATGAGGCAGGCAGATACCAGGTCCTTGGGAGATGCTCCAAACATAAAGTAGAAAATGATCCATTTGGGGATTACTTTCATCTCCCACCCCAGAGGTCTATGTGTGTTACCATGTGTGCGGACAGTTGTTCATTGCTGAGAATTCTTCCTGAGACTTGCACCACAGGTAGCTTCGGAGACTCTGGTGGCCCAAGCAGGAGCTGTCACTCTGTAACCAAGTTCCTTAGGTCTCCAGCAAGAGTCTTGCATGTGAGGGATTATGCTCAGTTTTCCTGAAACCTGCAGGTACAGTTGAGAGGAAGGAACCCCAGGCCACCTCACAGTGCAGGTCTTAAACTCTAAGGGAAAGACAGGTTCACTAAAAGGTACCCCAGAATGAGACCTTCTCCCGCTGTCCTGCGGGTTCCTCTGGAAAAGCCATGAAATTGACTGCAAAAAAAGAAGGGAGGGTCATTGTCAATGTCCTACCATCAATCAGTCACTCATACTAAGTTGGGATTGCCTTTAATAAATGACAAAATGCTAGTGGGGAGCTGTGCTCTTTTCCTGGGCTGCAAGGAAAAATGTGTTTCCAACTGCAGCTTCATCACTCACTCCTCCGGCTCTGCCTCTCCTTTTCTCTGTTCCCTTCTTCATACGCCATCTCTAACTGACATTTCAATTACCCAGTTGTGCAAGCACTGGACAGACAGCAGAACCTGGATGCACGATGAAGACAAAAGCTCTGACCTCAGAAAGCAATCAGGATAATCCCCAGAGGAGACAAGGGAATCTTCGGGTATGATACAGTATGATCATGTAAGGGGAATTAGGGATTCTTAAATGATGGTACCCAAGCCAGCCTGACCCCAGCCTGCCTCTCCAGGCCTCTGGAATACAGATACACTAGGTTTTCACATCAGACTCAGAGGGAGGAAGCCCAAGCAAGAGAAAAGAGGGCCGCTCGCTGGCTAGTAGGAGAAGATAACCCCATCCTCACCCCTGCTGCTACTCTATTTTGCAGTCTTCCTCTGAAACCCATCCATCCCAGCCTGTACATTGTGACAGAACTGCATGTTTGGGAAATATGCTTGGGGCTGGGGGTATCAAGGGCTCCCCACACTTTTCCTGCCTGTCTACACTGTTCAGAGATCCACATTTCAACACATCAGCATTGAGGTTCTGCTCTTTTCTGGAACTTTTCCTCCCTAAGTCCTCATATTTTCCTTACTCTAAACACTTCTCTGGGGCTAGGGAGATGGCTCAGTGGTTAAGAGCACTGGCTGTTCTTTGAAAGGACCCCAGTCCAATCCCCAGTACCTACATGGTAGCTGGCAACCATCTGTATCTCTAGTTCCAGGGGACCCAATGCCCTCTCTGGCCTCTGTGGGCACTGTGCACAGATATACACGCAGGCAAAAACGCCCATGCACATAAAATAAAAATAAATAATTAAACCTTAAAAAAAAAAACTAAACAGTCTCTGAATGGCTTACATGGCATTGGCTTTACTGTGGCTCAGCAGAAGGGCAAATCCCTCAAACCAGCCCCATGCGGCTCATCCCTAGAGGAGTGTTAGCTTCCTCCTGTGACTATTAAAATGTATAATCTTACAGGTCTGCAAGCCAGAAGTCCAAAACTGATCTGTCAGGACCTCTGGTGCCTCTGGAGGATCCAGGGAGGAATCCATCCCCTGATTTATGCACTTTGTATTGGCCATCTATGTTTTGTTCCTAGACTCCTTTTATCTCCAGAGAGAGAGAGAGAGACTCGAAGGGTTTGGCCTCCTGTGTGATCACATGTGCCCCGAGTCTCTTGTCTCCTCTCTTCCTTATAAGGACCTTTGTTCTGGGCCTTATGTGGTCCTCATCTATTGACCCCCTGATTCAGATCCCCAGGGATGGTTCAGGAAAAGCCCTCAAGTTCAAGCTTTTTGTTCCAGTTGGCTTCTATGACACAATCCCACAGGGCAGATGACTTAGATAATAAACAGCTGTCCTCGTGGCTGTGGAAGCTGGGAGGTGGGGGTCAAGGGACCAGACCTGGTTTCCTTTGAGGCCAGTGTCCTTGACTGGCGAATGCTGCCTCCTCTCTGTGTGCCTATGTGGTCGCTCATCCTTACAGATCTGCATCCTAATCTTATAGGGCCACCAGCCATGTTTGACCGGGGCTACCCACATGCCCTCCTTTAACTTGATTACCTCTATAAAGACTTTGTCTCAAATGCAGCCACATCCTAAGGGTCTGGGGACAGGAACTTCATCATGGACATCTGGTGGGATGCGGTGCAACCTCTAATACTTTCAGTCACATCAGCAGAGCCCCCTTCTCCATGTAGGACAACCTCCGCACAAGCTCCAGGGATTCCAATTACACATCCTTGGGAGGCTCTGTCATTCTGCCTGCCATAGAAAACGTCCTTCACCTGGGGATTGGAAAGGTGTCTCAGTGGTTAAGAGTGCTTACTGTTCTTCCTGAGGATCTAAGTTCAGCTCCAAGAACCCATGTTGGAGGAGGGAGCAGACACAACTACCTGTAACTCCAACTCCAAAGACTTTTAAAATCTCTTCTGATTTCATTGGGCACCCATACACAAGTGGCATATATTCACACACACATGCACACACATGTGCGCATAAGTAAAAAATAAAAATACATCTTTCAAAAAATTAAGAGAAAGACAACTTCACGGAACGCTGCCAGTAGCTTACACTCAACCTGTCCTAAACTCAAACAGCCCCGCTCCTTTCTATGCCTTTTTCTCCAAGAAATAACATAACCTTTTGATACCATTCAGCCCATTGCCCAAGCCAGGGAACTGGAGCCCGGGAGGAAGTGTCGAGAGTCCGACTTGCCTATCTGCTATATTTCTCCCCGATGTCTGTGTAATAAAACCTCTATTTTTTTTCTAACAGACACCCACTGACCCCCATGATAAGAGTTGGCCAGGGATTTGGTTGTGAACAATTACTTAGGAGCAAGCAAAGAAATCTGCTAGAAGCTCTTGCCCCTGTTTTCGATGTAGATCTGAGGGTTGGAACTGCAACTGCCATTTCAGGACCACTAAGTGACCCTGAGAATGGAAGCTGTCACCAAGTATAAAATGCAATAGAGAGGGGAAAGATGTAAAGTCTCTGTGACTATGATTTTCAGGGAGCTACTGGGTGACCGGGACTCACCCAGGCTTTTCTTACAAATGACTGAAAAAAAAAACCAAAAGAGTCTATGACTTCTTATGAGCTCCAAATATGACTTGATTGGGTTGAAATCTAATACACACTTTATAATCATTGCTTGTAGGTTCTACATCTGCGGATTTAATCAACAGAGGACTGAAAACAGTCCAAAAAGTGTGCCCATACTGAACATGTACAGACCTTTCACTGTCATTGCTCTCTCAATTAGAAAGCACAGCATTTACACAGTATTTACACAGCATCTCACATAGAAGTCACTGACACATTCTTAAATATCCACAGGCTATTTGTAAATACGATGACATTTTATGTGGGTTTTGATGTGAGAAGAGCTGCTACAGATTCAGTAACCCATAGTGACAGGGAAATGCAGGTACTCAGTAAAAGGAGCCTAACAACTTAAGTTCCAAATGAATGCAGTTTTTTATTTCTTTTTCTGGTTTCCTGAAAATGTTTTCCTAATCTCCCAGGAGAGACAGAAGGGAGGGTAAGTGACAAAGTATCCCATTTGTAATCCCTCTCTCCTTCCCCTTTCTGAGGCAACAGGATCTTTTCCAAACCTGACACCCAGGTTGGGAAAAGTAGGGTCACACAGAGCCCTAGATTCACATGTGGTCCTTCATGTGGCCCCACCTATTCTAATGAGCCAAAGGTAGATGAAGTTTACTCCGTGTAAACTTTTGGATGATATCCAAAGATAGTTACATATATATGTGTGTGTGTATGTATGTATGTATATATGTATATATATGTATGTACTATGATGTGTATATGTATATATACAGATATATATATCAGCTATTTCTATATATCATCTATCTATCTATCTATCTATCTATCTATCTATCTATCTATCTATCCATCTATCTATCTGTCGTATCACTGTCTGCTGTAGTCAACATTCAGGCAACCTATTAAGGGCTCATCTTTGGAGAAGATTGTTTCTACTGATCTCAGCTCTTCTTAGTCTCCCGCAGTTCTTTGTCTGTGGGTAGTGTCCCATGAGAATTTCCCCCTCCATATTAGCACGGCTATTGGTGTAGTACTTGTTTGAGTCTTGTTTAGGTAGCCATATTGCTGAGGTATCATGGGTGAAACTTCCCTGTCCTATCTAGGAGACATAGTCTCACAGATTTCCTGGTTCTCTGGCTCTTACAATTTTTCTATGCCCTCTTCTGAGATGTTCCTTGAGTCTTGATGCAGGGATGTGGTGGTCAGCCACGAAATCATATACACACAAGTAACAGTAAATGGACTTGGATTTGTTTATTTAAGAATAATTAAAGATAAGGGCCATGATTTTAAGAGGGAACAAGGAAGGAGGTGGTGAGATACATGGGAGGGATTGAAGGGTAAACGATGTAATTAAATTTTAATTTAAAAAGAAATAATTAAAGTAGTATAATCTAACTGAGCATATGGCATGGTATCATACCTAGGCTAACTATATAGACCATAGAGACAGCCTATATCTCCTGCCAGGGAATTCCCAGTTCCTTGCTCTTGGCCAAACTAATTTTCCTTGAGACTTATCTTCATAGCTGGATGCTGGTTAATAATTTTTTAAAATGCTTGCCTCCTTTGTCACATTACTTGGGAAAGTCCACAGAAGACTTATGTATGACATTGAATAAAGTTAGCTGTTATTAATACAAAAAATTTCCCAAAGCTGTCCTGACAAGATTAGAATGGTCTGCATGATTTTGTGTCAGGAGAGAATGATTAGTCTTGGCAAATTCTTGTGAGTTGATTGGAAGCAAAGAATTTAGGGAGGGGCTGGTCACTCACTGTGGCTGTGTTCTTGGGCCAATAGGAGCTTGTCAAAGCAAGGATTTCCTCTGCCACACCTGACTCCTCCCTCCCCCATGCCTACCTGACAGCACCTCCTGAGTCACCACCCTGCCTTCTGCAATATCCCTCGGAGGTGCTTATTCCTTTGGAGCTGAGAAAGCTCATCTGTTGCTCCTCTCCGTAGTGAGGAGCAGAGCAGCAGTTGAGCTAGATGTTTGCTGCAGGGCCTCTTGCATAGAGCTGTGGCTCTGTTCTGAGGAGCAGAAGACTCTGAAGGCTGAGCCTGCTAGGCACATATGTTTCAAACTGTCATCTAACTCTACATGGAAGCACATGGGCAAGAAGCCCACATCTCTGTGGTCATGAAGCTCCACAAAGACCCATCTGTGAACTTGAAATAAACAACTTTATTAAGTGGTTAAAACACTGAGGCTCACATGTTACAGCAGCTAGCATTACCCTACTCAGATCACTCGACTGTCACTGTTGCCGTTCATAGGAACCATACAGTCTCTTTCTGATTACCTACAGTTTCCTATCTGCCTCCTCCCTCTAACTTGTTCTCTCATAATCCACGCTACATGCACCAGGATAAATTTTTCCCAAATTTTACATATATACACATATGTATTTTGTGTGTGTGTGATATGTTCTCCTTAAATAGGCTAGGCTCAAACTCACAGTGTGCTTGTCTCAAGCTCCTAAATGCTAGGATTGCAGGAGTATAAAATCACACCTGGCACCAAGTGCAAAATCTTTTTCCATCATTACCTCATTATCATTTTTAACTTAGCACGTAAAATAACAAGTTTCACTGGGATATTTTCATACATAAGTATCATTATACTTTGTTCACACACATCCTCTTTCTTGGTCAAATTCTTCCATGGCTCTATGTCCTGTTGTGAGCTCTGAGCTCCCATTTTTGACTTTGAGTCCGCATCTCCTACCACCAACTTTCTGGCATCAAGCCAGGCTCCATCCCACTGCAGTGGTTTGAGTATGAATGGCCCCCATAGGCTCACATATTTGAATGCTTGGGAATGGTGCTGTTTGAGAGGGATTAGGAGGTGTGGCCTTGTCCAAGAAAGTTTGTCACTGGGGGTGGGCTTTGGAGTTTCAAATGTTCAAGCCAAGCCCAGTGTCTCTTCTAGCTGCCTTCAGGTCCAGATGTAGAACTCTCCACTACCTCTCCAGCACCATGTCTGCCTGTAATCCACCATGCTTCCCACCATGACAATAATGGACTAAACCTCTGAAATTGTAGACAGGCTCTAATGAAATGTTTTCCTTTGTAAGAATTGCTGTGGTCATGGTGTCTCTTCACTGACTAAGACATCTATCAAACTTCTCTTGAATGCTCACTCAGTGCTCAGTACTCCTTGATCTATTCCACCCCTGCCCTTGTTCAGCCTACTCTGTTTGGAAGCAACAGTCGCTTCTCACACAGCTCATCTAACTCTCCCCACTGGCCTTTCTCCTTTTTTTTTTTTTTTTTTTTTCCTGTTGTACTTTCTCCCTCAAACCCCCTGGGCTCATTTCTTGGTGAAGAACAGTTATTTTCCATGGGAAAATGGGAGGCTTTGGTGCTAAACAGATCTGGGTTCAAAACCTGACTCTGCCAGGTATATCCCATGACTTCCTGTCTCAGATCCCGGGTTATGTATGAGAAGAGCAACTAGCCATCAGGTATTCAAGGATTTAGTTAGAAAACAATGGGTGCTGGAAGAATATATTCAGATAGCATTGCCAGTGCCCTGTTTGGAGGGTCTGTGGTCCCCTCCTCGACAAGTGTTGAAATCTAATTTCCAAGGTGATGGCATTGGGAGGAAGGGAGTTGGGACAGTGATCCATTTATGAGCATGGACCTCTCCAGAAGAAGATTATTTACCTCAGATAGAGATCCCAGGAAATATCTCTCTCTCTGCCATGGGAGATTACAAGAATTCAGGCAGCTGTCACCTGGAAGAGGCCTCTCACCACCACCTGCTATGCAGTCCTCCACCTCTCCCTTCCAGCCTTTGACTCATGACAAGTGACTTTCTGTTGTTAAAAAGTCACTCAGTTTGACAGTTACTTATTGTAGCTGAATGGTCCAAGGCAGCAGACATTCAGTAAAATGAAGACATCATGTTATCTTTGTCCCAGGAAACCCCATGTTATAACCATAATACAAAGCCTCCCAAATCCTCAGGAATAAATTCTAGCTTGAACATGTGAAACCCTAGATTCATCCAGGTGGGACTCTGAACAAAGAAACGCAACAGCCTGGTACCCGACTGCAATATCTTACCTGGGTGTTATTGCGATTATTAAAGACCCTCTTCAGCCTTGGGCTGACTTATATGTGCACATTCCCAACTGGAGTTTGGCTCAGAATCCACATGACCACCCCAAGTACCTCATTCTGGGAAGACTTCATGGGCCCTCCTTCACAGGAAAGAAAGAGGCACCAACACTATTGAGTGTGCTTGCAGAAGAGGGTGTGGCTGCTTTCTGCGACTGGCCCTGAGTGAGAGCCACAAACAAGGTCAGAACAATGCTTTCAGGTTCAGTGCAGCAAAAGGATGAAGGGAAGGAGGCAACGCCTGAGGAAGCATGTGTGTTTGTGCATGTTCTAAGGATAAGCTGGAGATGGGGTGGGGTGAGTGTAGCCCCACTGAAACAGACAAGCTGTTGGAGAATGAGATGTGCCTTGCTCTCTCTGGAGGAGGAAGGAGCAAGGCTAAGCAACTATAGACTGAGATGCTCAAAGATATGAGCCAAAATAAACCTTTTCTCTTTATAAGTTGATTGCTCAGGTATCAGTGACAGTAAGGGAAACCTGGCTAATACACCATCTCTCTTCTTTCCTTTCCTTGTGATCTGACTTTTGCTTGATCTTAGGTGGGCCTTGGGAGGAGACATGCCTATCATTTGGGCTATCTCTTCAAAAGCATGGATCTCAGCCCCTACTGCTGAACACTCTCCAGCAGATTCCAGAACTCTAGAAGAAAGATGTTCATACAGCTCATGCCTCATTATCCTCCCTAATCCAGCCATCCAGCAAAGTCATCTGCCATCATATAGCTTTGCCTCAACCTAGGAGGCCTTCCTCCTTGATGTCGTCTTCCCCAACCCCCTGTGCATCTCAACACAAACACAAGATCCTTTAAAAACTATTTTGTTTGTTTTTGTTTATTTCAATTCTCCCTTTCCTCCCCCAAACCCTCCCATGTAACTCCTCATTTCTTTTTCAAATTGATAGCCTCTTTCTCTCTAATTGTTGTTGCACATGTGTGCATGCCTGCATGCATGTGTGTGTGCGCGCGCGTGTGCATGCGTGCATATATGAATGTGTAGGCATGTTACTGTACACTGTTTAAAGATTCAGATGCTGATTTCTGTCTCCCCCATATCTAGTTGCAGTCCTTGTTCTGAGAATCTCCTGTCTCAATGCTGTGTAAACACTGCTCCGCATTTGTTCCCTGATATGCCAATAAAGAGAGCTCATTTGTTCCCTGATAAGCCAATAAAGAGAGCTGATCAGCTGATGACTGAGCAAGGGAGAGAACAAGCCTGGACTTCCTGCCAGTCAGGGGAGGGGAGAAAGAAAGAGGAAGTGTGTAGAAAAAATAGCTCTAAATTATTTACTAGTATTTAGGTTATATTTAATTGGTTTGGTAGCTGTTAATCCTTAACCAGACATTATAAATGAGCACACAGACACCACATGGATTTTAACAAGGCTTGGCCTGAATTGAGCAATCTTGGCCCACCTAAACTAGCTCTTAATTCTATTACCAAATATGACCCCACATATACATACATCCCCTTAGACTGCCATTCTCCATGCTATGTGGATGTTCCTGGCCATGTGGAATGAAGTTCTTTTTTCTAACCTGTGGTGTGTGTCCTCCTTCTTCCTGCTCCTGGCTGGAATGAATTAATCCTCTGGGTAAAGCACATGGTTCCTGTTCTATTCTCAGGAAGTCCCACCTTTCCCTCTCTTTGCCCAGTCTCGGGCCTCAGCATTTTATTTAACCAATCAGGGACAATGTAAGTAACAGACAGCAGGCAGGACCAATTAATTAACATTTAGAATGCTTAATACCACCCCATCAGAAGAGGGGGATTCAGCCACAAAGAGAGGTCCAGGAGACAGACGAGAAAACTGCCAGAGCAGAGAAAGCCACAAAATGCATGTATCTCAGAGATTTAAGCTGGGAGGTAGTCATTTTATGTTAGAGGATTAGAATAGGATAATAACATGAAGTGATCCACAGATAAACATCAGGCAAAACTCAGGGAGTCTTGTGGAAGAATTAGGGGAAGGACTGAGGGAGCTGGAGGGGTAAAGGACACCATAAGAAGACCCACAGAGCCAACCAGCCTGGGCCCACCCGAGGCTCATGAAGACTGAACTACCAACCAAAGAGAATGCATGGACTGGTCCTAGGCCCACTACACATCTGAAGCAAATGGGCTGCTTGGTCTTCAAACAGCCCTCTAATAAGTGGAGCAGGGGCTGTCTCTGATTAGACTTTGTTGCCTGCCTTTGGATCCCTTTCCCCTAGCAGGGCTGCCTTGTTGGGCCTCAGTGAAAGAGGAGAACTTAGTCCTGATGCGACTTGATGTGCCAGGGTGGGTTGGTACCCCGGCGATGGGGTGCTCCTCTTGTCTGAGGAAAAGGGGAAGGGTAATGGGGGAAGTAGGTGGAAGTCTGGGGCTGGGAGGAGAGGAGGGAGTGGGGCTGCGACTAGGATGTAAAATGAACAAATAAATAAAAATAATAAAAAATAAAAGAATAAAAATTTAAAAAGAATAAAAAATAATAAAAACAATAAAAAACAACTACTCAGTTGTTATACTTTAGAGCTTATAAATTAAATAACATGATCCAGTCTCAATTATTTTGGAGCTAGCTGGGTTAAGAGAAAACTGCAGCAACCTTTTAAATTTACACTAACATGTGTGCATGTATGTGCATGCATGTATGTGCATGTGTGTGCGTGTGCCTGCATGTGTGTGTGTGCGTGTGTGCGTGTGTGTATGTGTGCGTGTGTGTGTGTGTGTGTGTGTGTGTGTGTGTGTGTGTGTGTGTGTATTCCTGAGTGTCTCAGTAGCTTCAGGGATGTTTACTTCAGACCAGTGACTGCTGTCACACATAAACAGTAATTTCCTGGACTGGCTAATGTAATGTCTGCTCTTCCCTTCTCCTCTTCCTCCCCCAACTTTAACTGTCCAGGTGTTTTACCTCTTTCTCACTTACAGAGACAGCCCAACTTTACAAACGTGAGAAACCATTATGAAATGAATGGAAACCAATAAAACCAGAGTTAAATTCTGAGTTCTGATCTTTCCCTGCCTGGAAAACGCAGTTAAGTCCTCTCTGCATAGCTGCATCTCTGGGTCAGTTCCCCACCTGTGACAAGAGACTGACCTATGATGCCCTGTGCAGCCAGCAGTCGTACATGCAAGTATTCAGTTAGCTACAGAATCTACAGCACCACCATGTGGCTAAAGGTGAGGCTGAAAAGGGTATTTTCAACTTACGTTTTTGTTTTTATTTGTTTGTTTGTTTTTGTTTTGTGGAGGAGGGTGACCCCATTGTAAATAGAAAAGAATGTATACCTGGCTTTGTACCCAAAGATGTCTGAGAAACCAAGGGCGGAAAGGCCTGAAGTTTGGGGCCTAGAAGCTGTGGGAAGCTCCCAAACAGAGTTCCTGGAGCGCCGCCCTGGGCCTGGTTGGGAGAAGGCAGAGGTCAAGTACAGCCAAACCCTGTGCTGGCTCAACCCTTGAACTCTGCTTACAGGCTGTACACTGACTGTCTCTGATGCAGCCAAGGGAGAGCTATAAAATTGTGACAGGAGGATAGATTCTATCCCCAGTCTCAGCGGATGTCCTGGTGGGAGGCTTAGGATTTGTGTCTGATGGCACTTGCGTGTGCCCAGCAATGAATTCAGAGCAGGTGTCATCAAAGGGTCCAAAGAACTAAACACACTTGAGGAAATCTTGAGTCTCTGTGAGAAAAGGTGCTGTGTGGAAGTAGTCTGCTTTGGGGGTCGGGGGAAAGTGAGGGTCCTGCCCTCCAAAGCAGGAATGGGAAGGAATGAGAGGGAAGACATGGAGTGAAACTGAGTAACAGGGTTGGAGAGGGAGGTCAGCCTCAGGCTCTCCAATAAGCTTGGAGTATCCCAAGTGTTAGGTGACAAATTTCTCAGAAAGGCAAGTTCTATATTGTTAGGGAGAAGGGAGAGCTGTCCTCTGACTGACAAGCCAGCCCATCCAGTGAGGGCAGCAGAAAAGCAAATAAATCACTTCAATAAATGTGGCAGGTGCTGTTGTAAAAGTAACAGCTGAATTACATAGCAATCCACCCTTCACAGTGGGACAACTACTATAAAAAATAATAATAAAAAGGAAGAAAACAAGTCTTGGTGAGGATCGGGAATGTGAAAGGATGTAACCACTGTGGAAAACACAATGAGGGTCCTCAAAAATCAAGAGCAGGACATCATATGTCCTGCAATTCCATTTTAGGATGTAGACCCAAGCAGATGGGGGAAGGGTCCAAAGCCATATGGACCTGCCCACCTCCGTTTACAGCACCATTATTCACAGTAGCCAAAAGTGGACAAACCCCCAATATGTATCCCCAGACCAGTGGATGGACAAGGACACAGATACAAAGAATACTGCTTATCATAAAAGAAATTCTGACACATCCTATGACACGAATGGACCTTGAGGATGGTCTGCCAGGTGATGTAAGCAGTCAGGAGGATCAATATTGTATGATTCCACTTCTGTCTAGAGGAGTTAAATTCATAGTGATAAGAAGTGAAATGGTGGCCTCTGGGTGCTGGGAGGAGTTGAGTGTTTAATGGACAGAGTTTCAGCTGGGGAAGATGGAGGAGTTCTGGAGATGGATGGTGGTGATGTTTACGCACATCCATGGACTTGGTACCACTGACCCACAAACCTGAAAACAGTTCCGATGGTGAATTTGGTGCGGGGTGGGGGGGGAGGATATATTTTACCACAATTAAAATTTAATTTAATTTTTTATTTTAATCTAAGATACTTTTCATTAAAATTAGATTGAAGAAAGAAAGCAGCTTGGTCCCCTAAGTTTGCATGAGCAGAGGACAGAACAAGGCGAAGAGCAGTGCTTGATTCTAGGATCCAGCAACCACCTGGAACAGGCTCTCACTGTGACTTTTACTGCCATGCTGAGGGACCCTAGACAGACCTCTTCACTGCCCCCAGCTCTGGACAGAAACAGAGCTGCTGGGAGGTCAGTGAACTGCTGAACCTGAACATGGGTCGCTGCTCGCTCTACCCTAGTTCTTGCAAGAAAGATCTGCTACATGGGGCAGGCAAAGATGGGAAGGGAAGTGCTTTCAAACCTTTAGACCAGCCCATCAGGGCATGAGAGGAAGCCAGCGGAGGGCTGGAGAGGGTGTTGAGGAGCAGGAGGCCCTGAGCATGGATTCTAGAGGCCTGAGGAGTCTCTAATCTTTCAGGTTCCTCAGTAGCCTAACAGAGGAAGAAGGATGGGATTTGAAAATTGCCAGGCTATCAAGTTGAATAAATGCATTTCTGAAAGTACTGACCCTCAGTCTCAGCCTGGGGAAAAGGAGAGGTGAATGAAGATTGATTCCAGATCACTGATCTGGTGCTGTCCCCTGGGCCATGTGCTAGTGTGCAGACTCACATTTGAAAGGCACTGGCACTTCGGTTTTCCTTCATTTTTTTCATATGACTTTCTGGACAGTATCTGATTGGTACTGGTGGTTTTATACATCCTTTTAAATCTATGTGTCTTGGGGCTTCATTTGAGAAAACAAGTCTCAAGCACATGGGCTTCAGTTACCAGCAAGGTCTGATTCAAGAGTCAACACAGCCCACTGGTTCGTTTTGTAAATAAAGTTTTATTGGATCACGGACACACCCATTTACTTTTATATCACCTACGGCCACAATGTTATATGTGTATGGTTGTAATAGTGACTACAGTCTGTAACATGGCTGACCCATAGGTTACTGTCTGATCTAGTATTTTTTTTTTTTTTTTGGTTTTTCGAGACAGGGTTTCTCTGTATAACAGCTCTGGCTGTCCTAGACTCACTTTGTAGACCAGGCTGGCCTCGAACTCACAGAGATCCGCCTACCTCTGCCTCCCAAGTGCTGGGATTAAAGGCGTGCGCCACCAACGCCCGGCTGATCTAGTATTAAAAAAAAAAAAAGCTTAAAAACCCCAGTGTAAATTCTCTCTCTCTCTCTCTCTCTCTCTCTCTCTCTCTCTCTCTCTCTCT
>CAJQZJ010032004.1:2529703-2559016 GCA_907164525.1 Lophiomys imhausi | reverse complement strand
CTCTCTCTCTCTCTCTCTCTCTCTCTCTCTCTCTCTCTCTCTCTCTCCCTCTGTGTGTGTGTGTGTGTGTGTGTGTGTGTGTGTACCTAATGTTCTCTATCATAGGTGGTAAGAATTTTTCACTGACTGTGATATTAATTGAAAATATTAAAAGAAGTTTAATGAAAAGGCAAAATATATCGTATTAACAAATAGATATACTAGTGATTAATAAGCAGAAGTAGGTACATCTATGACACACATGTAACTGGGGCTTGGTGATCCCCAGGTTACAGGAATGAGGAAAGTTCAGGGATGACGAAGGTGACCACAGAGAGCCACCAAGAAAGAAGAAATGGAAGGGCATGAAGGGGTCCAGGAAGGGGTTGTTTCAACCCTGAGATTTGTGTCTACCCCAGAGTTGGACAAAGGGCTTGACGTGGTCTGATGAACTTGGTGGGGATGGGGCAGGGAAGCTGGTGCGAAAGGTTAAGGACAGAGCTGGCATGTTGATGCTCACCTGCAATCCAGCGCTCAGAAGGAAGGAGCAAAGGAAGTGGGGGGAAGGTTCTGAAAGCATCAAGGCTGGAAGACTGTGAAAATACAAGTGACAAGGTTTAAAGTGTAGGTAGCCTCTTGTGTTCCCAACTATGAACTTACTTAATCTTTCCAATAACCCTGTGAAGTAGGGATTAAAAGGAGGAAATTGAGAGAAAGAGAGGGTCAGTGACTTGCTCACGTTTGAACACCCAGTAAGTGGTACCATGGGACATTCTGCTTCGTGACATGGCAGGGAGTCCTGATGAACAGGACATCAGGGCCAGCCCCACCCAGGAGGTGACTGGTCATTCAGAGTTGGGTCTGGAAACTGTGATACAGGATCACCTGAGCTCACGGCTGGCTCATCCCTGTCTCAGTCTCAAATGCCTATTAGGGTCTAAGGTCATGGAAGAACAGTCATCCCGTGACATCACAGGGTGATGTCAGATGATGGTGGCTTTGTCAAGGGACAAAAGTCTCCATTGCTGAGAAGTGGCATGACTATGAGGCAAGAGGAAGAAGACAAACCCTCTGAACCACAAGGGTGACTAAAGCCTGAGAAACCAGAGAAACTGAAGACAGATGGACTTTAGATGATCAAACCTGGAGGATAGGCTGGAGGCTGGGTACTGGCTGTGACTGCACTACACACTAAGCTCATGGTGCTGAAAGAAAATCTGCCATACAGTATAACAGCTATCTACACTACCATTTCCCTGATTTTGCATTTATCCCATTGTATTTATTAACCATTTGAGATTACCAATTTGTGTGTTTCTTAAATGTTAGCTAATTAGCCGGGCAGTGGTGGCGCACGCCTTTAATCCCAGCACTTGGGAGGCAGAGGCAGGCGGATCTTTGTGAGTTCGAGGCCAGCCTGGTCTACAAAGCGAGTCCAGGACAGCCAGAGATATTCAAAGAAACCCTGTCTCAAAAAACCAAAAAAAAAAAAAAATGTTAGCTAACATATATTAACTGTGCCATAAGACTTGTACATAATCCTGCACACATGATCAATAATATTTTAATAACAATATGCTTAAAATTGGCTTGGTTAGTTGGCTTTAATTTTCTGAAGCAGGATCTCATTATTTAGCCCAGACTGAACTTGAACGCATGATCCTCCTGCCAAAGTCTCTAAAAATCTGGGATTACATGTGTGCGCCACAAAACTTGGAAAATGTGCATCTTTTCAGGGTTGTACATATATAGGGGTTGTATGGGGTTATCTATTCATGGGCTATGAGCTCATTGGCTTGGTGATGGAGAGAGTGGCCACCTTTAACCCAGGCAGAGTGAAGCCTGCCTTCTTAGCCTTTCTTCCAGTGAAGTTAGGACAATGAATCAAATCTCTGCATCCTTGGGGCTGGCATAGCCTTTCTGGTGCATGGTGATATGGTAGACCACCTTTGGTGTGGTGCTGACATTTTATAATTACCGGTATCTCTGAGGAATGGGTTTGGAAGCTTGTATCTTCTGCCTATACCACAGTTGGAAAATCAGAGTCTATCCAAACAGATCTTCTGGCCATTTTTTCTAGGCTATGAATTGAATTATGTCTACCAGCTTCATACATACATCGAAGTGCTAACCCCAGAACTTCAGAACACGACCACATTTGGACATGCAGCCCTTGGAGATACAATTAATACAAAGATCAGATTAAACTCGAGATGAGTGGCCCCTAATCCACAGAGACATGTGCATGGGAACAATGCCAAGATGAAAGCACCGGTCAGCATGCTATGCCTCCTCCCAGGAAGAGCAGAGAGGCTAGCCACCCACAGAGCCATGAGAGGAGGGAACAGCTTCTCTGTGTAGCCACCAGAGGAACCAGCCCTGCCTACACTTGTTCACAGACTTTCAGTCTCCCTGCTGGGAAACAATACATGTATGTCATTTTAACCACTGAGTTGAGCTTATTTATTGAAGCAGCAGCAGAGGTTATGGTGATGGTGGGTGAGCAAACAGAGATGCAGAGAGGTCGTGTCTTTGCTAACACAGGGTTCCACCGAGGCTCTTGGTTGGGTAAGGTGAGTGTTTCTTGCTAATGAGTTGTCCCAGATGCAGGGTGGGGACCCCTAGCCTTTTCCATTACTTCATTCTCTCTGCTTGCTCTTGTCTCTGCCTCCTCTTTCCAAGCCGCCCTTCTCCCTTGCTCTCACTCGCTGGTCTCTCCCAACTGTGCAAATACCTACATTGGCTTAACACACAGGAGAGGCCACTTCAGGGAACAGGAACATAGAAGACACCCAGGCAAGGATGGAGGGGATACTTGTGGCCTGGCTAGCCTAATGGAGCCTACAGTTAGCCATATGCATATAGCCATGTCCATACAGAGATAATGACAAGCTGCAGAACCAGGAAGACACTGCAACCCACTCCTGGGAGATAGTTCTGAATCTGCGTGGTAATTACCAGTGAATTGATGCTAACGATATCTGGATTCCCAAATGGTCAGTGGTTCCAATCCTGCTCTTTTTGTTTGTAAATATGTCGGAGTTTTCAACTAGAAATGAGGTGTGTGTGTGTGTGTGTGTGTGTGTGTGTGTGTGTGTGTGAGAGAGAGAGAGAGAAACAGACAGACATCCATAGAAAATGGCACAGCCAAGCTCTCTGTAACTGAGGATTCTACATCTGTAGATTCAATTAACCTCAGAATAAAAGTATTTTGAAGAAATTTCAAGTTAGTACAAATACAGACTTTTATTCTCATCATTATCTCATACATAATATTATTGTATTATATAATACAATATAACGACTGTTCCCATGGCATGGTCATTGTGTTGGGTATTAGAAGTAATCTAGACATGGTTTAGAGCAGTTGTTCTCAACTGGTGGGTCGTGGCCCCTTTGGGGCTGAACAACCCTTTCACAGAGTTCGCCTAAGACCATCAGAAAACACAGATATCTGCATGTAGGGATAATCACATGTGCACTGCATGGAAGCATCGCCTGTCAATAAAAGGCCTATGTCCTATAGGAAAGGGTAGAATGGAAGGCAGGACATCCAGCAGAGAGAGAGGGACTCTGGGAAAGAGTCAGACAGGAAAAAAATTCACCACCAAGATGTGGAGGAAGTCAGATGCATGAAACTTAGGAGAGGTAATCGGCCATGTGGCAGACATGGAATAAAATAAATAGGATAATAACTTATGAGCTACTAGTGGAACAAACCTACCTTGGCCTAGGCATTCATAAATAAATAATAAGCCCTTGAGTCCTTATTTAAGTGCTGGAGCGTGGGTGGAAAGGTGTGTGGTTGGTTATATTTACATTACAATCGTAACAGTAGAAAATTTACAGTTATAAATTAGCAATGAAATAATTTTATGGTTCTGGGTTACCACAACATGAGGAACTATTATTAAGGGGTCACAGCATTAGGAAGGTTGAGAACCACTGAAGTATAAGAAGAGTGTACACAGATGGAACAAAAACACTGAGCCTGTTTGTACAAGGGTCTTGAGCATTCCCCATATTTTGGTATCTTCCAGGATTCTACAACTCATCACTATGGATACTGAGGGGCAACTGTAGTGCTACAGCTGCTGAGGAGAGTCAGAATCCATGGATTCAGGGTATACATTGAGAAAAACTGGCTAGAATCAGGGCAATATGAAGCTTTCTTGTTAACAACTTCCCTTGGTGTGGCATGCTAGATAGCAGTGTATTCACCAACCATCCCATTGACTAAGACCAAGGGATTTTCCAGCATGTAGAAATTTTATCACTAAAGTTATTCACCCTATCTAGACTACTGTGTGAGTGTGTGTGTGTGTGTGTGTGTGTGTGTGTGTGTGTGTGTGTGTGTGTATGAGACAGAGAGAGAGAGAGAGAGAGAGAGAGAGAGAGAGAGAGACTCAGAAAGTCAGAAAGATACATGGGAACCTGTATAACAGCTAGGCTGGCCAGAAGAAGTCGGTCATGCCATCCACAGCCACAGACATAGCGGGGGATTCCATTTGCCATCACTGCTTACCAACTGTCTTTACAAGAAGCTCATAGTCAAGCTGGATAACAAATTGGAAGAGCCATGGCTTCCCCAGAAAGGAGGCATTTCACATGGGTGAGCAGCCCCTGAGGGTACACCAGGAGGGGTGCAACACAGGACCAGAGGCACACCTCAGGCACTTCTCTCTTTGAGATGCTCCAACTCGGCTAACTGGCTTGGGTCAAATCTTAAGGTTCTTCAGATCCTGAAACCTTTGGCTTGTGTCATGCCCCACCCTCCTTCCCCAACATGTTTGCTGCACATTTCTCTCCCTTCAAAGCTTATTTCATATGCAAGAAAGTAAATGAATATGAACTTTCTGCTCATTTTCATTCTCTGGGGAAAGTAAGAAATAGAAATTAGTTACTTCATATATCTGGGGGAAACTGAGGCTCAGAAAGGGTTGGTGCTTCATCTGAGGCTTCACCCTGAATGAGGACAATTGCCCACCTGTGTAGCTCTGCACTGTGTATTTTCTCATGGGATGGTCACTCTATCCACCTTGTAAGCAGTCATCATGACAAAATTTACCTGTTGCACCCATACCGCCTCAGGGATATTCACAGCATCTGTATGGGAAGATTGGCATCATCCGTCATGAGAGATGAAACAAGCAAAAAAAAAAAAAAAAAAGAACAATCCGTTGCCGTGGAAAACAGTGTGAAGCGTGTGAAGCACTGGAGCGTGTGAAGACCTCTGGGCTCGTGCCTGGGAAGTACCTTTGGCCCACACTGAGTCCAGTGCAGGCAGAAACAAAAGAGCTTTCTCACCCTATCCTCTCCCTGTCTCCTCACCTCCCATTGGTTCTTATCTTTCCTGTCAATCACCTTGGGGAATTCACATCCTTTGGAACTTGATTAGGACAACCTGAGGCAAACAAGCCACTGGCTGATGCTGAACAAGCAACTCTTACGGCATCATTTCAAAACCTACAGGTATCATCAGACTTGTCCATATGGGGAAGGGTGATAAGGATGGGGGAGAGAGGGTAGGGGGTCAGAGAACTTGGAATGCATTATAAACACAAATGAACAAAGAACACATATAATTAATTTTAAAACCCCCCTTCTCCCACTGGGAAGAGCAGGGCAGAAGGCACAGGAGGAGGAAAAGCCTGCACTACCATAATAGGTGTGGACGCCATCCTCAGGTATTCAGAGCCTCCAGGCTGTCTGGCTCTCACATCAGAGAATAAGGAGGGCACCCTCTTCCAGAATCACAGGATCTCTGACTGCAAATCCACCTGAGGCTCACTTCTCAGCCACATAGCCTTGCTGATCCCAAAAATGCCCAGTCCAATGAACAGTGATGTCATACTGCTTGGGTTGGGATCATTCCTGAACCGTGAAACAGTTAAGAAATATCCTGCCCCACTGGCTGCCAGGCTCATAAAGGTGGACCCACGTGTACTTCCTTCTTGTTCCAAGACGCACCAGCTCATGCATTTGCTCACTCCCAGAGGGAGAGTCTGCACAGGACTGCCACCTCCCATGCAAATCACCCCCAGGAGCGCAGCTGGGCTCCTCTTGCTGCTCCTGGGCAATGCTCCTGAGCAGACCTTGTACAAGATGCCATCTCGGGCGCTGTGTATTTTTCCTCATTGTGGCTCTTTTGACCGACGCTGTGGGCCTGGTCCTTTTGCTGCTAGGAATCTTTGCCACACTAAACTATTGGGACTTCTTGGTCTACACAGGGGCTCTGATCCTGGCCCTGAGCCTACTATTCTGGCTGGCCTGGTACTCCTTCAATGTCGAGGTGCCTCTTGAGAAGCTGGACTTTTAGTGTGGCCATGGACAAAAGGGACGCAGGTGGCATATGCAGCTGTGAGCCTGAGGACCTGAAGACCCCTGGACATGAAACCCCCACACAGAATGCCCCACTGGGACAAGGTGAGTGCACTCAAGACCTGCCTAGCAAGGTAGTGAAGGAGGCTCAGACAGGCGGGAACAGGCCAGGACTGCATGGGCAGGCAGTGGATGACTGCTCCTCAGCTGAAGCAGTCTAGGTTCAGTGATGAACCTAGTGCAGTGGTAGATGAGCCAGGACAATGTGGAATAGATGCTTTCTTCTTGGGGACCATTTACTATACTGTTCCTTCTTCCTCTAGTAGGCCACAACGATTCCTCTTTACATACACCCACAAACTCATTCACACACACACACACACACACACACACACACACACACACACACACACAGAGAGAGAATTGTCCCTTCAATATAGAACTTTGGAGAAAAGAGCCCATCTTGACTCTCTGCTGTACAGAGGGATGAGGGGGTGGTTCTAGTATGAAGAAAGTATGGAAAGTTCCCCAGTAGCTGCTAATGGCCTTGCATGCCTGGAGGTGTATGAGCGGGACTGTGTGGGCACAAGCAGAGCAGAACCATCCAGAATGGCCTTTCTCTTTTGCTTCGTCCTGAGCCTGACAGGTAGGGCAGAGCCTGCTTCCCCCAGCAGTGCCCCTGGCCTGCTCCTCACAAAGACTAACTAACGTATCTGACACATGTACCCAGACCAGCCTCAGAGGTCCCGAAGTCTAGAGACTGGCTTTGAGGTTTCATTGTGCCGAGTCACGTGTCGCAGCCAGGCAAGTGGCTCAGTCGACTGCATGGAACACCATAAGAGCTACCTGTAAGATTTTGACACAGAGCTGAAGCCAAAAGGCCAGCACTGGGCTGGCCCCTACAGCCACAAGTTTGGTGGTGGCTCTTCCCAGAGGACTGAAAAGGGAGCACTAGGCAGTGTGATCTTCGTGTCCTCCTCCCCAGGTGGGTTGGGACCTGCAGGTGGGTGCAGCTGGCCACTCCCTCTCGACTAGGAGGCGAGGGAGCAAAGGTTATTGATGAAGTGGAGGGAGGAAATAATGATTCCATCTTTTACTGGAGACTACATCTGGCCCTCAGAGCTGCAGGAATAGAGGCAGGTTGAGCACAGAGTAGACGAGGAAAGAGGTGAGATGTCAGAACCCCCAGAGGACCTATACAGGGTTCCCATACCCCTTAATTGGCTGACCTCGGATAGAGTGCATCACATGCTGAGTCTCTGCGTTTTCAACAACCTTAGACATGAGGATACTGTTCTCTGCCCTCCCTAAATAGGCCAGAAAGTGGTAAGACAGGAATGGCTCTTTGCAAATGATTGTGTTCTCGTGAATGTGAAATGCTGTTGTTAAACGTGTAGCCTGGGTGAGTAAGCCCACCTGGAATCCAAACATGGAATTCGTGATTGTCCCTCAAAATTGGCCATGCCAAAATCAGTTCATATTTTATATGATGAAGCTTCGAAGCAAGATAGGCTCCAGTTTGCCTATTGCACCATGGGAATGAGTCAGGGATGGGTTAAAGTACCGGGTATGCTGTAAAGATCAGATCAGGGAGCTCACTGTCAGGAGAGGGACACAGACATTAGCCAGACAGTCAAACTAACAAAAGTGCAATAATGTGAGCTGAGGACTAGGAAGGAGGGGAGCATCCAACAGGGAAACCCACATGAAAGGTGGAGCCACAGGCTACCCAGAGGTGATAGCAGGCTGAGCATCTAGGAGAGAGGGGTTTGATTAGAAAGTGTTTGAGCAGCTGAGCGTGGTGGCTCAAGCCTTTAATCCAGCACTTGGGAGGCAGAGGCAGGTGGATCTCTGTGAGTTCTAGGCTAGCCTGGTCTACAAAGTGAATCCAGGATAGCCAGGGCTGTTATATAGAGAAACCCTGTCTCAAAAAATCTTAAAAAAAAAAAGTCTTTCAGGAAAGGGAATGGATCAGGCACAGGTCTAAAAGGAACAGGAAGAAAGAAAGATGAAAAGTGAGGACTGAGGAGGTGGAGGCCTGCAGCAGGCAAAGGCCCAGGCTGGCACAGACTCTAAGAGCCTTTGTAAGCTTGTTGGTCATTCCACTAATGAAAATAAGATACTGTACCACTGGTTTGTTTGTTTGTTTGTTTGTCTTTCAAGACAGGGTTTCTCTGTGTACTCCTGAGTCCTAAAACTCACTTTGTAGATCAACCTGGCATTGAACTCACTGAGATCTCCCTGCCTCTGCCTCTGCTGTGCTGGGATTAAGGGAGTACACCACCATTGCCCAGCTTTGTTGGATTTTTTTTTTTTTTTGTAGTCAGAGATTTGTCTTGATTTAACAGAATCTGTCTCCAAAAGGTCACCTTAGCCACAGCGCAAAGGGTGATGAGAATTTCTGTCAGAGCTTTGACATACCCACCACTAAGCTCCTTGTCCTGAGTGTCCTCCCTGCATTCAACAGCAGCTCAGTAGTCCCAGACCAGCAAGAAGACTCAGTAGGAAAAGGCCTGATGACTTGAGTTTAGCCCCAAGAACCACACAGTGGAAGGGGACAAGTGACCCTTGTTAGCTGTCCTCTGACCATTATGACTGTACTGAGGTGTGTGTTCACACATGCTAACACATAAACACAAACACACACACAACAAATAATGTAGCTTAAAAATTATTTTTAAAAATATTAGTTCAATAAAGCCAGGAGGTGGTAGCACACTAAAGAAGCAGAGGCAGGTAGATCGCTGAATTCAAGGCTAGCCTGGTCTACAGAGCACGCTCTAAGACAGTCAGAGCTACGTAGAAAAACGTTGTCTTGAAAAACAAACAACAAACAAAATTCTGAGCCAAAACTAAAAAACAAAAACACATCTTAGTTCAATACCAGGACAGGGGAAAAGTTCTGGACCAACTCCCTTGAATTCTATTTTGTTCCTTCCTGTCTGTGTGACTTAGGGAAAGTTACTTTCCTCCTCCATACCTGTCTCCAAGTCAAGATAGTATAATTAGTAATAACCGTGGCCTCGAAGGATGCTGTTGATAGTTAAGCAAGACGAAGGGCACTCAGTCAAGCCTCCATCATCATGCTGACAGCTGGTCCAGGACAGCTTGGTGGCCCAGGACTTGCTTTCAGTTAGTCACTCCTGAAAGATTACAGTCAATTCTGCCTTTGTGGTGCTGGGGCAGGGATCAGGACCTCATCCATGTTAGGCAAGGGTTCTACCATTAAGCAACATTCCCAGCATGGCCAATTCTTTTTGTTTGTTGGTTGGTTTTGTTTCTCTGTGTAACAGACCTGGATGATATCCTGGACTCGCTTTGTAGATCAGGTTGGCCTCAAACTCACAGAGATCTGCCTCCCTAATGCTGGGATTAAAGGCAGGTCCCCGGTATGCATGGTCAATACATGGTACTGTATGTGGCAATACAATACTGTGTGTGGGAGGCCTTCAAAGCCACCAGGTAACCATCAATTTCTCCCTCCACTCCCTGCAAAGAAGTTGTCCAGACTATCAGCTTAGCATTACTGCTCTGAAAGACAGCTTGCTCACTGTGGGGCTTCATGTTCTTCTGTGGCCTTGCACAAGTCATTTTCTTCCCTTTACAATGAAATCTTTGATCAAGTAGTACAAGTCAAAGATCCCTAGAGAGGGCAGGAGCACACCGCACAGTGAGAGAACAGGAATCCAGATCCCCCTGCCACGCACACTCTACTCACCACAACACAGAAGTAGTTTTACCACTGAACTTACACATTGGTACTTTCCGTAAACATTTCTTCTGATGCCCAGAACTGTCTCTCCAAGATGATTGATGTCAATTCCCTTGTATTCTGCAACCTTTGGCCTCAGTATAGTGGCAACTTTGTTTATGATTTATGGCAGATTGTAACTGGTTTAGCCAGTTCTCAGCAATGAGAGTGGGGTCAAGGAAAAAGAAACAGACTCCTGAGTTCAGAGCTCAATGCCACATCACCCCCCACATCCTTCGGATACTGCAAGATGAGGCAGATAGGACTTGCTCCACCCTGATCCCCCGAGTTAAGGAGGTCACATTCCTGGTCACTGTAGGATGGAGCTGTAGCCTGGTTTTTTGCTCTGCCAGCCCTCACTCTGTAGTACACCAGCTCTCCAGAGGCAAGAGGGCAGCTGGCACTAAACCTCAAAGGCTGCCCAGAAAGTTTCAAGATTCGTTTTTATAGCCCAACTGTGTACAAAGTGAGACCTCCTTGCTTTGATTTTATCTCTTGGCCACTGTGTTTCCAGAACTGTTTGCTCCCTTTTATTCATTACTATTTATTTATCTTTATTTCTTGGACACATCCCATAAAGATAAGTCCCCAGGCAGAGTCAAGTAAGGACTCTACTCCATTTGCAAGTAGGACTTAAGACAACCTACACCCCCAAACACACACACACACACACACACACACACATATACACACTTATACACTCCTTGGCCTCTACAATACACATCCTACAACTCAGGAAACATGCATGCACACAGATTGCCTCCTTCATCGTACTGACACATGAATACACTAAACATACGTGGATTTATCCCTTCCATCATTACACATGATGTTCAATGTACACACTAGCACAACTCTGCCATAGACTTCTTAATGTAATCACACACTGCCCCATGGTTTCCCTAGCACTTGGACACACCCATCATGAAACTTTCACACACAGGAGCAAGTACACCCACAAGTCTGCTATCAAGACCAAAGGTATACAAGGCCCCTGAGCCCTGGAAAGTGAAACTTGTTCCTCTACATTTGCTTTTTCAAACAGGTAACCTCTCTTCTCTGCCCACATTGCCACTATGTCTGCCCAAAGGTTAGCTGGGTAAAAGGGCACCTATGATTATCCAGGAAGCTCATGTCCAGAACAGACATGGTGCTGGGGCTGTGTGAACAACCAACCATCACTCAAGTCTCTCCAGGGATTTCTAATCTAATGAGCGAGATACTGTAAGTGCACACTGCTTCACAAATGTACACAGGAAAATGCATTCCAGGAGATAAGCCCAGTCTTGTGTAGGCTCTGAAAGCTGGAGTGAGCACAGAGCCCCTGGCTGGAAGCAAGGGCTATGTATCTGGCCACAGGGGTGAGGGTGGGAGAGTATTCAGATGTCTGGCCTGACGCTGAGAAACAGATAAGAACTTGACAGCTGGAGATGGCAATGTTAGCCTGGAAAGAGAGAGGCTACAGAGACAGACTTAGGGAGCTGGGGGAGGCTAAACAGATATAGTGGACTTAACCATCTTCTGTGCAGCCCATCCAGGACTCTTAACACTTAGTGAGGCTCCTGGTGCTTGATGTGGATGGGGATGTTGACATTACAGACTGGAGAATGGCCGTATCTCACCTTTGCTCGGGAAGAGTAACTTAGCAGTGTGGGTGAAATGAGTTGGAAGGTAAAGGTTCAGAGACAGGGAAGACACCCAGAAAGTGGAATTTGTGAGTAACAAACATTGGAGGGAAATGATACCTACAAATTGGGGGAAGGCCATGGTGACATCCTGACAAAAGGGGCCTGTCCTACTTTCACTCAGGATGGGGCTGTGGCCAAGGCTCAGAAAGAGTCACCATTCCCAGAACAAGAGAGATCAGGAAAAGTCAAGTTTGATTAAAATGATGCATTTTCTCTCAAGAATGGAGAATTTTAAGTGCAAATGGAATATATGAGCAAAACTACCTTACTGGGGTTGCTTAACTCAGAAAAGAGACCAGACATGGAGCTGTACGAAGAGTTGAAGACTTGACTAAAGATGCGATTGTAGAGGGAGAAGATGCTGAGGGAAAGGGAGAAACTACAGAGATTGGGAAAGAAAGGAGACATGGGAAGGAACAGTAAGACTCTCCCTGAGCCAGGATCCAGGCCACTCCACGGCATTCCTTTCCACCATACTATCCATGTTTTGAGAAAAGTATAATGGACCAGCTCCTCCTCCTCCCCTTCTTCCTCTTCCTCTTTCTCCTCCTCTTCCTTCTTTTCCTCTTTCTCTTCCTCCTCCTCCTCCTCCTTATCATCAGTCCCCTTTCACAGATAAGGGTGACAAGGAGCATAGTGATTAACCCACTTGAGCAATGTGATAGAGTGGGCCAGTAAGTGATGGAGCTAAACTATGAAACCCTGTGCAGCTGTTCATGCTCTTTGTACATGACTGGGCATTGGCAGATACTGCCTTTGACCGAATCTAGCCTGCCTCTTATTTTTGTAAATAAAGTTTCATTGGCTCTTGGCTCATTCCTTGACTTCTGTTATTAGCCCTGGCTGTTTTGTGCAGTAGTAGAGGGGTTGAATTCTTCAACCAGAGACCAGATAGCCTAACAAGTGTGAACTATTGACTACCTGGCCCTTTATGAAAAAGTATGCCAAGCCTCTGGCCAAGCCACTGATGCTTCCCATGGGAGACAAGGTCAGAACGGTGGGCCATTCTTGCGCTGAGAGGATGAGTTAAGGGATGCAGCTCGGGCAGCCCAAGTGAAAGTCCCCAGCAACAATAAGGGAGTGCCATGATGAAAGTGGAAAAGAGGACAAAGAAAGGCGTGAAAGCCAGTGTGGGTGACTGGCCATGGTAGGTTTCAGAGTCACTGAGGATGTTGAAGCCTCGGGGAAAGGTGATGAGTCTAGCAATGAGCCTTTACCTGTAAGCAGTTGGGAAAGATCAGAGGAGTGCTACTTGTGGAGTGTGGTCACTGAGATGCACTGAGGCCTGGGGGCAGAGCAGTCTTCAGAATGTTTGGTGATGGAAGTAAGGAGGCAGGGTGGTGAGTCCTTTATAGGGAGGGTGTGGGCACAGGAAACTGAATGAGGGGGTAAGTGGAGGAGGGAAGAAGGAGATTGAGAGTGGGAAACAATGACGGACTTCTGGGAACGGGGGAGGGAGTAGAATCAAAAGCCTGGGATGAGGCGTTAGCTTTTTGGGGCTGATATTTGATAAGCACCTTGTCTGTAAGCAGACACAATGGCTTATTTTCAGGTCTCACTCACTGCTTCCAAGTCAGAATAAAGGACTCAACACTCCATTTTATAGATAGAAGGGATATGAATCTCAGATTTGGTTCAAGTAGTCCAAGGAAAATTGATGGGTAGGTACCAAGGGATAGCAATGGGATTCAGACTCAATTCTGGCCATTGAGTCTTGTCTGATCCATACTTACCTAATTTTGTCCAGCACAGGTCTGTCTGACACAGAAGAATCAAATCAAGATGTACTGTCTTTACAGTACATCTTCCTCCGATAGGATCCAAGAGGGACCTAGATGCTGCAATGATGGAGCTCTCATGTCACCCACAAGGACAGCTGTGAATGACTGTGAATACCTGGGGCTCTATCTGGAGCCCAAGCACCCCAGCACCAAACAGCTGATACTGCTGTCACTCCTCAGATGTTTGTAGGGGACTGAGAAGGCATGAAGCTCCACCACTGGGGCTTTTCTAGGAACCACTCCACTACAGGCTTAGATGCCAAGGAAACCTCTGGTCAAAGTCCTTTCAAAGAACTTGCCAATTGGAATCAAACACAAATGCCCAACTGGAGTCTCCCATGAGCATGCATCATAGAGAACTGCTGCCATGTCCTTTTAACAGTCTCTAGACTCTAAGACCCACCACCTGGGGGATACACAGAAGCAGACTCCAACATGGAGACTGCAACATGAATGCACAGCTAGCAGTGCATGCATGGGGACTCTGCTTACTGGGGAGCATGCTGGCACCGTTCACCCAGGTCTGCCTAGGTACAGAGCCAGGCCATCAGGGCTGCTCCCACTGAGCTCCAGGTTAAATGAAACCTCGAGATCTTTTTGACAAGCACTCTAGCTCTCTGCCATGCTGTCTGTGTGTTGTTCACGACTTCAAGGACAAGACTGCATTTCTAGCCTAAATTACATGTAGTCCAGTACAGCCTAACTCCCTATCGACTGAAGATCGCCATTCCAGGGCTGATCAGAGAGAAGGGCTCTGCTTTGTCATCCAAGCTGGCCTGCCCCACTAATTTATATTTCCCACAGCCTGATTTTGTACTTTGTATTTATATTATGCCCTAAATGTACACGTTTCCTTTAAGAGGGCCCCTATCTTTTACGGTATGAGGGAGTTGCCTAAATAAAGACATGGATATGTTGCAATGTGATGTGATGTGATTCTGAATCTGTGTGACAGCATGATCATTCTCACAACCTCAGCTTGAGGACACTGTCTTCCCATTTATTTATCCCAGGAGTCTACTTTGAATACAATGTCTCCCAAAGAGAACACGCAGAGTACAAGGGTTAGCCCCACTGGTAGATTCTTCTGGCATCTCTGGGATCAGCTTAGCAGTTTGGCTCCTCAGTGTTAGGATGGATTCAGAAACCTGAAAAGACATCATGAAAGAACATCCCAGTTAAAAGAAAGACTGTCTTCCTATCCAGAACCTTCCTTGACCTCCTATTGATTGTCCCAGTTGGAAATTCATGTGTGGGAACTGACTTCATACCCAGAAGGGACCACCTCTTTTTACTTGATGTCCTGCCATTATTACAGTAAGAAGTGTGGTGAGTAATCCAAGTCCTTAGGAAGACAATGTGCTGGAGTCCTGGTAACTTCCTTTCATGAGACCAACACAGCTGGGTGTTTGCTGTTGTTGCTGCTGCTGCTGTTTAATTCCAGAAATGGAACCGGCCTCTGTTTCTTTGGCTGGGTACCAAATGCAGTCTTTGGCTCTCATTCAGCAACAGCCTCCTCCAGACTCAGAGGGGAAAACTAGGTTCATACTCAGCGCAGAGCATATGTTCACACCTAAGAAAGACTGAAAAAGCTGAGATGGGCTGAGCAGCAGCTGATTCCCATCTCACACTAAGCCCTCACTGCAGGAAATTCTGGATACCATTTGCACCTTTCTTTTTCTTGCTCTTTGTCTGGTACAGTGCAAGATGAAGAGAGTTCGGTGCATGTGTCATGGTCTGCATAGAAGGCATCAGCTTAACTCCTGAATCGTCTTCCTAATTAGCAGACACCCTCCTACAGGTTAGAGCGTCTGACCATGGCCTTGGAGAATAAGTGTCCAATAATCTGAGATAACAGATTTCAGCTGGTTATCCCCAAGCCCTTAGATTAACATCGTGGAAGAAAATGTTGCCTCACAGATAATGAGCTCCTGGAATTGATCAAATATCTTGTTGCCACCTTTGAGAGCCACTGCAGAGAAGGGACAGCATGTGTGTGGAAACTGGAGGAAATTCCTCTGTAGCAAAGCTCAGTCCACAGTTGCATGTCCACAGAGACAAAGCTCCGAGACTCCTTAGGGTCCAGAAGTTCAGGGCCAAAGGCTAAGGTACAGAAGCTCAAGGCAAAAGGCTAATGAAGACTGTGGAGCCACGCTCCCTCAACTGTCTAGGGATCTTCTTAAATACAATTTCAGGTTCAGTGAATCTGGAGAGGGTCTAAGCCTCTTTCTAATAAGAGTTCAGGTGTTTCCCTTGTCGCCAGTGCTGTGACACACTGAAAAGCAAAGATCTTCAAAGACCTAGAGATCTTAGAGAGAGAGGGAAACCCACATGTGAGATAGTTCTCCCAAGTCTAAGCAGCTGAAAGTGGCAGATCCAGGCTTGGAGTCCAGGTCTCTATACTGTCAATCATGTACCCTTCTCCCTGGAGGAATGGCTGACTGGCTTCTCCCCAGCCATACAGAGCCTCGGGCATAAACAAGCAAACAGTGCAGGTCAGAGGAAGTGAGCCGTACACATGCTCCAAGTGAGTCATGCACCTCCACACCTTGGGCACCAACCTGGCTGTGCTCCGCACCAAGGAATGAGCAGGACTCCACACTGCTCTGAGTCACCCCAGATGCCACTGTGCTGAATGCACAGGGGCTTCTCACACAGGCAGAGCTTGGAGAGGAGAAAGCAAGGGTGGGATGGGGTGCACAGGGGTTAAGCCAACTTGCATCTTATCTGCCTCCATCTTGGCTCAGGTCACCACTCCTCGAAAGACAGGTTCCTTAGGGAGGCAGCTGGGCTTTTTCATGCACCTCAATTAAGTACCCGGTGCCTCTCACAGACTTTGTAGGGGCTCTCCACCAATAAGGAGATAATGACAGTGGTATCATAATCACAACAAATCAAATGGGACTCGGCATTGATCTTTTGTGACTTCGATAACCCCCAAAATAGGCAGATACCTGAGGCAGTGACCCTTCCCTTTTGTAGACATTAAAGTACACAGCTGCAAATCTTGACTCATCTCATCAGGCTCATGATGATTGTAGGATTGTCAGACATCATTTTTTAAGTCATTTAAAGAAGTCTGTTGCTAACCATCAAGTCTCCACATGCCTGTGGCTTATCAGAGACAAGACCCGCAAAGCCTAGGGGAGGTAGACATACTAGAAGGGAAGACGATTCACTTCCCAACCAGTTGTCTCAAAGCTCCCTAGGTTCAACCCAGTTCTCAATGAAATTAAGTAAGCAGGAATGAAGTAAGCTTATCAGGGCCAGAGTACAAGTTGACTCTATTATGGTTGAGGTGGTTTCAGAAATGGTAATTCCAAGAAGGCCCAAAGAACCCGGGTAAAGACCAACCCTGAGGATAATGGAGTTAGAGAGACAAGCATGACCTTTTAGGGAAAGAGCTGTCTTATGGGTTTGCTCTGCTTCTTCCCTCATCAAGGGTCCATGCTTATTCTCTGAGAAGGACACACTACTGGGTCCACATCCAGCAACCACGTGGGCTGTACCGGTTCAGGAGACATGGTAGACATCTGGCAGAAAAATGAAGCAGTAGGTGCCAACTAACAGATAACTGAATCGATTCAAGAGTTGAATAGTCTGTTCCAAGACTCCCAGAAGTTTCCTGGCAGAGTAGGCACACAAGGATGGAGGCCAGCCAAGAAAATGAGAGGGACAGCCGAACACCCTTTGTCAGAGACACTGGGATGGGAAGCTCAGAATGCCAGATTCTGACTCTGGGTCTAGGATGCCCAAGTCTGCTCTGTGAGAAAGCACTCTGCAAAGCTGAGCACTAAATAAATGGATTCCAGTAGCAGCTGTGTCCGACTTTACAGCCTTAGATTCTTTTGTTTATATTCATAATTATGTAACCAATAGTCACATCTGGCCACATCCCACCCTAGGCTCCAGATCCTGGGCGTGTCTGAAGCATTTGAAGTTGGTAACTTTCAGGGGTGAGGAGAATCCACTGTGCCCCCACCCCAGCTGTCCCCAAACTCCCTAAGTCAGCAGGCAGACAATAACATTTCACACATTAACAGCTTAGACACTGCATTTAATCTGACCCCAATCATTGCTGCTTTCCTACTTAGTTGCTCCAGTGTCTAGTTTCCCAGTCCTGAGGGACATTTTCCTTCTTTGCTCATCTTTACTTGTTCTCAAGACACTGGCCTGATCCATCGTGAGGAGCCCCAGACTAGATCCACTAGAGCACACCCCTGCATACACCATTGGCCCTGGAGTCTTCTTCGGATAGCAGGCCCTGGGCAGGGCCTGAGTGGAGCCTCCAAGTAACTCCAGCCAGGAAGGTAGGTGTGTCCTCAGAGAAAGACAGTCACAGGGTTGGAGGCTGATGGAAGGGGAGGACTGATGGGAAAGATGGGGTCAGGAGTGAGAAGACTTCAGAGCCACAATCCTCAGCTCTTGGCCTCCGGGGCTACCTGAGAACACTTAGGCAGTGCCTCTCAGAGTACAGTCTGGGGACCAGCAGCAGCTGGCTCACCTGGGATCTTAGTAGAAATGCAAATTTTCCAGTCCCACTAAGTGCCCAACTCCCTATCCCCCTTGGGACTGTCCTGGCTTCAAGATTGAAGGTCTTGTGTCCTGGGAACCCTTGGTCCTGGACAAATTAGTGTGGTTATTCGCCTCCCCCTATTCCATACGTGCTGAATGACCAGCTCTAGAAGTAAGGTCTGATGATAAGTGGTTAATATGTCCTCCAGTGGATTCAGATCAGGCTCATTGGAGTCTGAGAAAGTAGCGGCACACTCAGAAGTGAAGATATTCTATAGGCTTTTGTGCTCCTCTCTGGCTGCCAGACTACTGAGACAATTGAAGCCCAGGAGGTGGAATTTCCCTGGAACCTCATGCTGAGAGAAGCAAGTTGTTAAAAGTAGGTTCGGCCAGAAGGGAAATATCTCCCAGAAAGAGAGATTTACGGTTTGGCAGACTACCTGGCAGAGGAGATGGGAGCTGAGACAATGGTGATGGGTGAGATTGTGCCTTAAAGTAGATTGGTGAGTTATACACACCTCTGGCCTTCTATTGAAGCCCAAAACTCATGTTAGGACCTGAAAATGAACTTGACAGGCTGTGGGGGAAGTTACAAGACCTCTTTGCTCCTCTTCCCCGTGCAGCCACATTGAATATATCTCCTTTTTTCCTTTTCACTATTATAAGTGTCTTTATTTGGACTATTGAGTACAGGCAGGCAAACCTGGCTTGTTAGGGCTGCCAGAGACCAGACTCTGACCCTAGTTCGGGGAATGAGAACCTCTGTCCTGATTGGTTTGGCGTGGGGAACTTAACATTGCCCAAGGGCTGATGTGGGTGTGACTGAATGAATGTCCTCTGCACTTCCCCAGGGCACAGGAGCTTAAAATTTGACCTGCTGCCGGGCGGTGGTGGCGCATGCCTTTAATCCCAGCACTTGGGAGGCAGAGGCAGGCGGATCTTTGTGAGTTCGAGGCCAGCCTGGTCTACAAAGCGAGTCCAGGACAGCCAGAGATATTCAGAGAAACCCTGTCTCGAAAAACCAAAAAAAAAAAAAATTGACCTGCTGTCTGTCACATGGAGAGTCCCAGCCAGGCTGAACTAGCCCCTGGCAGCTCTTTCAGCTTTGTGAACCTTATGTCCTAGCTAGCCCATACTGTCCCACATTATTCACAACTGATCTCTCAGCCAGATAGCAGGAGGGGTAGATGAGTACTTCCTACTGTCCTCTTGGGATCTCAGTTTTTAAGAAAGGCAAAGTTTCCCCCTCACTAGAGAAGAAAGCTATGTGAGGTGGGAGAGACACCTGGGCCTTCAGTGGAGAAAAGAAAGGAAGGAGCAGGCAGAGAAAAGGAGAGAGGCATAGAGGGGTGAGATGCATCAGGGGAAGATTTCAAGAAGGATGGGTGGGCAATGGGAAGAGGAAAATCATGGAAGAGAGAAACAAATAGGAGCGAATCGAGGTGAACACAAGCAGGGGCTGTTAGGGTGTGTTCTCCTTTGGGCAGCAGTATTTGCTAGGAATTTGAGGTGGTTTGCAGTATCTGCCTTGGGCCGCATGACCCTAATGGAGGACAGGAGTCCTCTCTTATTCTCACCTAATGATTCCCTCAGCCTGTAGAGATGGGGACAAAAGGATGCAGCCCCTCTGCCCCTCTACCGCTCCTATTCTACCACACCCACAATGCCAGGCAGCTCAGTACTCTGTGGTCCTCTTCTGGGAGATGTTCTTGGATGGAAAGCATCCTTCAGGTGCTGTGTCAGTTTCCAACTTAGTCTTCATTGCATCAAAATTCTTCTTTGTTTTATTCTCCCTCCCCCATCCTTCTTGTCTTGAAATGTGTTCTCTGCTAAAGAGATTGTAATCACCATGGAATAATTAATTCATCTCCCCATGATTTATTAATTGAACCTATCCATAACTGGGTATGCAAAAAGCAAAAAAACAGATGTATTAGGATTTCCATTAGTGTTTTTGAAACTTTAAAGTAATGCATTATAGCCCCATAAATCCCTTGGGATGTGTGAAAGAACAAATGAAACACCAGAGATTTAAGCTCTTAGCTGCCTGTGTGGAAAAGGGTGTTGTGAGAAAAGCAGGAGGCTCTTCTTACCACTCTTCGCTCTCCCCACTACCACTAGCTAGCTCAGGAGTTTGACCCCCTTCCACAAACCCTCCTTCCTTTCCATTTCTGGAAACCTCCCAAGGGGACAACTCATAAACAAGATCAGCATTAGCTTAGCATAAGTGAAGTTTGTACTAGATGTTCCGCTTAACCATTCTCAAAGCTACCACCCTACTGGCCTTACCTCCAACTCCTACAAAGTTCTTAGTCTTCTTCATTAAAGCCATCTGAGGATGAAAGTTCGTGTGATTGTCTGACCTAGAACTAATCCCTAGGACCCTTCTCCATGACAGCAATCTCAAGGCCAAGCTGCTCGGCCACAGTGCCATGCAAGTTGCAAAAGATAAATGTTTCCCGCTTCCTCTTGCAAAACCTTGCCTAGGAAAATGGAGCTGGAGGGCAGAACCAGTGGCAGGGACCAGTGTTTGCTCCCGCTTGGTGCTAGATGGGCCCACCTTATTCCCCTCTCACTTGGTACACTTGTCAAACAACACGTCTTTTGGGTATCACTGTGTAGCACAGGCTGGCTTGAAACCCACAATCCTCCTGCCTCAGCCTCTTGATAGCTGGTTTTACAGGAGTGCACCACTGGTGCGTCCTTCCAAAGTCTTCTCAATGACAGGAGAGAAGCAGCCTTCAGGAATGGAGCGGAGAGAGGCCAGCCTACAACAAGACAAGTCCAAAACCTTCTTCCAAGACTGTAAACTTATACAAGTGTTGACTTTCCTTTATTATTTTTCAGTGTTTTGTTTAATATTTACACATGCATATAATGCATTTGGATGATACCTCCCCTGCCCACACTTCCTCTCTTCCAATTCCTTCTTATCCCTACTGAATGGTGACTTTCACTCAGTAGTATATCTCTGTGTATTCAGTACTTCTAAAATGTGCCCAAAATTTCAAGTCAAAATTCCAAAAATTTGCCTGTGGGTTTACTTTCCCCGGCTCAGTGGCATGGACCAGTTACACAGCAGAGAAGGAATTTCACCATAGGCAACAATTCTCTGCCAGTCACATGTGGGTGCCTGTCATGTTGTCATGCAAGCCCAGCCATGTCTAATGACCACTGGAAAAGAAAGAAGCATCCCTCTTGTCCCAGCTCTATGCTTTTCATGTGAGAATGAGTCACAGGTGGCCTCTGGTTTGCAGTTCTTCCTGCCACCTCATTCTTCCTCTCCAGGTGAAAACAAAAATCCAGAGATGGACAACGGATATCCAGAGGTACCAGCCAGGTCAGTAAAGTTGTATAGTCAGAGACCTTGCTGTGCTGAGCCCACAGGAGTGTTAATGCCAGCACTATATTCTTTAGAGGATACAGGCATGGAAGCATGCTAGGTGACATAGTTCAAACTTCTGGCCCATGAACTACAGCCTCTCAAAACACACATTGGCCTCCAAAGCCAATGGGCGGTATCAGCCAAGTTCAGGTAATTATGCTTCTGGGTACCAATATGGCCTCCAAATGGGGACATCAAGGGCTACCACCAAGCCACTGAAGCTGAGTCCTGTGATGAAACCCCTTATCTTCACTATCATCTTTATTGATATAAGTCAATGGCAGGAGTCAATTATGCAGGTGAACTTAGACCAGCTGCCATATGATGAACATCTAGAAATCATGCTCTCCACACCCTCTCCTTATAATGCATAATTCCAACCAGAAAGAATGCTTACTAATTCCAAACTTATCAGCCATTTCAGCATTCTTCATAAAATTGATAACATTTGAATTTTTGCTGTCCTTCATTCCAAATTCCTCTCATTCTACTTGACACAGTGGAAGTCTCTACAGCCTTTTCTGCATAGTTTTGTTTGACTGTACACAGAAAAAGAAATGATACCATGCCTGTCCACAAGCACTAACGCTCTTTAGAAAACTCAGGCAGACTGGGAATGGAATGAAAGGCAGACTGCCTGGAGTGGATAGCTTGGTGCTTCAGGGGGGCAAGCTGAGTGCCTTGAGGCTGTGTGCCTGCAACTTACCTGATCCAGGAACAGATCCTTCTCTGTATTATCAACAGCTTTACAGTTGAAGGGTTTCTGAATATGCTGCACTAGGACAGACCAGGGGCTTTGGAACTAAAGGACACAGCAAATAAATCAGACCATAAACTCAGAGTCCTACTCCACCCCCCTGTGCCCATTCTCACATTTTTGCAATTCCCTAAATGTTGGAGGTAGAATACGATGGATCAATTGAATCCACTGCAGAATCTTGATTCGGATTGAAGTCCAGGACTGGCATGATATCAAACCCCACAGTATGGAAGTAAGGCCCACAAAGTTTAAAGTTAGTGACAGATATGAACTTCATGCAAATGGTAAAATTAAGTTCCCTCTCCTTAACACACACACACACACACACACACACACACACACACACACACACCACATACCACATACACACTACACACCACACCCACACATACACACACACACACACACACACACACACACACACACACACACCATGCATACACATACACCACACATACCACACACACTCACATCACATACACACCACACACACACATAGCCCCTCTCCCTTTGCCTGGTAACCACCTAGATATCACAGTCAACTGAGATAGAGAAAGTTTTGGACTAGTGGTGAGACCTGGGTTCCACCTTTAGCCCTTCAAATGGGCTCTTGGAGCTATCAGGCAAGATAACACAATGCAGCAATAACCAACATCCACTGAGTTTTTTAAATCATGTCAGCGCTTTCCATGCTTTATCTCCCTTTATACTTATCATAACCTTGAAAACTTACAATAGCTGATCCAGAGAAATTCAGGAACTTGCCCTGGATTGCAGTTAGTAACAAGGAGAGATGGGGGTGGAACCCGGCAATCTGATGCCAGAGCACGTTGAGATCCACCAAGCACTCTTAGACAGCCATAGGTGAAAAGTGGAATCAGGGCTAAGGTCAGCTCTTGAGACATAGTAGTCAGTGGAACTCACACAGAGGCAGATTTTTGCCTTTTCCCAGGCCTCACGCCGCTGGGTAGACCACCTGCATTTTAATAAGCTCCACCAAGTAATTCCAACTACACCCAAATCAGAGAGTTTGAATTAGACAGTGAGCATAGCTTCCACCTTCAGCCAGCATGAGGTGACAAGGACAGGGTTTACCTTTTCGCAACAACAAAATACATGAAGTAGCTATACAAAAACAAAACAAAAAATGAATAGGTGAAATCAAGATAACCAAATATTGAATATTTGATAGATGGATAAAGATAGGGTCATAAGAAAAAATGGAATAAAATGATCAATATTAGAAAGAAGACACACTGAAAGTTCTACAAATGCTAAAAGGCTACAAAATGAATTCAAAGAATGAGTTATATTTTGACTACTTGTTGCAATAAAATGTCCAATAAAAGCAATTTTTAGGTGTTAATGTATTTTATGAGTTTCTCTATATGTGAGAGTGGATGTATGTTCAATGTGTATGCAGTGTCCATGGAGGCCCAAAGAAGGCCTGGAAAGATCCCACCGGAACTAGAAGTATAGATGGTTGTGAGCTGCCATGTGGGAGCAGAGAATGTAACAGGTCCTCCAGAAGGGCAGCCAGGGCTCTTAAGCACTAAACCATCTCTCTAACTCCAACAAAAACAATTTGAAGAAGCAGATATTTAGAGCTGGAGAGATGTCAGTTAAGAGCACTTCCTGAATTTGTACATGACACACACACACACACACACACACACACACACACATACACACACACACACTTTTAAAAATCCCTAAAAAGAAAGAAGAAAAGAAAATATAGAGAGGAGGGAAGGGGAGTTTTTCTTTGGCATGTCTGAGATAACCTAGCTGCCCTCATGGAGGTCTGAGAGTGGGAAAGATCCAGCTAGTGAGCATTTATCTCCACAAATGGAGACTCATCAGGAACAGGATTTATTCAATAGTTGTCAGTGGATCTACCTATCTACCATCCTGCAATAGCCAGTTGAGGTGGCATCTCCGCAGGCAGGCAGCAAACCTGTACCGCAGTAATCTGGTAAGTGACATGCATCAGGCTGACAACCACAAGCAAGGGGAAGTTCATTGTTACAGTAAAACAAGCTGTTTTGATATGTCTGTGGGGACACAAACTACGCAAGGAGAGACTTTCATGGCAAGAACAATTACTACCATGAAAGAAGTATGTGTGTTCCTTCATGTACACTGTCTCATAGGGAAATGAAGGACAAGGTGGTGAGGTGACTCTTACAGGGTCTCATGGCTCCTCAGATAGGAATCAAAGTGAGTCACCCAAACACCTTTCTGCTTCAGACTCTTTGAGTATCAAAAGAAGGCAATCAAATGACCCTATCTCTCAAAACCTCTCTTCCCTCAGCCTATACCCCTTGTAGCCACCTTCTCAGTCTCCTCCAGATACCCCATTCCCTCACATTTCTCTTGCATTGTACACATTTCCCCTGCTTTTCTAAGTTCCTCCACTTCTGCTAACGAAGGCTCAAAAGCAGTTGTAAAGAGTATCTGATTGTTGACACCCACTCCAGGCATGTCATTAAAATCTGCCCTAGGGTGGGAGAATGGAACTGGGGGGGAGGGGTTGGTAATGGAGACCTAACTTGAAGTAATAAATAAATGTTAAAAAAGTGATTTGAACAAAAAAAAAAAAAAAAAAATCTGCCCTAGAGGAACTGGAGAGATGACTCAGTGGTTAAGAGCACTAGCTGCTCTTTCCGAGGACCCAGGTTCAGTTCTCAACTCTCACATGGCAGGACACAACCACTTGTAACTCCACTTCCGGAGATCCAACACCCTCTCTCTGCTGGCCTCTACAGGCACCAGCTACACACATAGTACACATATATCCATGCAGACAAAACACCTATGCATACAAAATAAAATAAAACAATAAAATTAAAAACGTTTACACATTCATGTGTCTTGTTTACAGCGATGTTTGTCCATGGCTCAGTGTGATATAGCAATGACAAAGCAGAGCTGAGCGGACAAAACTCATCCCAAGTAACTCAAGCCCTTGGTGGTGTGTTGGATGTCTGTGGGTATAAGATGTTAAGACCACTCCAGCACAGAGGGGAAGAACAAGGGCACTGCATAGAGTGATGAAATGTCCTCAAATCTAAGTTAATAAAGAACAAGTGAACACAGTGTTTACATTGTAACCTGTAAGTCAACCACCAAGCAAACACACAGACACACACACACACACAAAGAGAGAGAGAGAGAGAGAATGAAAGGGGGGACAAAGGACAAAGAGAAAGCAAACAATAAGATGATAGGCATGACTCCAACACACAAATTACAAGACAGAGATTATATTATCCAGGTGAAATATTTTCTGTTGCCCAATTATATGCTATCTACAAGAAACTCACTTCAAATATAATGATATCGGTATGTTAAAAGCAAACGAATGGGAAAACATAGGCTATGCAAACAACCAAAAGAAAGGTGGAGGCTGCATTCATGGAGAGAGGGAGCCCGGATCCACTCTCCCCACTTTCTGTTTCCTGAGTAAAATCACAGGGTGGCTTAATGGCTCTACTCTTTGACTTGGCCAACTGTGGAGTTTTCCCAACAGGCTTAAACCAATGCCAGGGCTTTCAACTACCCCAAGTACTGATAAAGGTGGTAAAGCAGTTGCCCAAAACTCTGGGGAAAAAAAAAACCCTAGCCTCATCCTTGACATAATATTCTTTAACTCCTAAAAAAATTGCACACTGAGGCTGGCAGGATGGCTGTGCAGTTAAAGGCGCTTGCTGCACAAACCGGAAGACCCATGTTCACTCCATGGATCCCATGTAAAGGTGAAAAGAGAGGACCAACTCCACAAAGGTGTCCTCTGACCTCCACACACACTCTATGGCACACGTCTATCTCACATACACATCACTCACACACATTAATAATAATGATGATAATAATGATAATATAATTAATAATTTATTTCAAAGCTCTACATACTGATCCTCTTACTAAAGACATATCTAGGTAACACATCCCTTTCTCTAGACATCAATCATGGGAATAAGGTCCAGCACTCTGTAAATTAGTTCCCCTTGCCAAGGGGAACTAACAATTTACAGAGTGCTGGACCTTACCTTACAATCTACTAAACACTTAACTTAGATTTGAGCAGATCACCTGATATCAGTGTTTCTTGCACCCTCCCCCATGCTAGAGGTGGATGAAGCTAGGGTATCATTAGGCAAGTGCTCTACCCCTGAGCTGCATCCCCAGCACCCCCACTCCCTCACTGTATTCTGAGACAAGGTCTCACAAAGCTACCCAAGCTAGTCTCAAACATTTGGTCTTCCTGCATGGACCTGCGGAGCATCTGGGATTACTGTCTCCTGCCACTCTCAATTTAGTACCTCATTCTTTGGACTCCTAGCCAGTCCCTTGTCAGGATGTTTCGGGATACATATTTTTGGGCACTTCCCTGCTACAGTTCTTGGGGCAACTCCAGCTGAGCCTTGAGAAGGTGAAAACTAATGTAAGAGCAAAGAGAATATTTTAGGCCCACACATGTAACCTCAGGACTCTGAGAATCTAAGATAAAAGGATCAAGAGTTCAGACTAGCCTGACTCAGAGAGTGGGACACACACACACACACACCGAAAAAAAAAAAAATCAAAGAGAGTTTCCAGGGATAGAAAGGGACATTATATAGTGATAAAAAGTCAAGTCATCAAGACAACAGGAAATTCAAAAAAACCACATGCGCCAGTGGCTAGAGAGATGGCTCAGTGGCTCAGCAGTCACATAGGGCTGGCTGCTCACAACCACCTGTAATTCCAGTTCCCAACAATCCAATGCCTCAGACTTTCATGAGCACCTGTGCTTATATGCACATACTTTTACCCAGATGTACATGCATTCACATAATTTTAAAAATAATAAATATTGCCGGGCGGTGGTGGCGCACGCCTTTAATCCCAGCACTTGGGAGGCAGAGGCAGGCGGATCTTTGTGAGTTCGAGGCCAACCTGGTCTACAAAGCGAGTCCAGGACAGCCAGAGATATTCAGAGAAACCCTGTCTCGAAAAACAAACAAAAATAAATAAATAAATAAATAAATAAATAAATAAATAAATAAATATTTTTAAAGAGAAACATATGTAATAAATAACAGAGTTTTGAAATGAGTAAAATAGTTGAATATACATTTCCCTATATGGATGTCAGATATGTTCATCATTATTAATCTTTTGAGACATATGTATTAAATCACCCTGAAATATACTAAGTACTTAACTAGAATACCTAAAAGAAAATATTGCTAGCAAATGTTTAGTAACTGCCACTTGGCAGAAATGGAGAAATGAGCAGCTGTGAAATGGGTTGACACTTTCTTGCAAATAAGCATGCTCTTGACCCCAAAAATTCAACCAGAGAACTCTTACAGCTGATAAACACCTTCAGCATGGTAGCTGGATACAAAATTAATTCAAAAAAATCAGAAACCCTTCTTTATACAAAAAATAAATTGGTTGAGAAAGAAATTAGGAGCCGGGCGGTGGTGGCGCACGCCTTTAATCCCAGCACTTGGGAGGCAGAGGCAGGCGGATCTTTGTGAGTTCGAGGCCCGCCTGGTCTACAAAGCGAGTCCAGGACAGCCAGAGATATTCAGAGAAACCCTGTCTTGAAAAAAAACTAAAAAAAAAAAAAAAAAAAAAAAAAAAAGAAATTAGGGAAACTACACCATTCACGATAGCCACAAACAATATAAAATACCTGGGGGTAACTCTAACCAAACAACTGAAAGACCTGTATGACAAGAACTTCAAGTCCTTGAAGAAATAAATAGAAGAGGACATCAGAAGATGGAAAGATCTCTCATGCTCATCGATAGGTAGGATCAACATAATAAATATGGCCATTCTGCCAAAAGCAATATACAGATTCAATGCAATTCCTATCAGAATACCACCACAATTCTTTATAGACCTGGAAAAAGCAATTCTCAACTTCATATGGAATAACAAAAAATCCAGAATAGCTAAATCAATCCTGTACAATAAAAAACATCCTGAGGTATCACCATCCCAGGTTTCAAGCTGTACTACAGAGCAATAGTAATAAAAACAGCATGGTACTGGTATAGAAACAGACCAGTGGATCAATGGAATTGAACCCACACACCTATGGTCACTTAATTTTTGACAAAGAAGCCAAAACCGTACAATGGAAAAAGGACAGCATCTTTAAAAATGGTGCTGGTCCAACTGGATATCCACATGTAAAAGAATGAAATTAGACCCACACTTACCATCTTGTACAAAACTTAAGTCCAAGTGCATCAAAGACCTTAACATAAGGCCGGACACCCTAAATCTATTAGAAGAGAAAGTGGGGAAAACCCTCAAACTCATCAGCACAGGTGACAACTTCCTGAAGAGAACACCAAAAGCTCAGGCTCTAAGACCAACAATCAATAAATGGGACCGCATGAAACTGAAAAGCTTCTGTAAGGCAAAAGACACTATCATTCAAACAAAACGGCAGCGGACAGATTGGGAAAAGATCTTCACCAACCCCACATCTGACAGAGGTCTAATATCCAAAATTTACAAAGAACTCAAGAAATTAAATGCCGAGAAACCAAATAATCCAATCAAAAAATGGGGTATAGAGCTAAACAGAGAATTCACAAAGGGGGATTCCCTAATGGCTGAGAGACACTTGAAGAAATGCTCAGCATCCTTAATCATCAGAGAAATGGCAACTCAAGACGACTCTGAGATTCCATCTCACACCTGTCAGAATGGCTAAGATCAAAAGCTCAAATGACAGCACATGCTGGTGAGATTGTGGAGAAAGGAGAACACTCCTCCATTGCTGGTGGGAGTGCAAGCTTGTACAACCACTATGGAAATCATTCTGGTGATATCTTAGAAAATTTGGAATAGCTCTACCTCAAGACCCAGCCATACCACTTCTTGGTATACATCCAAATGATTCCTCACCAAATCGCAAGGACGTTTCCTCATCTATGTTCATAGCAGCCTTATTTGTAATAGCTAGAAATTGGAAACAACCCAGATGTCCCTCAACTGAAGAATGAATTTAAAAACTGTGGTACATCTACACAATGGAATACTACTCAGCTATCAGAAACAACGAAATCATGCAATTTGCAGCCAAATGGATGGAACTAGAGAAGCTCATCCTGAGTGAG
>CAJQZJ010032004.1:2501577-2511768 GCA_907164525.1 Lophiomys imhausi | reverse complement strand
ACACACACACACACACACACACACACACACACACACACACACACACACAGCTTCTGAGTGCTTCAGAGTCTACCTGCTTCGGTCAGGGTCTGCCCCTGCCTACTAAGGATGCAGTAGCCAGGAACACAGAAGAGTCTAAGACCTTTCTTCTAAGATGAAAGACCAAAATAATGGTGATATTTTAGTTACACAAAAAGGACAGCCCCAGGAGATCCTAGATGACTTCTATAACCATCAAAATAATAGAAAGAAACTAGGTTAATTCTACAGACAATAGAATCAGGAAAAAGATGAATGGAAATTTCAAAGAAGGGCTTTTAGCCACTACCAAGAAAATGTTCTAGGAATTTAATTCAGTGTGAGCAGGGAGACAGGTGTCCATGTAGAAAACAGTTATATTCCCCTGTAGAGACATGATGTTCAAAAGGCCACCCTCTGCTAGTGAAGTCTTGAGATGGTGTCAGGCTTCATGAGCAAAGCCTAGACCTATATAATCCATAACACACCATTGGGTGGGCATGCCCAGGAATGCCGTGGCACAGAGTTTCCCACTTACAGCAGCTGTATTACAAAGCCTTACTGGCTGATAATAATAACAGAAATCATTTGACACACAGAGCTTTCAGCTGGGTAGGGCTCAGCAGGGGTGCCTTGTTTGTTGCATGCAGCCTGGAAGGTGTGGGCTGGAATCATCTGGGCACTCTCATGCTACTGGGTCATGATGCTGGCTGCTAGCTTGGGCCCAAGCTGGTTTTTCTGCAGATCACTGATGTTCAACTTGGGCTTCCTTACAACATGGCAGCAGTGTTCAAAGTCAGCTGGCATCTCTCCTGCCAAAAGTAATTCATTGAGGCAGTCTCAAGGAGAAAGCATGTAAACTCCAAGGAAGTGGTAAGGTCCCAGAAACTGGGGTGAGAATGGAAACGGTTCTAAGGTCTTAGGAATATTTGGAAAGCCCAGTACCTTATATGGGTGGAGAAAATCTGTCAGGAGTCGAAGTGCTCTCTCTCTCTCTCTCTCACACACACACACACACACACACACACACACACACACACACACACACCACAAAGGTACTTCTCTGAGAGATCAATAACCCAAGATGCCACTTTTCCAACAGGCCAGATTGTAGGGGCCAGAGTCCCACTAAAGCCTATGTGCTGACAACCTCTTCTGTGCAATGGAGAGTGGATGTTGATTCTCTAGCCATCCCCTGACACATGCTCTGTTTCTAACTCAGAAGAGTGAACACTTTGCAGAGACATACTGTAGACATATCTTGGTACTTGGAAGCTTTTCCGAAATCATGGGCTTTTGAGTCAATCCAGGTGGGCTTAGAATCCAGTCGTGTTACTGTGTGTCTTTGAGAAAGCTGCCTGACTCTTTGCCCCCATTTCCTTAGCCCCTGTGTGCGGGCAATACAGAACTGTACACGTGTATGGTGCCTTGCACAAAGCCCTAAGGTGCCCAAATATGGCCTGGAAGAGGATGCCTGCCTGGTCCTGGGCCAGCTGCGTTCTCTGGGTGGGGATAAAGAGGCAGGCTAGCAGGACTCAGCTCTTCCCATGTATCTGAATTTCCTCCCAGAGCCAGTGAAGACATGGAGAGGTTAAGTACCTGTCCCCAAATCACACAGCTAGTCAGACTGCCCTCGGGGCCCTTTGGAGACAGTAGCACTTACTGGAAGCTGCTTCTGCCAACTGCTAGTGGCCAGATAGTGGCCTGACAGCTGAGACACCAGTCTCTTCTTTGTCACATCCACCCTGGGTCACCCAAGGGAGACAGAGGCCTTTGGGGACTCCAGAAGGAATCCTGGAAGTTGAGGAGAGGGGCTTGGCCTCTTATACTTTTAACCAGATGATGTTGTTGTTGTTGTTGTGAGCTATGTCACACATTATAGAATATTTAGCTACATTATGGTCTCTGACCACTAGACACCAGTTAAAAACACACCTTCCGGGGCTGGAGAGATGGCTCAGCAGTTAAGAGCACTGCCTAGTGCTCTTCCAAAGGTCCTGAGTTCAATTCCCAGCAACCACATGGTGACTCACAACCATCCACAATGTGATCTGGTGCCCTCTTCTGGAATGCAGGTGTACATGCAGATAGAGCACACATATGCATAAAATGAATAAAATAAATCTTTAAAAAAAAAAAACCACACCTTCCTCCCCACTGATAGTTACCCAATGTTTCTTGGATAGCAAAGTCATCAATAACTGAGACCACCATACTAAGTGTGTGTGTGTGTGTGTGTGTGTGTGTGTGTGTGTGTGTGTGTGCATGTATGTGTGTGTTTAGAGGCATATGTATGCACCTATGCATGGAAGTGAAGCAAAGAAATTTGCCCCCAGTGATAATTTACTCCACATACTCGGGAAAAATAAGAAGAAGCTTTTTAATAATAGTGATATTATTTTTTATTATTATTATTATTATTATTATTATTATTATTATTATTATTAATGCCCAAAGAGGAACTACTACCTAAAACCAGAAATTTTTACTCACTTATACAGACCTTAGACTTATACATTCCACATACTCTATCATCCTTAAATGTCTTTCAAGTCATTCTTAAAACAATTTAAACAGAGACAGGAGACTTGTAGTCTGGCCCCTTGGGCAGATGGGAGAGTTACACAGCAAAGATACTACCAGAGCTGTCCTTAAATACAGCTTAAGAACCTTAAGAACCGAGGTTGTTCTTTTGAAACACTTGATACCCAGAATCACCTTGCCCACCTGGTAGAACTATGCTTTTCTTAAGAAGAGAGCCAGGGACTTTATGGCATGTCGGGACTTAGCAATGGCCTCGACAATGCTGGCCACTCTGCACTGCCCCCTTAAGCTGTCCATTACGGGCAAGTTCTCTCATAGAGCGATGGGTCTCAGGGCTGGTTGTAAGTGAGGGTTATCTCTTTTTGTTATAGGAATGGGGCCTAATGGCTGGTCAATTCTGGTGAACAGACATTTACAGAAGTATTATCCTAAACTTCACTATCTCTCACAAACCTGCTTAGTATAGAACTCACCTTTGAAGTATTTTGGAGGGTCTTTAATTAAATTAGCTAAATTCTACTATGCATGACTTAACAGCCCCTAAGCACATTTATCAGCAAATGGTTTATAACACCAATTCTATTACTTCCTTTTTTAATTTTTTTCTTTTTTTAATTTATTTTATTTTTTTATTTCTTCAAGTTACATTTCTATCACAATCCTCTCCCTAGTCCCCTCTCTGGTCCCACCCTCCCACCCTCTTAGCCCTCACACCCCCATCTGCTTCCTTTTTTTTTTTTTTTAAGTTTAAGGTATATCTTTTCCCCCCAACAGCTCCCCCTTTCAGTCCAACAAATGACTCTTTCTCTTATAACAACAAATACAATACATCAAGAATAGTTAGGCCACAATTATGAAAATTATAAGGCATAATATACATTCCCAATGCCCAGTCCATACGTATTTGGCAACTGACTTTAACATTCTACTATCTAACCATCTCCATGAGTTTAAAGTTCTATATCTAACTCAGCTTCCATCCTAACTTGCACCACCAACTTAAAAACATCTTGTTAGATCCAGAGCACCCCCTTACTTCCTAAATAACTCAAAATTTAACTATGAGACTATAACTATCTAGTCGTCAACCACATCAGAGACTTGAGAAGGATAAATATATCTGATTATACAGGGAGTACAGGACCAGCAGCTTCCAAAACCAAGAAATGACAGACAGCTGGCTGCCTGGACAGTTCCCAATTTCTCTCCATACATTAGACCATCTATCTTCAGCCTTTTGGCCTGTTTCTCTGACAGACATTAATTGTAAAGTGGGACTTGCCTACCCTATCTTGGCAGAGCCCGGCTGTGGACTTACCTGCTTCTAAGGTTTGTCCTTCTATATCAAGCCTGAGGATGATGTTGAGTGTCTTCCTTGGTCACTTTACACCGTATCTTTCTGGACAGAGTCTCTTACCAAACGCGGTGCTCACCATTAGCTACACTCATTAGCCAGCAAGATATGGGTATTCACCTGTCTCCACCCCATCTGTGCCAATGTCAATGATGTGCACAGCCATGCCTGGCTTCTTTGTGCAGATGTTGGGAGATGTGAACTCAGGTCTCCTTGCTTGCATGGCAGGCACTCTGTCAGCTGCGCTGTCTTTCCAAAACTGCATTGTGCAAGATTTTAGTACTGTTGTAAGTTTTAGAAATCACAATCAGATGAGAAAATGAACAGAGTTAGTTGATACCAAATTGACTTTCAGATGGAGTAAGGAATTTAAGGTTTAAAAAGCTCGAAGGATAAAAAGAGAAACTTGAATGTTTATCTCACCCCCTTGGTCTAGAAAATAAGACTTCTACAAATCAAAAAACTTCCACAAGTAAAAGATAAAAATCTACACTAACATATGAGTGTCTATATGACATATACTACATTCTAAAAGGCTTATAAAGGATCCATAGCCATATATTATTAACTTTCATATATACATAATAAAAGGCCACTACCCCAATGGTGAAGACAAAAATGGACATGATATGGTATGTACAAAATAAGAAAAGTAAGAAATTGATACACTTTAAAGTGTCTGATATTTTTGGTTACCAGGAAAATGCAAATTAAAACAATTACAATGTACCTTTGCATATACAACTGTCAAAGATTAGCTTTAAATAGTAATGTCTAATCGTGAGAAGAATGTAAAACCTGACAATGAGAATGAGAACTAATATGTCTTTAGCTTTCCAAAGGAGAGTCTGATGCTAAAACATATATTTTGACCCAAATAGTTCACTCGGAAATTTATACAAAACAAAAAACTCACAAAGACAAACAAAATGTATCAAGTTATAAGACACAATAGTAGGCATGGTGGGACACGCCTATAATCCCAGCACAGGAGAGGTGGAGGCAAGAAGATCAAGAGTTCAAGGCCAGCCTATACAATGCAGAAAGTTCAGATCCAGCCTGGGCTACATGAGACCCTATGTCAAAAAGCGAAAACAAATGAACAAAAACGTGACATGCCTCTCACAGCAGAAGCCATCAGTGGCATCACGAATGTCAAATCCCACACAGGTGTGTTGATGGCTGAAGTGTGGGCCTTGTTTGTTACTAAGTCCACTTCTTTGGAGCTTTGATGGTCACATTGATAGGAGAATACTAGGAGCAAGAGGGAGTGAGACAGGAAGTTTCCCATCCCCCACTGCAATTTATCCAGCTCGGCCTTCTCCTTTAGGTTTCTGTAAAATCACCCTTCATACATCCCAGAGCTAAAAGTAGCTTATGAAGTATTTGAGATAGCATCCCAGCAGGTATGTATGGTGTGGGTCTAGTGGCCCTAAATCCACTAAGGTAGCCATGTGCCTTTAGGCAGGACACTTCCTCTTTCTATGCTTTGGGTGCCTATCCATAGGCCAAAAGCAATGGTGGTTCTTGCCTTACAGCTAATGTGTAAGCGTTGGGATAATGCATTTTGTGCACAGAGGTGGGCACATGTGAGGAAAGGTTAGCTATCCTTACTGTTCACAACGAGATGCAATTGTTCACAGGTACACGGAGCAAGAGGCAGGTACTCCATAGTCATGCATGTGACAAAGGATGAATTCACATGGACCATGTGCAAGGGAAAGGTATCCAAGGCATTGTTTATTTTGGCGGGGGGAAGTAGATCACAGATGGGTCAGAAAAACTTTTTACTCTCTCTGTCTCAGAAAATGCTTTTCTAGATAGGCTCACCTGCAATTCTTCACCCGCAGAGACCATTTGATACCAACCTCAGTCCCTTCTTGTGTGGTCCCTGCTAGGGGCTGCACAGCACTGGCCTTCACCTCTAGCCTACTAGGTGGGTAGGAATGATATCATTTTCAACACTTGTGCTGGGCACTTACAAGACGGTGTATTGGTGTCAGTGTTCACTGTGGGGTCACTGCAGTCCAGCTGAGAATGTTCTCTTAGAAGCTGATGTAGCACAGTGTGCTAGGATCTCATAAACTTTGAGGACCCACAGCACTGACACTGGGCAGAAATGAGATTGCTGACTGTCCAGCCACCTCTCCTGCCTCTGGGTCTGAATGTATCTCTTTGTTATGGGATGCCCATTGTATTGTAATTGAAAAGGGTGCAACAGTCAGGGATTTAATTTATTTACTTATTTATTTTATGGACAGTCTTGCTATACAGTCCAGGCCATCCTTGAACTGACAGCCATCCTCCTGCCTCAGACACAAGGGCTGGGATGATGAAAGAGAACCACCACATCTGATTGTTGCTGCTGTTTTGAGACAGGGGTCTCCCTATTAGCCCAGGGTGGCCTTGAATTCACAACCCTCCTTGCTTTTCAAGTTTTGAAATTGCAGATGTATGCCACCGTGCCCTGCCAGAAAGGGTATGGCCTGTATGAAAGTATCTCAGGTCTCTCTCTCTCGAGCAGCATTCGAGGCCATGCTATCTGGTGATGGGAAGGATTTCTAAATCCATCTGACCTCTGACCTCCCCCACTCCAGCAACACTGTAACTACTGGCAGATGTGTTCTACAGAGAGTTAGGGGATAGCAGGGCTGGGGTCAGGCATCCAGGACAGAGATGTCCAATAGCAGCCCTTGAGAGCATTAGTGTGCTGTGTACCTGTACTGTGTAATAGAGTAGCCAGTAGCTATGGCTCAGGAGTATTGAAATGGGGGATCATGAGATATTTCATCTCTTTGATTTTAATTTATTTGTTTTTTAATAGCCATGTATAGCTTTGATGACTTTATTGGGCAGCTCATCATTGTGGCTAAGTGCCACTCCATGTCTGCTTCTCCACCTCTGGATAGCCACCCCATTGCACCCTACTCCATGTCTACCTCCCCACCTCTGGATAGCCAGCCCACTCACTGCACACGGGGCTGGGCTGGAGTAGGGGAAGATTAGCCAGGCCGGGCCTTGTTCAGCAGTGAGTGTGCCAGCCCAGAATACACATACCTGGGAACAGCTTTGAAGAACTTCTCCATTTATTGGGGGAGAAAGGACATCTTTATGGCCCTGAGGAGGAGGGCAGGGTCTCTGGGGCAAGGTTTGTGTGGCCATGTACAATTGGCCAGAACAGGGGTGTTGAAAGATACTCCATCTGCATACTCAGGGGCTAGGGGATCCGAGGGGGGAAACTCTTATAAAGTCAAACAAACAGTGAAGTCTGATAACTGTCAGGGTAATGAACATTTAACAGGGTTGATGGGGCAGTGGACTTTCTGGTGCCAGGCTGGGAAAGGGGAGGGAGCCAACGCCTGCCATCCTCATCAGGTACTGGGGTTGAAACTCTCCTTGACACTTTCCCCATTAGTCCTGGGCCACTAAGATCCCACAGGTAAGGACACAGGCTCTAGACCTACGTTGTCTGGGTCTGGATCACAGCTACTGTCCCACTTACTCTGGATATTTGGCAACTCTGTGCCTCAGTTTCCAAAACCTATGGAATGGGTAGCATTAGCACAGAGATTCTTAGAAGGACTATACGACTTGCTGTGAGCACTGTGATCACACAGTCAGTGGGAGGTCTCTGGCCACTGTGCAGGGTTCTCCTTTCCCTTCACTCTGCTCTCTGCCCTGCCCACTCCGTTCCAGATCATTGGTGTTGACGAGCCAGGCCGGGTCAGTGCATCCTGTCTCTCAGGTTTCCAGTCGGGTGTAGCCCAGGAGAGGTACTGACAGAACATGGAGGGCTGGGGGAGAAAGAAGTCCGGCTACTACTCTGCTGTCCTCTATGCCTGGAGCCATGCTGTACCTCTCCCTTTGCCTCTGGGTTTAAGGTCCATCTTCTTGCTGCCCAGCCTAGAGTGGGCAAGGAACAGCTCCCAGCATGTTAGCCATGTCTTCTTGTCCTGCTGCCCCACTGTGTTGGATAGTACCTTTCCTGGACCTCCTCCACTGCCCCACTTTAGGGTCCTTTCCAGCCAGTCACCCACAGGGAGTTACCGATACATTGTTGGCATCCTGCCATCTGAATTCATGCCAGTATCTAAACAAGAATTGCTGGCTGCACTGGCTGTCTCTTCTTGAAGTCTTAAGTCTTATTCACTGGCCCTAGCTGGTTGGCTCGGGATTTGTAGAAGCCAGAAGATGATTGGCAGTGACGACAAGCATGTCTCCTCCACAAGAACCCTTGCCCTCTGGAAACAAGCTCATTTACTTCCTTAGCAAGCCTACATTGGAGAATTTCATTTGCTATGCCTTGCACCACGACACTAAAACCCTGAATCTACCTTCCCTGCTCCAGTAGGAACAGCACTCCCTGCCCCCACCCACCCATTCCTGTCATCCTGGAATCAGCCTGGGATTGACTGTAGCTAGGGAATTAACATCAGCTGTTTCTCTGCCAATATTAAGTCTCCCTGGTGGAAAAGATGGCCAAGATCAAGGGTTTGTTGCTAGGTGCTTGGGATGGAGGCAAGGGCAGAATTAAAGATAATTAGGTGAAAGCCAGAAGAAAAGAAGATTTGGGGCAGAGAGTGACCGATCCTCTGTGTCAGCAAATATTTACTCTGCAAAGTGCTTTTATGAGGATTTGTATTTTCAAGTGGCACCAGAGTCAACCATTTCAAGTGGTAGGTTTAAGGAGAAAGTAATTATTGATCCATAGTATAATTTAATGGGTTCCCTAATGACCACAAACCCTGGGGAGCCAGTTTCTGAATACAGAAAGCAAACAGGGAAGCTAATCCCAGTTACATCAATGATCTTGCCACTAAACCCTTTGGTCCCCTATCACTCCACTTGCTGGTCCACAGGTTTCACTATGAATGAGTCCTCCTCACTTCTGCTTCTCTTCACCAGCTCCTGATTCAAAATTCCAGGCATGGGGATCAGCTCGGCTGACACTGGACCACATTCTTGAGTTTCCTGTGCCAGGGGACTAGAAGAGCAGCTAGACCACTGGACTGTTGGACATTTATGGAAAATGGACAATGTTTCCCATTAAGATGCATGGCAGGGGCCAGTAAAATGGTTCAGCAGGTAAAGGCAGTTGTTACCAAGCCTGACAACCTGAGTTCAAGCCCTGGTTCCCACCTGGTGGAAGGAGATAACTGACTCCCTCAAGTTGTCCTCTGGGCACCAACACATGAACTATATAGTTCACGTGTGCACACACTCGTGTACAAACACACACACACACAAATAAATAATGAATAAATGTGATTTTTAAAACTGTTTTAAGTTGCATGAAAGGACTCTCATGGACACTGATAGGAAACAAAGTCAGCATTCTACAGAGAAACTTGTAAATCTGTGTTTATTGTGGTGTTATTTACAACAGCCAAGTAATAGAATCAGCCTCTGTGTCCATCAGCAGGTGAATGAATAAGAGAAATGTAACACACACACACACACACACACACACACACACACAAGCTTTGTTTAGCTCTAAAGTATAAGAATCATGTAATTTGCAGCAAAGTAGATGTACCTGGAGATCATCACGTTGAATAAAATATCCCAGAAAGACAAATATCCATATTTTTTTCTTATATATGGAACCTAGATTTTAAAAAAGATATGTGAAACTACAACAGGGACTAATTTTTACTAGGAGGGAGAGTAGAGTAGGGTGTGGATGGAGAAAAGAGAAGGTGATAGGGGATGTATAGGATTAAGAGTATATTGTGCATATGAAAGAAAACATTATAATGAATTCTGTTCTTTTTACACAAATATTATTACAGGGAAAAACAGTCTAGAGGCCACTGAGAATGAACCTCCTCCTTCATGGCCACTTTAGGCCAGATAACACTTGATAGGTAAACATCAGCTTTGTCACTCATTGGGATTGAAATGAAAAGGTGGAGATGTCTGTGGTTTGTTGAAGCTCATTAAAAAAAAAAAGCCACTTCCTCCAGGCAGTGGTGACACTCACTTTTAATCCCAGCATTTGGGAGGCAGAGGCAGTCAAGTCTTTTGGTTCAAGGCCGGCCTGGTCCACAGAGCAAGTTCTAGGACAGCCAAGGCTACACAGAGAAACCCTTTCTCAAAAAAACAAAAGAAGAGGAGGAGGAGGAGGAGAAGGAGTAAGAAGAAAAGGAAGAAGAAAGGAGGAGGAGGAGGAGGAGGAGGAGGAGGAGGAGGAGGAGGAGGAAGAAGAAGAAGAAGAAGAAGAAGAAGAAGAAGAAGAAGAAGAAGAAGAAGAAGAAGAAGAAGAAGAAGAAGAA
>CAJQZJ010032004.1:2347155-2498200 GCA_907164525.1 Lophiomys imhausi | reverse complement strand
TGTGTGTGTGTGTGTGTGTGTGTGTGTGTGTGTGTGTGTGTGTGTGTAAGAAGATTCATCGGAGAGGTCAATGATCCTGTGCTGACACAAGGCTTACATTTAAATGGAGATGTGCGAAACTAAGTCATTCTAGTCAAGGTATGTCCCTGCCCATCACTGACCCATCATTGTGTGGATTTCTGTCTGTCCAGAGAGGTAGTCTGATAAGTTTTCTGAACTGTGAAATCACTTCTTGGAGACTAGTTCCTCTGGGGTGATACCAGGCATCAGCTTTTCCCTTCTCTTAGCATGAGATTCCTACAGACAGTGCAATTTCTTTACACCCATTGCTTCACCAGTCAGGATAGCCAGAGAGGCATGGTGTCTCTCTTTAGACTGCCTTCTCTCCCCTTGAAAGAAAAGGGATGTTATGAAACATGCCCCAGTGCACAGGACTGTCCTTATAACAAGCATGTACCCTGCCCCGAGTGTCAGTGGTCCAACTTGAATGGCTCTGCTGCATATGACAACCTCAGCATCACCAGGACAGTTATCAGAACAGCTAATTACCCACCACTCCCTGAACTGAATCAGAGCTCTGTGCTGCCCAGCAACCTGCATTTCAACAAGCCTTCCTTCTGGTTGATTGTGATAGTCGCTGTAGCTAGGCACCATTGCTAAAAGCAGGTCCCGAGAGGCGAGAGGATGGATCCATGAAGAAGGGAAGGAGGACAGACCAGAACAGACCATTCGCCAGCTCTGAGCATCAGGGCTCTGACCACAGTGAGAGAGCTCATAAGAGTGGCCATCCAGGTGGGAGCAAGTACTAGAGAAGAACACAGAGACCCCAATAAAGAAGATCAAAATGCACCTTTCTCATATGACTCCTTTCAATATGAGAACCTGTAAGGATTCGTACATCAGAATATTCAGGCTCAGAGAAGCCATGTGCCTCCATCCTGGAGTCTCTTTAGAGAAAGACCTGGAAGCAGGCTTGAGACCCAAGAGAGCTATGTGTATCGGCCATGAGAGTCTAGTGACATTTCTGCCTTGAATTTTGGGAGCTGGTGGAGGAAGGGACAAGAGGATCTTGACTTTCATCTACCCAGGTCTGAGCCTGTACAAGGATGGGTCCTCTCTCAAGTGAGACATAACCAGACAGTGCATCCATGCCCTCTCATGCCTTGTCCTCTCTGACGCCTGGACTTGGACACGGGGCATTCATTCCTTGGTGAGGACTTTTGCTGTGACATGTACAGCCCTGGATAATGACAATAGAGGTAGCTGAAAGAGTTTGAGAGTTTTCAGATCATCTCCACTGGGTATTAAGAGGTTTTGGGGAACATGGCTATGCTCAGAACAAGGTGATAGGCTTTTTACCCTTTCACCCAAGAGACACAGGATGTAGCGTTGACACTGAAAGCCACTGGGCTACCATATTGGAAGAGGGGCTTGAATAGACCAGAAGTGGATCCACCACACACAAACACAGTATCAGAAAGCTGCTAGAGGAGAGAGAATGAAAACAGAAGAAAAGTCTCCAGATGAAAGGAAGGAAGGAAGGAAGAAAGGAAGGAAGGAAGGAAGGAAGGAAGGAAGGAAGGAAGGAAGGAAGGAAGGAAGGAAGAAGGTGTAGGGCACAGGCTGCACGCTCTCAGTTCATAAGGATCCTGAAAGGTTGGGTTAACTGTGGCCTCCATTTAATGAGGAAACTGAAGCTCAGAATGATTAGGTAATTTGTGAAAAGGCACACGGCAACGTTTAGATTCGGGATCCTCAGAAATAGAATCCTATGCCTTTTGCTGAAACCTGGAAGCATTTAGAAATCAGGAGAGACCTCAAAGATTCCACTCCTCTGCAGGAGAGAAGCAGCCAGGGAGCCCTTTGTTACAGTGACCATGGTATCTCTGGGAGTCGTGCATTCGGTGGCCTCTGCCTGTCTCCTTTCTCTATTATCATTTCTCCTTGAGATCATCCGACTGGGACAAACCAATGCTCCAGGTTGTGGAGACCCTTCCTCCCATACCGGAGGTGGGTTTTCCTTTACAAGTTTTTACTTTTGCAAGACTGGAGAAGGAGATCCCAGATAAACATCTCCTCTCTCCACCCATCCCTACCCACCCATGTTCATTCTCTAGACTAGAAAATACTATCTTAAGCATCCTTCCTCTGTGAACATACCTCCCTGTTGCTTTCTGCTAGATCTCAAGACTGTTCTCTTAGTGACTCCACCAATGCATGTTTGTTGGCTTACTAATACAGAGCCTTCACCACCAGATGCCTTTCCAAGGATCCCCTTCATTCCCCACAGGAGGCAAGTATCCACTACCAGAAAGAAGTCCCCCTTCCCACTGGCTGAATGATGACAGCATCATGCCTTGGGACGCATTTAACAAGAAATAAGGCTGTATTGGATTAACAAGAAATAAGGCTGTATTGGATTAGCAAGAAACAAGGCTGTATTGGATGCAAGTTGCCTGAGTAACATTTGCTTTCTGGGTGGAAGGAAATTGCCTCAGGAGGGGCTGGTTTCCTTAATGGGTAGCTTTTTGCTCATGGAGAGTTAAGGGCCAAGTGTGTGTAGCCAGCTGCTCAGGCAACCCTGACCTGGTCAGCCACACAGGGAAAAACCACATATTCTCAGACAGAAGAATTGCTACATTTGCTGGGGACAAAGAGGTTCTTAAAATAGAGTGGTGGTGTATGTTCCGAAGCAGATCCTTTCTAGTACCCCCCGCCTCCAGAAGACTCACACACCTTCAGCCAGCACCACTCACACCAAGAGGTCAGCCTGCATGTGCTAGGGAGATACAGCACATCCAGACTGGCCTGAGTGAGCCCATCACCCCCAAATTTAATACTTTGCAGTGCTGACTCCAAACCTTAATCCCAGAGCCTACAACTGTAAGTCTGGGCCAGAGAATATTTACAGCCAGCCAATGAGGACAGAGCACAGAAGTGACCAAATCCTCCATTCACCAATGCCCTTTTTGCCTTCTGCAGTGTAAATATGTACTTCTCGTGTGTAAATGGGACAATTACAGATGCTAAATGGATCCCACACATGGGCACGTGATAAAGACGCTGCCTTCCGTGTCCCAGTCTACATTGAAGGTGGTTTTACAATTCCGTTGAACCTTCTGAAATCATCACGGGCTTTCTGTAGCTTGGTTTTCAGAACAAAGCTAAAACACTCTTTGCAGTCAAGGTCTGTGTTTTAACATCCTCACAGCAGGTGGCAGAGATGGAAGAGCTAGAGAGAGGTCAAGAACACATACTCCAGCGAATAGTCCTTCCTCCTATATCAGGTGGCTCACAAGTGCTTGTAACTCCAGCATCAGAATGACCCAATGTTTCTAGCCTTCATAGGCACCTGCACTCACATGCACATACCTACACACAATTCACACACACACACACACACACACACAACTAAAAGTAAATAAAATAAAGTAAATCTTTTTTGAAATTTAAAGAAATAAAATTAAATCCTCACTATTGCCCAGAGTGTTAGATTATGTCTCAGTCATCTCAGTATTTTAACAAACACACATACACACATATACACATACACACAGTGACCTAACACACACAGAGCCAATGCACAAGATTTATCTGCTGAATGAGTGATTGAGTAAGTGGATAAATAAATTTATTCAGTCTGCATGAAGCGTCTGTTGGAGAGGAAACCCAGGACAAACCCTTTCCTGGGTCCTTTTTCAGGGTTACAATCCAGAGCACAGGCTGATGTTCTCTGAGGGGCGCAAAGGCCGGGTAACTAGGGGCAAGAACAAGGCTGGGAGATCATGAGGGCAAACACTTTGTACAAAGCCTGCAAAGAGCAGGGCACAACTCTTTGTTTCCTCTGCTATTTGTCCACAGTTTGTACTCCCTGGGGCCTGTGCTGTTGCTAGGCAACTGCCTCCCTGAGCATCATCAGAAAGAGGAGTTTCAGTCTGAACATACTTCTGCTCCCTGCTGCTGAGAGCACCTGAAAGGATTGTGAAGGGGACAGACACACCTCACCTGGTTAGTCTCTTATACTAAGTAGGGATTCCTTCTGTTCCCTGTCAAGCAGATGAAGTCAGATGCCCAGCTTCTCCAGGAAAGAAACAGTAGCTCTCAGTCCTTCCCAGATAAGGATGGAGATAGTGATACAAGTTAGGACAGTAATGGGATGATGACATATTCAGAGGGTTTTTTTTTGGGGGGGGTGTGGCAGATGGTTCCATGCTTTGTTCTCCTGAAGGGGTTGAGGGAACACTTTCCATCCTCTTCCAAGTCACTGATACCAGAGCTTCTAAACTGGAGTTGGCTTTGACTCCTTCCTTCCCTGGGGACCTTTGGCTGCATCAGAAGATAGTCTTTATTAGCATGAGTTGGAGGTCCTTACAGGCACTTGATGACTAGAGGTGGTGTTTAACCAACCCACCACACACAGAAAGAACAAAACTAAGCAAATTATCCAGCCCAAAGGCCATCAGTGCTGAGCAACTGATGAGTGACAGAGTGACTGAGGCTTATGTGTATAATCGACATCATAGAGCTACGTCAAAGAGGAGTACTAACATCCGTCACCTTGTATCGCCAAGTCTCTTTGGAGAAATAACACACACATGTCATCATGGTGGACCAGAGGCAGGAAGAGGAAGAAACGAGAGAGAACAATTATTGAACACCTACAGTGTGCCAAGTGTCCCACTGGAGTAGGTCCTCTGCAGTCCTTCACCACTAAAGGACAAATATCCAACTGCCCTGGGTCCCTCCACACTTCTCCCTTTCCTTTGCCATCAAAGGAAGGTATGAACTGGTGAAACACTCAAGTGAAGAGATTCAAGAATCATGGAAGTCACTCCTATTGGTGAAGATGAGAAGAACCCAATGTCAGTCATGCATGAAGGTTTTTTTTGTAGTGTTCACAGGAGAGAGGGAGGAAGATAATAGGGCTACGGGAAATGGGAGTGGTCTCAGGTCCTGGTGTTTCTCTGACATGCCATATGTCAACAAGTTAACTTCCCCCATCCCCTGCAGTCTGGTGCCAACCAAGATCCTCCAGTCAGGCTCAGCAGTGAACCTTCAGGAAATGAAGTCTTAACTAGGAAAGGTTCCCTGTTGCTTTTATCTCCAGAGGCGCTAAGGGCCACCTCCTCCACCTGGGCTGCATGAAGAGGGACAGAGAACAAGTACTCACCCAAAAGTAAGGCCTCCAATTACCCACCAGGCTCAAGGAAGCTAACCCCACTCTCCCTCATCACGAGGTTCTGGATTCCAGACAGAACATGGGGGTGGTCTCCAGGGTGTTGGGAAGAGTCTACTTTCATTCCTGGCCACAAACACTGTCACACCTGAGAGGTGATGCCACTCACTGCAGTGGCCTCATCTTCTTCCTCCCTTCTGATGTCAGCAGCACTGAAGACGAGATACACAATACACGTAGATGTCTTTTTTCTTTATCCGTTGTGTGTGTGTGTGCCTGTGTGTGTATGTGTGTGTATTTGTGTTGTGTGTGTGTGTTGTGCACATGCATATATGCATTTTTGTATTTGTATGGGCACACATGAGTGTTGGGTGTGGATGCCTGGAGATGTCAGAGGTTGATGAAACAAATCATACTTACTCACTCTTCTACCTTATTCAGTGAGGCAGGATGCCTCAGTCCAAACCAAAGCCACCTATATAGGCAGTCCCCAGTTTTCTCTGAGGAATCCTCTGTCTCTACTGTCTGTGGCTGCAACAGCAGGCAAGCCACTCAGCATATACTTAGTGTGCTGGCTAGGTTTAGGTCGAGTTTACACAAGCTAGAGTCATTAGAGAGGAGGGAGCCTCAATTGAGAAAATATCTCCATAAAATCAGAATGTAGGCAAGTCTGTAGGGCATTTTCTTAGTGACTGATAGGGAGGGCCTGGCCCATCATGTGTGGAGCCAGCCCTGGGCTGGTAGACCTGGATGCTACAAGAAATCAGGCTGAGCAAGCCATGAGGAGCAAACTAGTAAGCGGCACTCCTTCGTGGCCTCTGCATGAGCTCCTACCTCCAGATTCCTGCCCTGTCTGAGTTCCTGTCCTTACTTCCTTCAACGATGAATAGTGATGTGGAAACATTGACCAAATAAACCCCAAGTTGCTTTGGTCATGGTGTTTCCTCACAGCAACAGTGACCTTAACTGAGACACATGGGTTCTGGAGATCCACCCTCTTGTCTTCACTGGTCTTCATGCTCACTCAGTAAGTAGTTAACCACTGAGCAGCTTGCCCAGCCCACAAATAAACGACTTTCTACATTACCATGCCACCAAGGATCAGTGCTTTCAATTCTCATAACCTAGGGCATGGACTTTAATATTCTGTTTTTACGAGTCAGAAAATCCAGGATTAAATGTTTGGAGGAATTTGCTAAAGGCTATTGTGGCAGGTTGGCACCCCAGGGAGGCAGACGTAAGACAAAGTGTGTGGTGTTGGACTGCTAGGTAAAGGAAAGGGTGCTAGAATGTAGTTGAAATGGAAGGTTCCGTCAGTACTGTGGGACCGTCTCAAGTTCAGAAGTACGAACCATGCTTTATGCTCTTTTTTTTTCTTTTTTTAATAAACTGCTCATGGACTGCCCCTTATAGGAGACATGGCCTCAGGCTAGGCACATGAGGCAACTCAAGACCACCTACTGAGAGCCTCTTGTGACGGTACAGAGCAAACAGCTTCTGTATCCCCAAAGAGAGATCTGGGTACAGGCTGTAGCATTTGGCAGTCACTCACTAGCAAAGAACAGAACTGGAAATGCCCCCCCTGATGCCTCAACATAACCCCTCCCCTCTGTCATCAAGTATCAGCCTTCATGAAGATTGGAAGGATTTGAGTGGTGTCATTGCTGGAGTTCCAAGACATTCAGGGTAGCCTAGCAAACTGCAAGGGTGAGGAATGGAGGGGGGAAAAGCCCCACCATAATATACAGACCTGCCCTGCAAGGTCTGCTGTAACAGAACTCACTCCTGGCCATGGGGCGGGTCACCTTCCCTTTCTTTACACTGCAACCTAGTAGTCTAACTTGGCTTCACTTCACCCTCTGCCCAACTGGTCTCCAATCCAGAGTCTACAAGTCACATCAAACCTGCGTCTTTCCTTCCCAACCAACCACTGAAATACTCGAGATGAACTGGATGCTTCAGCTGCTGTGGGTTCACACTCCACTCTGTCCCTTGAGGTGTGTTTATGTGTGTGTTTATTCCAGGGTGAATGAGGGCTTATGAACCTTGGGAAGTGGGAAGTATCTTTTTAGGTTAAATGCATTAAATTGGTTGTGGCTGAAAAGCTGGTGACGCTCTGTTTGCATCCAGGTGCCCTGTTATGTGACTACCTTGAGAACTGTGGGGTTTGGTGTCATCAAGCTCACATGCACCAGGTCATGCAGCCATGGAAGCAGGAAGGGAGCTGCCTGACTCCTGCTGATCTCAAGATGAGATTTTTGTCCCCAACTTTGAGATTTCCAGGGTCTGAATACATCTCTGACCTCACTTTACTAGCTCCATGCCTGTTTCCCTGGTCACACTTCCTACATGCCCCACAAACTGATACCCCTCTTGAACTTAATTTTTGTTCTTTCACAGAATCCTTAGCTAACCAGGAAACAGATAGTTTCTATCTATCTGGATAGCTCTGTTCTTCATTATAAGCACCTCATTTACCCAGACCCCGTAGCATTTTGTCTCTGAGTCTTGGCAGCAGTTATATGTTCCCTTGTACTTAATGGGGCAGCCACATGTGTCACAGGTCAGTCAGCCTCTGAAGGTGATGAGCCTTAGAGCCACAGTGTAGCACCATGTGTGAATCTATGGTGATGCTTTCAAATGATGGCATCCCATTCGTCATCTTGATTCCTCTGCCAAGTTAAATGAGATTGGAAGAGAAGGCATATCTGCATTTTTTTTACACCAGAGAATGTTCAAGAATTGAAACTGAGGAGTTGAGGGTCACACAGGAAAAATGGGAGGGGAGGATCCTCAGTGTCATGTAAGTATCCTATCCTGCTATCCAAAGCTAATGATAGAAAGATGGACTAGCATCCCAGTCTCCAATGGAGTCTCCTGACTCCTGGCCTTGGGCACTTCTGGCAGTAAGGCAGAAAAATGACCCTGCCCAGCCTTGGTTTTTTTTTTTTTTTCCAAAAAGCCTCCCATGTCCTCCAACAGCCCCAATCTCCCTCCTTCAGCCTTCCAGCCCCCTTCTCCCCTTGGATCTTCATTCTTGCTCAATGTCCACTAGTCTGGACTCCCAGACTAGAAAAGTCCTACCCACTGTCCCCTTTATCCTCTTACTCCTGAGAAGAGAGAAGATACCCTAAAGATACTTATGCATTCCCTGCAGCTATCAGACTACTGAAACAATGATCCCCTAAAAGGTGCTGTTTCCCCATGAATTTCATGCTGGAGAGGAAAAAAAAAAGCTGAAGTCCTCATACCAGCCAGAAGAGGTACATGTCTTCTGAGAAAGGACACCACACAGTCCTGGCAGTTTATCAGACCATTTGTAGGAGAGACTGGCACAAGAAAATGAGGAGTCAGTGATGGGTCGGACCATACCTTGAGCAGGATTGCTATTCTTGCTCTCACATTAAAACCTAAACCTCAGGTCAGAACTCCCAAGATGGGTTTAGAGGAAGGATTACTGAACCTCTTTATTGGTTCCTCTTCCAGTGTGGCCATATTGAATAAATCTCCTTTCTCTGCCTTTTCACTATTTTCTCTTTAGTTGCTATATTGAAAATGGGAGGACAAACCTTTCTTGTTAGGATTGCCAGGGCCTGATTTACAAGCTAAAAACTACAGTAACTTCAGGAACCCCTGTATTATTTGTTGCATTACAGTTAAATCTGTACTGTGAAACTGCTTGTCCAGTGTCTGTCTCACTGGATATGAACCAAGAGTACATTCTGCGTGCCTGTCCTGGTCAACTTTTTGTCCACTTGACACAAGCTAGAGTCATCTGGGGAAAGGAACCTCAGTGGAGAAAGTGCCTTCGTCAGATCGCCTGTAGGCAAATCTGTGGGGTCATATTCTTGATTAATGACTGATGTGGGAGGGTCCAGCACACTGTGGGTGATGTCAACCTTGGGAAGGTGGTCCTTGTTTGTATAAAAAAGTAGGCTGGGAAAGCTACAGAAGCTAGCAAGTAAGCAGCATTCCCCCATGGTCCATGCTTCAGTTCCTGCCTCCAGGACTGTGATCAGAATGTGGAACCAAATGGACCCTTTCCTCCCCAAGTTGCTTTGGCCAGTATTTTATTGCCACAACAGAAAGCAAACTAAGACAGCAGTGCTAATCCTCCAACTCTCTTATCTCTTGGTCATAGTTAATCTTGAATTCTTAGAGAGATACCAACAGTCCCAAAGGCAGTCTAGAGACCATAAATCTCTTGGAGCCATGCCCCTCCTCCTCATACCTAGTCCAATGCAATGGTGGTGAGATGGCTATCCTTCCTAAACCTCCAATCCACCTGCATCAAAAGAAGTAACTTGGGATTCTTGAGCTTCTGCCAAGATGAAGGGAGGGCAGAGATCTAAGACTGTTCCAGCCTGGGCCCTGGGGCAGTGGGGAGGGAAGGAGCTCAAATCATATTAGCATGGTGCTCAGCGGCTGAATTAGAGGGTGCAGCCTGCTCAGCAGCTCTCCTAATAGGACATTAATGTTCATTCTGAGCAATTACTGTATTTGTAACGGTTTCTTAATGTTCAGCTTATGGAGCCTCAGAGCAAAGGGTCTTGTGTTTCCAGTAACCAGCTCTCCACTAAGGTGGAGGAATGAGCTTCAGAAATGCTCCTCCCAGCTGGATCTGGAGAAAGTGAAGCAGCTAGCAGACTCTGCACTTGGCTTCCCTGGCCTGCTCCCACCTTGCAGCCTTTAGAGGGAGTGGAGGCAGAGGCAGGTAGGTCTCTAGAAATGAAAGAACATCAGGGGCCTTCTTTACAGATGCTCCCTGAAGACACACAGGGGCCCGGATCTGATACCTGCTAAGTGCTCCTAACAGCATCCGGTCTCCAGCATCCCACTGTGGTGCTTATCATTTCTATTTTAATAGCATTTCCCTTCTTAATCATTACAGTAATTAATGTTAATTACAAAAATAGAGCATGGTGCAGAATTGAGCAGATTGTGTCACCTCTGCACCCACAGGTCACAGCCCCCCCCCCCCGACACTATCTTATACACCGGCATACACAAAGATAAGGAAATACCAGTATTAAAAACACAGAGCACAGTGTCCCAACAGCCTTATGATGGTAGGACAGCCATGGCTTACTGTTATCACATTTATAGCTCCTTTCCTAGTAGCCTCAAGATGTGGGCGCACAACCAAGCTCACTATCGATCTGGGGGAGGGCACCTGGCACAGAGTCCTCACCTTTTAGATGTTAGCAGGATGGCTGCTGTCTCACAATTCCTTGGATTGTGAGTGACCTAACTGAGGTACCCAATTAAAACTTGCTTCCAGTTAAAATGGGATAACAAAAGGTAATCACTGAAAATCTCAGGGGATCAAAAATGGTTCTATCTGCAAGTGAAAATCAATCCAAACTCCCTAATCCCCCACCCCTGTCTTTCTCTCTCTCCTATCTCACTTAGTATTGGAGTCATTCCTAGGCTCCTCTGGGTAGACAAGATGTCTTTCTCATACAGCACAGCACATAGTTAGGAGAAGGAAGTCAGTCAGTTCTTCTCTCACTAGCTAAACTGAATCCATCCCTGCATCCAAAGTCGGACCATCTAGAGCTTGGGGTGGTGACAGCTTGAATCTGGAATATCCTCTAAAGGGCCAGTGTCCATCTGGGTGGTGCTGGGGGATAATGAAACTTTTAGTTGTGGGACCTAATGGGAGGTCTTGTCTCTAGGGATATGGCCTTGAGGATGGCAGAACCCCAACTTCATTTCTCTCTTCTTTTGTTCCTGGCCTCTAGGATGAATGGCTTTGCTACCCCCATGTACTCATGCTGTGGCATGCTGTCACAGGGACAATCAGTGGTGAAATGAAAACTCAAAAACTATGAGCCCAAAACATCTTCTCTCCTTAGAGACCATTGTCTGTTATTTGTTGCAGTAACAGAAAGCTGGCTCACACAAGCGGGTCTATCACCACCAAGTCCAAAGGACAGAATGGAGAATGAGAAGGAAAATCCACACCCACTAGAAACAAATGATGGAAAGATGAGTGGAAGAAATAATTAGCACCTGAGGAGAGCAAGAAGAGGGGCTGAACCAGCTCTACGCTCTAGTCAAGAATGTGTTTGTAGCCGGGTGTGGTGGTGCACGCCTTTAATCCCAGCACTCGGGAGGCAGAGGCAGGCAGATCTCTGTGAGTTCAAGGCCATCCTGGTCTACAAGCAAGTCCAGGATAGTCAGAGATACACAGAGAAACTGTCTCCAAAAACTGAAAAAAGAAAAAAAAAAAGAATGTGTTTGCAATGTACATGCCCTGTATTGAGGACAGCAGAAAAGGCAGGGAGAAGTTATAGCCTGAGGGAGGGAGAGAGGGAAAGAGGAAAAGAGACACCAGTCCCGCACAGGAGAACAAGTAGAAGATGATCTGGAAAGGAGCTGGTGACATTAACAATAAACCATTACAGCAAAAGCCTACCAAGTGCTGCCTGGGTGGCCTGGCAGTCTTCAAGGACACCATCCGTCCAGGTCTGGGGAAGCACACCACAGTGGTGCTGCATTCAAGAACCTGGTCTGGTCTTCTGAGACTTGTGTCTGTCTCTCAAGGTGGTGTTCCTACCTAACCACCCCACCCTTGGATTTGGTAATTCTGTCAGAGGGAGGAAAGAAGGTGGGGCTTCTGCACTGTAGATTCCCAGGGGAACTCCACCCACTTTATGATCTGCTGTCCTCTCAGCCAGCACAGTTCAGCTATAACTCACAGGGGACCAGACTCTCTCCACAAGTCCCAGTCTACTCCTTGTGGGTTGGACCAAGCTAGTGATAAAAGGATCCCTGGCCTGGAAAGGCTAGAAGCTACAGAAAGAAAAGAAAAAGAAGGAAAGGAAGGAGCAAGCCTTCCCCTGCCCCTAGCTCACCAACTGGATGTAGAAGCAAACTGCAGAGACTACATCTGTTATGGGCTTAAAACTTGGGGGTCACTCTCACTCAAATGTGGAAGGTTTTGCTTGAGAGCTCCTACTTCACTGATCTGTCTCTGTCTCTCTGTCTCTCTCTGTCTCTTTCTGTCTCTCTGTCTCAAAAGTATGTATCTGTCTGTCTCCCTCTCTCCTTTGCTTCTTGCCCCCTCCACATTCCCATCCTCTCCTTTCTTATCTTTATCATCTCTCCCTTTATCATGCTCTACTTCCTGTCTCTTTCTCATGTCTCCTTCCTCATCTTCCAATCTCCCCCTTCCCTCTCTCCTTGTCATTCTCTTCTCCCTTTTACTCTTCCCTCTTCTCTTTCTCTGCTCCCTCTTTCTGTGTCTCTCCTGTTTTCTCTCTCTTCTTACCCTCTCCTCCCCCCCCTGTAGATATCTCCCCCACCCCCGACACTTTCTTTACCTCTCCTCCCAGACCCCCACCAAATAAACTTCCATACTCCCATTTCTCCAGTATTTGTTAGTCTCTTGTCTTCCTTCTTTCCATCAGGATTTTAAAATTTTACTAAACGCAATCACACTATTATCAGCCAAGAACACACTTGATGCTGTATTACTGTGAGAAGTACAATCTCTCTCTGATAAAGGAATCTTGCTTCCTCCTATCGACCACAGCATCTTAAAAAATACACTTACACTGAATGTAATTCGATTTTTTTTTTTTTTAAGGAGCATAAAGCAAGTGCCCACCGGAGATGAAAGGCCTCACTTCCTGCCAGTGGTGCGCAGGGCTCCATCTGTTTGTCTGCAGCAGCAAGGGGGGCCAGTATCTTAGCAGAACTGACTTCAGAGCATGTGCAGTGGCCAGATCTGACAAATATCTTTCAACAGCCTTTGCTGAACTCAGTGTAGAGCTTCCTGAAAACAACCAGAAGCTGTGCCAGGCACGGAATCTCCGACTAATGGTGCCTTAAGGGTCTTTAAGAAGAAACATGTCCCGGGCAGCAAATGAAGAGGATTTGGTTAAGAGAACAAAACTATTAGTCAAGAATCAGGGGCAGTAATACTCTGGAACATGGGACCTTCCAGCTTCCAAATCCAAGAACAACCTGTGAGTAAACTGCCCAGGGATTGTTCTGGCCTTGAGTCCGGAGGACTGGAGTAGCTCCTGTAACGCTGTCCATTTTCTTTACAAAGGACCATGAGCATGGCCCTTGTCATCAGTTTTCTGGGGACATCTCCCAGGCCCTGCACAGAGCTGGGCAGAGCCAAGCATCTTCTCCCTCACTCATCCACCCTCCAAACCTTTACAGGAGTGAATACACATCAAGCAGTGGGGTTCTAGCAAGAAAAATATAACAATATAACAAAGCCAGGATACAGAGTGTGGCCGCTGGGAGCGCACTCGGGGAACATCCTTCCTTTGAGGCACAGTTTGATCAGAGACCAAACAAAGTGAGACTCAGCCAGGCCCCCATCTAAAGAAAGCTAGGGATAAGGAAATAACTCATTGGTAAAGTGTGTGCTTAGCATGTTTACAAGCCCTGGGCTTGATCCTCAGTCTCATGCAAACAAAATAATAAACAAACCAGCAAATAAATAAATAAATAAATAAATGCTAGTTTCGGCAGAGGGAATGGGCTAGGAAAAGGCCTTACTGGGAATGGAGGCACACACCTTTAAGCTCTAATCCCAGCATTCAGGAGGCAGAGAAAGGTGGATCTCTGTGAGTTTGAGGCCAATCTACTCTACATACTGAGTTTTAAGACAGCCACAGTAACAGGATTAGACCATTTAAAAAAACAACAAAACAAGCAATCTCAAAACATTAGAAAGCCCTCCAGAAATCCTCAGGATGAGGGATGTGGTTTTTTCTCTAACAAGCACTGGGGATGTATGTACCGAGGGTCCTGTGGGTGCCAGGCACCCAACTGGAACACTAGGCCTTTCTTTTGTAGAGGGGGCACTTTGAACATTTTTGACACAGGGTCTCGCTAAATGACTCATGCTGGTCTGGAACCCAGGCCGGTCTTACCCTTGAGACCCACCTACCTCTGTCTCCCCAGGGGTGAGGAGACACGGCCCTGTGTCATAAGGCCTGGCTAAGGGACAGGATTTGAGGTGAAGAGAGTCATGAGTTTTTCTGTTTTAGTTTAACATGTATTTATATATTTGTTTACTTATTCATTTATTTATTTAGTGATGGAGTGGCAAGGTGTGTGTGTGTGAGATCAAAGGACAACTTGCAGAAATCAGTTCCTTCCTTCCATCGTGAGCATCCTGGGATCAGACTCAGCTTTATGAGCTTGGCAGCGCATCCTTCTACCCACTGAACGCTTTTGTTGGCCCCGTGTGGTGTTTGTTTGTTTGTTTTGAACAATTGTGGCCACTGTATGGGGGAAATTAGAATCTCACAAGAGTGGAAGCTAGGAAGTGGAAGTTAGGAGACTAATTCATTGGGAAACAGCAGTTGGAAGGTACAAAGGGCTGGCAGTTCTGATTAGGCTACCAATCCTGAGGGTGAAGAGGAGAAATCCAAGTGTGAGCAGATTTTTGAAGCAACAAAATGTGTTAGATTCAGAAGAGAAAAATAGGTCAAGAATGACATTGGGGATTTGGGCCTGAGTACTTGGCAGCAGTTGGTGGTGCCAGTTTCAAAGTAAGGAGAACTTGGAGGGCGATCAGTACTTGGTGGAGATAAAGCTTGAGAATCCAACACCTGGATACAATAAAATAAAATCACATGAGACAGAGTGTGAGGAGGCTAAGGAGAAGGCAGAAGTTTCACTAGGGTGGCCAGGTGGGAGGTGGGAACCAGTAGGAGGTGAGAACCAGTGGGAGGTCAGACCCAATGAGAGGTGGGAACCAATGAGATGTGGCAACAAGGGGGGGCAGTGGGAACCAACGGGAGGTAGGAACCAGTGAGAGATGGGAACTAGTGGGAGGCTGGAACTAGTGGGAGGTGGGGGAAAAATGAGAATTCAGAAAAGCAGGCTTAGAGAGACTCCAGAGAGAGCCAGTCTCTGTGATTGAGAAAAGCACCCAGAGTCCCTAACCCTCAGTATCCAGGAGGGATAGCTCTGGATCCCACCATAGACAGCCAGGTCCTTGGATGTATAAGTTCCTTACAGAAAATGTCATAGAAAAAAATAACAAAAAATCTAAGTTAAAATTATTTTAAAGGATTGGAGAGATGTTTTTCAAGCATGAGGACCTGAGCTCAGATTCCCAGCACCTATGTAAAAGCCAGGCATGGTGGCACATGTCTATAAGCCAGTGCTCAGTGGAAAGAGACAAAAGGAGCCTGCGACTTGCTCTTTTGGCTGGAGTAGCTGGCCGGTGACTTCCCAATGAGAGACCCTGTCACAAGAAATAGGGTGGGGATAGATAGAGGAAGACATTCCCCTGTCAACCTGTGAACCACGTAGAAACACAGGTGAGCACACCCCCATACATGCACACATATACAAATAGTTAATAAATAAAAACAATACAAGGCATACCATTTGCGTAAATATACACACATCCTCCTGTGTGCTTTAAAATCTTTCTGATCAGTGACCTGGTACACCATAAAGTACACTGTATTGTTTAGGGCTTAAACAATTCTGTACGTGATCAATATGGATGCACTTTTTTTTCCAGATGTTTTTACACACACTTGGTTCAGTCATCCACTGAAGATGCTCAGGATAGATGCTGAGTTATATTACAAAGCAGAGGGCCTGTTCAGCTGTGTCCAAAGCCATCGCTAACTAGAGCAACAGAAGCCAAAGGCAAAGCTTGGATCTGAGAATGCACCACGGAACTTGAACCAGCCATAAACATAGCTGCCGTACAACTCAGCCAGCCAAAGGCCACTGTCTCCATTTTAACTGATAAGTAGTAGTTTGGGGATGTGCCAGAGCCACATCCCTGTGAGTGTTGGGGAAAAGACTAGATTGTAGATGTTTGAAGTGACATCTCCCATCAAACCACCACACCCTGGCCATGGAGCCACATCATTTACCCAGACCCTGAGGGTGTACGCTTACAGCTACTATCAAGTAGGAAATATCACCCTGCAGTGTGAGAGTCGAAGTTATGTTTTAAGTTTTAGTTACTGTACCTAAGAAATCTATGAAACAAAAATGCTTCTAACCTGTAAGCCCCCTTGCCCATGGACAGATGCTCCCTGAAACGCTGGAGGCTGTTGTTTATGGGAGACTACAGTCACATGTTTTCTTTCCCCTAAACAAATTTATTTGACCCAACTACCCAGGATGTGCTTGACCATATGTGGGTGAGAGGTACGTGGGCAGGAAATACATTAGGATGTATGCTTGCCCCTGATTGGATGTAAGCAGGAGGTATGCAAGCAAGAAGTACGTCAGGATTTATGATTTCCCCTGATCAGACCTGTTCGGAAATTCAGTGAACTATGGATTTTACGTTTATAAGCCCCTGCAGAACATGACTCATGGCCATTTTCTAGAAACATAGATATGGATGTGGCCAGAGAGTCCATCAACCCAGCCAGTATTTAATTAAAACTTGCTTCCATTTGGCTTTAAATTGTGGTAGTGGTCTTATTCTCTACCAGTAGAATTAGCAGCAGCCCTTCTAGAAAGAGTGTGATCCAGCTCAAAACAGAAGACTGGTAATTCTCTCTCATCATCTTCACTCCTGTTAACAGACTTGGAATAACAACTGGGTCAGGTCTGGCAACCCATCCTCAATAAGCCAATTTAAAAAGCCAAATTAAAAGTGGAAAGCAGAAAGGAAGGTTTGTTCAATGAGACCACACTGGGGAGAGGGCCAAAGGAGTCCAACAAAGCCCCTCAAGTCAGTCTTAGGGGTTCAGAAGTAACAGCAAGGCTTCAACAGACTTAAGGATATGCCTACCTAAGCCATCCCAGTCAAGTGGTCCTGCCTACCATAAATAAACCCATTATCTTCTAGGTTTTAGTCTCATCTCAACTGGCCTTTCCTTCTCAGGGCATGAGATTCCTGGGAAAATTCCCTTTTCTTTCATGGGTCCATTTCTTTGTGTGTGTTTCAACAATCTAACTGTGGATTAAGAGACACAAGTTTCTCTTCACAATATCTTTGTTCCTTGCAGGCCACATTACACTAACACTTGGTAGATTTTGCTGTCCACATAGAGAAATAAGTTTGGAGAGCAAATTCCTCTAGCCAGGAACACTGAAGAGCAGGCAGCTGCTGTCCAATGTACACGATCCCTCCATGCTGGAGAGGATCCACTGTCTGCCCCCTCTCCCAGATCCTGCCAAGAATCCCAACCCTATCCCTGATCAGGGTCCTCTCTGCCTATCATCCCCCTTCACCCTCAGCAGTCTCCTTAACTGCTTTCATTTCCCAGAGACTTAGTCACCCATGATGAACGGCAGTCCCGAAAGACTAATATGTGTTCTGACCAAATTCATGTAATTTTTAGTATAGTGTCTTGTTGTGCATGCTGTATTTTATTGTTAGTTGTCATTCTCTGTGCCTAATTTACAGCTTAAACTCAACCATAGGTGTGCATGCATAGGGAAAGCCTAGTGTGCGCAGATAGAGTTTGCTATTCTTCACGGCTTCAAGCATCTGCCCTGTGGAGGGACTTAAGACACACTCCCCTATGGATAAGAGGACCCACTATAATATAAAGAACAAGCAGACAGATATAGCTATGCAGGCCTGAATTCCCAGTGCTTGAAAGATGAAGCAGGAGCTCTAGGGTACAGGGCAAGTTCAGTGCTAGCTTGGGCTACATAGGGAAACCCTGAATCACAAATAAAGTAAAACAAACAACTGAAAAAATAAGTCATCTTCTACTCACGTATCTCTGTGTTGTCTTACTGATTACAGCGATTTTAGATACTTTTAGAACACTTTTTTTTTTAGGTTGCTGTGTTTCTTTTTTTTTTTTTTCTTCAACATTTTATTGTGAAAACGTACAACCACAGGACAAAGTTGGAAAGCACTGTGCAGGGAGCCACTATCGGCCCACCCCCTCTAGCTCACAGGAACAACTTATTCTGCCTCATTTGTCACATGGCTATCTTTACATTCCTTCATCTGCCACCATCAATCCATCTTCCCTTTAAGCCACTGTACAATTCACCCCTAAAAACTTCAGCACATGTCTCATTAATACCAGTCCAGTATCTGCTCACGGGTTTATTTTTGGTGACACAGTTTGCAAACAGAGATATTAGCAAGTTTGACGTGTACAGACACTACTGTGCTGACAAATATGTGCACGCAGATAACGAGCCCTCTTTCAAGATACAGAAGAGCCTGCATGGTCACTGGCAGCAAGCTCTCTTGTGACCTCTCCCAGTCCATTAGCCGTCCCAGGGGGACTACTGACAGGGTGTGCTTCACCAGAAGACTTTACCCGATGAAGACTTTCTCTCCAGTAGCCTCCCTTCCATGTTTCCCTCCTCTCTCTCAACATGGTTCCCTATCACGGACACTAGGGAGTTCCTTACCTTATGTTTCTATTAGTAATCCATTATGTAACTGTACCCATGTATGAGAGTTCTCCTCCTGGCCGCAACAATTATTTAGTAAAGAAAAGCATTATTCATTAGCAAATTTACTCTTAAGGTTGGTCTTATTAAGGGTTGGAGAGACAGCTCAGCTGGAAAAAGCACTCTCTGTGCAAATTGGACACCCGAGTCTCGTCCCCAGAACTCAGGGTGGAAGGAGAGGATCAGCTACTGAGAATTGTCCTCTGACCTCTGACACTCGTGCTGTGGCATTCCAAAACACACACGTAATAATGAATACATTTTAATTGAAAAACTGATCCTGCAAGGAATTCTCTCACCATCTAAAACTGGCAGGAAAATGGCAAGATAGCTCAGCAGATAAAAATCACCTGCCTCCAAATCTGAGGACCTGAGTTCAATCCCAGGACCCACACGGTGGAAGCAAACATCTGACACTCAGAACTTATCCTGACCTCCATATATGCAGGCATGCACACACACCCACATGCATGTAGACATACCCACATGCATGCACACACAAGTACAAGTAAAATATATTTTTTAAAAATAAAGCTAGCACATTCCCCAACTGGGAATAAAACATCTAAAGGCTGCTATGCAGGGACTGCAGTGTAGAGCATGAGGGTGGGCCTGCGCCACTGCTGTCTGTTAATATGATGTCTACACTAGTTTGCTCCAGTGTTTTGCTCTGGGCTTGGAGATTTATGTGTAACCAAGCCTTCTGTTCTTTGTCATAAAATTTATTTATTTTCTAGGTAACTGCTTTAGTGAGTGCCAAGAAATCGCTTTGAATTTATACACACCTGTAAAAAGATCTAAAGGATGGTAGGTGTTCATCAGAATGGTTCCTTAATTTCGGCGGCTCATTCCTGTCACAATAGCTATTGGTCACCAGCTATGGGCTAAGGGTGCTAAGCCTGGGAAAGCAGCAGGAAGAAAAATAATAACATAGATGCAGATATTGTCCTCATGGGGCTGGCAGTCTGGTGAGCTACACAAACACCGAGCAGCTAATTGTTTAATTGCCAGTGTGATCATGCTACCAGGGCAAGAGGCAGCGGCTGAGGGTGGGGCGGCGCTGTTCCAGGAGACTGAGTGCAAAGAGGAGTGAGAATTAAATAGGCAAAAGGGAAGGAACCATGAAAGGGCCTGGAGCACTGGTGCTTTTGAAGCCTTGGGGAAGAAAGCCCGATGGGGAGCAAGCTCAGCCTGTTGGCTTCAGCTTTGCAGGGTTTTACAGACTGTTCAAACTCTTGGTCTCTGACCTTGGAGTTTGCTATGGGAAGATTAGGTGAGGGTTGTCCATTCTGTTCATTCTGAGTCTCTGGTGCCCAGAGCAGTGTCCTGCCTCAGTCTGGAGAAGAAACAGTTGAGGGAGGATGGGAGGTGGGATGAGGGAGGCAGGGAAGAAGGGAGGGATGGTTTTAGGTAGAAGTTTGAGATTTGCATCTTGCAGAGGTCACTGGTTGCAAAGGGGGAGGGAGCAAGTTCAGAACTTTCTTCAAGCCCCTGAGGGAATGAGTGGGGGCTTTTGTCTAAATGCCCAACCTTGGGAAAAGGAGTTTTTTGGGGAGATCAAACAAGTACTACACAGGGAGGGCAAAGTCAAGACAGAGTCTACAGGAGGGATTTGGCCAGAAGGAGCCTCCAAAAGAGGGAAAGAAAAAGGTACATACTTCCCCAAACTTCTTAGGGGGAGTGTGGTCCTGCTGACACCTTCAGTTTGGACTTCCAGACTCTAGAACTATGAAAGAATCATTTCTCTGCTTTCAGGATAATTTGCTAAGGCACCCTTACACAACTAACAAACAGAGCAACTATGTTATTGATTGTGTCATCTAGGAAGAGAGGGACACCAGAGAAGTTCATGTCTCCTAAGAAGGGTAGTTTAGATTTACAAACGTATACTTTGAAGTGGTGTTAAGAGGCCAAAAGTTGCCTCAGGCTTGCAACCGACAGCTGTTACCATTGTTGTCTGCTGGAGGATCAAGTCTTACAAACTCATTTGGTTTCCGGGAATCTCCTGCTAGTGAGTTTTAGCTCTGCCAATACACATCAAAGCTCAGCTCGTTCCTCGCAGGCGGCGCCTCAGCTCGGACGAAAAAGTTCCTGGTACAAAATTCTATTTGTATGTCTTCACCTCGGGCTGATTCCAATTCGTATCCACCCTGAAAGTCTACATCAGACTTCTTCAGGGCCAATGCTTCCACCCCAACCCCACTCCACCCCACGCCGCCACCCAGGACTCAGTTCACGGAGGAAGTCCGCCACCTTGTGGACTCTTACAGTTCCAACAGCCTAACTAAAACCCAAAATCAAGATTAGCAGTCTTGGTTTTCAAACTACTGTCTTCCCACATCCTTTATCTTATTAGTGCAAAAAGGACAAGGACAGGGGTGGAAAATTCTCCGGTCTCCAAAATAGCTAAGAGGTGAGAAAAGAGTTGTCAAGCAGGTCTTGAGGTGGTCACCTCTTCGGCCCTTGGAGAAATGAGACCACGCCTACAGATAACCCCTTAAGTCTCCCCAGGTCATGGAAGGAAAGCAGTATTTCCTGAAAAGCTTTACTATGTGTTGTGTCTCAAAACCTTGTAGGAGGCTTCTCCATGGTTTTAGAAAAGCCCAGCTTCAGGCTCACTTAATCCTGTTTCAGTATATTTGAAAACTGGTCTAAGAGAAGACCGAGGGAGTAGGAACGGAGGAGTTTATTAATGGGTAATAGGGTAGCTATATTCTAGTGTGTAGCCAAAAGCAGGCTGATGATGGATACCTATGATCCATGGTCTATCTCAAAACTCTAGAAGAGCTGAGTGTGTTTTCTTTAATTCCCAACACTCAGTGGTCAAGGGCAGGTGGGTTCACGTCCAAGGCCAGCCATGGTTACATGGGGAGGCCTTGCCTAAAAGGGAAACAAGCTAGAGAAATGACTTCAAATGTTTTCACCACAAAGAACTGACGAGTCTGAAGAGACGGTTGTATTTAACATGAGCATGCGGTGGCTACAGTGATCCAAGGAGTATGCCCTCCTCTATATGAATACTTTTTGTATTTTACCTTCCAGTTAAATATGAACTTCGGGCTGGGCATGGTGGCTCAATGCTTTTCATCCCAGGACTCGGGAGGCCAAAGCAGATCTTGTTGATTTTGAAACCAGCCTGTCCTACACAGTGAGACCAGATCTCAGATAGATAGATAGATAGATAAACAGTCAGACAGAGAGACAGATTTTAAACACTAGGGAAAAACTAATCTATGCCTCCATTTCTTCATCTGTATAATGAGAGATAATACAACCCTACTAAGATCTGCTGCGAGCAAGAAATAAGCTCATTATTTAAGGTGGCTGCCTTAGCTGCTTTAACAATTATAGCATTAGCAGTCCCAAACTCAGCACATAGTAAAGGCATGTTCCTCACCTTCAAGCCCCAATTCTTACATTTAAATAAATTAACACACACGCACCGAATGCGGTAGGTATTGTGTGTCAGGAAGCATAGGAAGCAGTGGCCTTGCCTCCCACAGTCTGTGGCAAGTCCAGCAGCAGGAACAGTCCGTCTACATGAATAACAGTGAAAGGCAAACAGTAAGAAGTGAAATGAAAGCAACAAAAGGAAGCATGTCCTCCGTGCTCCCAGCAGAGGACACTGAGGATTCACTCAGAGGCAGGAAAACAGCAGCGCCAGCTCCCAGTCCTAGGATGCTGCTGCGTGCAACGAAGGGTCCACCGTGCCCACGAAGACCCAAGCGTGGCAAAGCTTAACTTTGTCATCAGATGCAAAGTGTTATTTCCCCAGTGCAGCCTTGTTGGGTTTGATCGCCTCATTCGTGCTTCCTTCTCTCCATTGTCTCTGCTACTTCACCATCGCCATTTCCTTCCCGGGCGACTGATGGCCAATCCCTTAGTCTCCTCCAGGCTCTCAGGGTGCATTCTCCATGCCACATCTGAGCACGCTTCTCATCATGCACCACCCTGATGAGGGCTCTGCTCAGGACTCAAAATCAGAAGACGAAAATCAAAATCTTCATCTTCCAGCAACAACTGACACCACTATGCCCTCTACCACCAGGGGTGACCCAGGGGCTCCTCAGATGCGCTCTCCTCTGCCTTGAGCATGGCTCCGTGTGGTCCCACCCACTTGCTCTCATTTACAATTTAGCCAGGACAGTCCTAAGGACCTTTGGGTAAGGTCGGCACTGTGGTTGTGCACATTGCCTGTAGAAATAATTAATCAAATTACGTTGGGCGCCATTTGTAGAAAAAAAGGCTAATTAAATTATTTACTAGTATTTATATTATTGTTAATTGATTGGGGGACGGTTAACTCTTAACCTGCCATTATAAATGAGTATACATAGATATCACATGGATTTTAACAAGCCTTGGCCTGAACTGAGCAATCTTGGCCCACCTAAGCTAGCTTTTAATTCTATTACCCAAATATGACCCCATATATACATACGTCCCCTTGGACTGCCATTCTCCATCCTATGCAGATGTTCCTGGCCATGTGGAATGAGGTTATTTTTTCTAACCCATGGTGTGTGTCCTCCTTCCTGCATCTGGCTGGAATGCATTTATTCTCTGTCTAAAGTGCAGGCTTCCTGTTCCAATCTCAGGAAGTCCCACCTTTCTCTGTCTTTGCCCAATCTCAGGCCTCAGCTTTTTATTTAACCAATCAGAGTCAATGTAAGTAACAGACAGCAAGCAGGACCAATTAATTAATATTTAGAATCCTTAATACTACCCCATCAATTGCCACAGCAACCCTGCAGGCTCCTTCCCTCGATACACTACCTGCTGAGATGACCTGCTTATTTCTGTAATTGTGCTTTGTTCTCAGGCAACACAGGACTCTCTCCTGTGCCCATGTCACATCTTCAGTGTCAGCGCAGTGCCAGACACATGGGAGGTCCTGTATATTTGGTAAATGGATGAAGAAAATGGTTCAATATTCTTCATCCTCACACCCTTGACCAGTGTGAAAGTGGATAGAAGCATGTAAACAGGAGGGGCATTAAAATGTGTTCTCTTTCCATTGGCATATGGGGACATCTGAGGAGCATTCTTTGGGTCAGATGTCTTTCATTGGTAATTGATTTTAATTTGTTGTGAGTTGTTTCACAATGGGTGATAAATCTTGCAAGCACTCCAAACCAGAGTCCACACAGGCTTTGAAGGAGCATGCCAGGCTTGCTGGCGGTGAGAGGCATGTCTGGTTTCAGATACTTCAGGAGAAGCCCATGCGATTCAGTGTAGACTCCCCCAACCATCCTCTCCATATCCTGCTCTTCCCCCAGCAAAGGCAGTTTCCTCCGCTTGTAGATGGAACCCTCTCCTGTGGCCTCACGAGTCTTTCTTCTCTGTAGGGGTTGATAGATTAATATAAGTTAGATTTAGTGAATATCTAGGTTTCTGATACAGTCTCTTAACTCGGGGCATGAAGATCAACTTCGCTGTGAGCAATTAGCTTATCAGCTTATGGATGAAGTCAGGTAAAACGAGGGGAGTCTCTTTGGACTGAAAAACAAGGTTGAAGCCAGGTGAAACAAGCAAAGACTTTATGACCTGGCATTGTTTTCAACTGCTAAGTGGGCAGAGCCCAAATTAAGCTGAAGCTGGTGGAACAAGGAGAGATCCTATTTAAGGACAAGTGGATGAGCCTGGAGAGCTGCATGCTAAGGGCCCCGATATTAGAGAGCTCCGAGAGTACTGCTGGAGAAAGTGCTGGTAGACCAATGGCCAGATCTCCCTGAGGCAGAAGGAAGCTAGTGAGCAGATAAAGCCTCAGTAAGACAGCAAAAGGCCAAGGACTAAACCCTGTGGCTCAGCTATTGCCTAGAGGGGTTTGACCTGTCTGAACAGCAGCCTGAACGGAACTGTGGCCAGCTTTAAAGACTGAGGCAGAGCGGCAGAGTTGCTGATATGAAGGAAGTAAGTTGACCTACAGACACTGAGGTCTCCCAGAGAGAAAACCTCAAGCCTTATTTAAGGTGAGACTTCGATAGCCAATTTACCCTGACGAACCTGCGTCTGAGATATTCCAGAATAAGGACTGCTAAGTGCATTAAAGAGTCTACCCCAGAGACTGTGTTCCTGGTGACCGAGGACTTGCCCCAGAGACTGTATCCTTATGAAAATAGTTGTAATAGTTATCAATAGGTTTAGTGGTTAGGTCTTAGGGGTTATAGGAATTTATAGGGGTTGTAGGAATTCTTAGGGGTTGTAGGAATTTATAGGTATAGTAGTTAAGTAAGTGTATTTTTTAATTATTAAACAATATGGTTTCACTTCTCCGTCTGTGTTCTGGGTACCTCTTCCCACAGGGACACCAGTCTATTAGAATAGGGTCCACTCTTGTGGCCTCATTTAAAAAGTTCTTTCATTATTAATATTGTTTTTATTGTTATTATTATCATCATCATCAGTCTCTCTCTGTCTCTCTCTCTCTCTCTCTCTCTCTCTCGTGTGTGTGTGTGTGTGTGTGTGTGTGTGTGCGCGCGCGCGCGTACGCTCTCAGGGGTTCTAGGTTCCACCGATCAAACTCAGGTTGCCAGTCTTGCCCTGCAACTGCTTTACTGGACAATCCACCTTATCAGCCCATAGCCTCATTTTAATTTAACGTCCTCTTTAAAGACTCTTAGCGCCAAATACTGTGGGTGGTGGCAGGAAGTGGGGCATGGAGTGTATAGAGCCCACGATACTCTCTGCTTTATTCTTTCCACATTAGGGACAGGGCAGTGAAGGGGATCTTGGCTTTCCCCAGGTATTCAAGGCTGATTAATGGGGGAGACCCAACATCAGTAGGAGTGATTGCTGCTGCCCTCCCACACCTCGGATAGTGGTTGTGCCTGCTTCTCGGAGGACTTCAAGCTCCCTTCTTTTTTTTTTTTTTTTTTTTTTTTGGTTTTTCGAGACAGGGTTTCTCTGTGTAGCCCTGGCTGTCCTGGACTCACTTTGTAGACCAGGCTGGCCTTGAACTCGCAAAGATCCGCCTGCCTCTGCCTCCCAAGTGCTGGGATTAAAGGCGTGCGCCACCACTGCCCGGCTCAAGCTCCCTTCTTGAGGAACGAATTCCATTCCAGTGCCATGCCAGCCACCCAGTAGATCACCTGCCTGAAACAAGGGGTTTACCTAGTCTAAAGCAGAGGTTCCCATCCTTCCGAATGCAAGCAACCCTTTAATATAGTAAGTACCTCATGTTGTGGTGACCCCCAACCATAAAATTATTTTTGTTGTTACTTCACAACTGTAATTTTGCTACCGTTATGAAATGTAATTTAAATATCTGTGTTTTTCAATGGTCTTAGGTGACCCCTGTGCAAAGGTTGTTCAGCCACGAGGGGGTCGCGACCCACAGGTTGAAAAACACTGGTCTAAAGGCTGATTGATGGGAGAAACCATTCCCCAGTAAGGAAAATCCTTCTGAGTAGTTAAAAGAAATTTAGTTAAAAGGAAAGGGGGAGAGTCAAACACCCAAGTTCAGGATTTGAGGTGACAAAGATTATTTAGAATAAACATGAGGACTATGCATGTGTACACAAGCCCAGAGAAGAGCTATCCAAAGGGTAGCTTACACAACAGAAAATGGCCGAAGCAAGTGAGAGCAGAGAGCTGTGAATACTTCCATGTCTTTCCTTCTAAGAAATGCATAAGCAAATGAGTGTTGGAAATGTTGGTTTTGCCGGTGGGAGGGAAATGTAAATATGTATAATATGTAAATTTCTTATATGATAAGAGCACATGAAGATAAAGGAGGCTGCCTGCTGAAAAGCTGTGTATAGTGTCACCCAGAAACTGTCACAATGTTTTTCTTGCTTTGAAAGCACAGGAGCTTTTGAAAGAAGCACATAAAAGCATGGTAGCACGTGCCTTTAATCCTAGCATTACTTAGAATAAAAAGGATGAGGTCTTTGGATGTGTAAATGAGCCTGAACTCTGTGAGTTTGAAGCCAGTCTGTTTTACATAGTGAGTTTCAGGACAGCCAGGGCTATGAGGAGAGTTCCTATCACAGAAAATCAAAAAAAGAAAAATGAAAGAAAGAAAGAAAGGAAGGGAGGGAAGGGGGGGAGGGAGGGAGGAAGGGAGAGAGAGAGAGAGACAGAGAGAGAGAGAGAGAGAGAGAGAGACAGAGACAGAGACAGAGAGAAGGAACCAAAAACTAGCTGGAGCACCCACAGATGAGCACGCGCACACACACACACACACACACACACACGAGCACATGCCTCTTTTTTCTTTACCTTTCTCTTCCATTTCAAGGTTGCGCTGGTTTGTTTACCTCATTTGCTTTTTTAATGCGAGAAAATAAAGGAAAAGCAAGGCCGATGCCACACTCTTCCGCTAGTGGACTCCGCGAGACCGTCCTGGGCCTGGAGAGGGCGGGGAGGGAGGAAGAGCTTGACCCGCCCTTTTATCCCCGCCCCTTCCATCTGAGCCCTGCCTCTAGCCCCGCCCCGCACGAGCTGCGCCCCGCCCCTCCTGGGTCCTGCCCCTCTAGCCCCGCCTCGCCCTCCGATCACGCCCTCTGGGCCCCGCCTGCTCCGACCACGCCTCTCTGGGCCGCGCCTGCTCCTCCGGATTCCAGGTCATGGCGCCGGCAGTCGTTCCGTGGGGTTCCGGTTTGTGGCGGGCCTGCAACGGGCTCATGGCAGCCTTTTTCTCCCTGGCCGCCGTGGTGCAGGTCAGGCGGGCTGAGGAGGGCTGGCAGAGGGACCGCGGAGAAGCCCGGGCAGCCAGTTCTCAGGGTGGAGCAGAACTGGGGTTTATGTTTCCCGAACCCGCAGAGTCCTCTCGAGCTGGACACGCCTGAGTTCCTGAGATTAAGCAACAGGCTTGAGAGCCTGACCTGGCGGCTCCGCGTGCACGTGCATGCAGCTGGTCACTTAGAAAGGGACCCAGAACCGCAGCTCTGGCACCTTTTCAGACTTTCAGCTCCCATGAGACTGAGTGGGTTTCAGGGCCTGGAAGGAAGGAAAGAACCTACGGCATCCTTACCCTTCTTAGACCCCTTAGGAAATCCCAAGCAATTTTCAAAAGATGCATGGGTGTGTGTTAGAGCTATCTGTTGTGTTCAGCTGAGAGTCCCTTCAGCCATCCTTAAGTGTAGACAGCTGCACTAGCTCGCTGGTGTTCTGTACCCTGAGCCCATTGTGACACCTAGCTCTTCGCACTGAATAATAAATACAAGGTCAGACCAGACATAGGACAACAAATCGGGTCTGATGTCGGCTAACAACACCTTGATGTTTTGACATTCTAGGTGAATGATCCAGATGCCGAGTTGTGGGTGGTGAGTATGAGATACTTTCAAAATGTCCCTCCATGTGACGTGGATATGCCTCTGATCTCAGGGCACTTGCCTAAAACCCCGGAAATCAACACCTTTGTGAGCTTATTTTCCTAATTTTTCTCCATGGAGGGGGAAATCGCTGTGATAATACAACTTGCTGGGGCGTGGTGGGGGTGAACTCCTAACTATCTGGAGTTTGGATGAAAGTCTTTCTACAGAGAGACCTTATACCTGCTGCTCTCATTTCCTTGATTACACAGTGGGAGCTCCTGTCATGTAGTAAGGACCTACAAAATGCTAGTCTCCTGACATGGATTATACTAACCTTTATGAGAGCCATCACAAGGATGTCTGTTGGTCCTATCCATACATGATTTTGTCCTCAGATGGCAATAGAAAGTCTTGGAGGGAGACTGTACAATATCTCTGAGGAGATTATTCTTGGGTTTGGGGACTATTCACTGTACATAGATGAGCAACAAGTGAAAACAGGAATTACAGAGAAAGTTCTAGTCTGGCTTGCTGTTCATGAAGTAGAACCATAGTCTGATTCTGCTTGTTATCCAGAGTCTCCTGTCCCCAAATCAAACGACCTCCTCCTCAGCACTTTGGTTCATAGCCTGAGCTCCACATGTATATTCCTGCAGGAAGGGAGCTTCATGTTGATTCTCTAAAAGATTGCAGCAAACAGCCACCTGTCCTACCACACTGCTCCTTGAGACGTGCTCAAGTTCCCGCCCAACACCTTTCCTCCTCCTGACCCAGCCATTTACATCCCTGCCTTGAGATGCAGTCAGAAGTAAAAGTAAAAGTTAACAAAAGCCATCCTCAGTATAGTTAGGTGAAGGTCTTCTCTTCGGGGACTAGGACTTCACCTGGCTCCCTTCCATGGTCCCTACTGGGATCTTGTTCATGGAGGCTATTTGCATCACAGAGCAAATAATGGAAAATGGATCATAGCAGCAGGTTATGAAAATATAGACCATATCACTTCAGAAACTCAGGTGGTTGCTTGATGGTCGACAGGGACATGAAGGGCTTGCACTTTCTCTTCTTGGCCATCCCCGTGTTAATAGAATGGCTGCTGCAGCTGCAGACAATGAGAAGTCTATCCATTGTAAGAAGAACCAAAGCCGGAGCAAGATAGGTTTTCCTCCTGTGCTTTCTTCCCTTCAGTTAAGGAGAAAACGTTTCCCAAGAAGCCCCTCGGACATGTGACATTTGGTTTTCACAAATCAGCATGCCATGTTGTGGAGCTCCCACCCTGATTCATAAGCAACCATACCTTGTTAAATGCTTCGAGTGTCATCAGCCTGGAGGACTTCACCTTACCTTATGTCCCTGGACATGACCATTTCTAGCTGCAAAAGAGGCTGAAAAAAAAAAACAGTTTTGCAGTGGATGAGAATGAGAAATGAGTCCAGGGTATTCTGTGACTCCATTGAATTAAATTCTGTTAAGTGAATTCAATGATACCTTTAGTTTTTCCACTGTAAAAAAAAAAAAAATCAACAAAGGACTGGCAAGATGGCTCAGTGGGTAAAGGTGCTTGCCCCAAAGCCTGATGACCTGATTTTGATCCTGGTGACCCATGAAAAAGTAGGAGAGCCAGCTCCACAAAGTTGTCGTCTGACCACCAACACATAGATCATACACGCAGACACACATTCATAAAATAATAAACTCATTAAATTTCTTAAATTCCAAACAGCAACAGGAAAAGAACATTATAAGTGGATTGTACTGAGTCCATTTTTTTCTCTCAGAATTGTTTTTGTTTTGTTCCATTTTGTTCTTTTCCAGACAGGGTTTTTCTGTGTAACCCTGGTTGTCATGGAACTTGCTCTGTAGACCAGACTGTCCTCAAACTCAGAGATTTGCCTCCCTTTGTCTCCCATGTGCTGGGATAAAGGCGTGCATAGAAGCAATTATTTTCAGTTTCTCTACCCCCAGCTTTTTTTTTTTAATCATCTCCTTTTAGATGGGAAAAGCATTTTAATAAGGATTATTACATCACATTCACTATGAGAGACTTAATTTAAAGGATAGATTTGTTCATACGTGTGTAATACGCTGTAATATGGCTGTGTAATCTGTTAGGACAGATGTCCAGGCATTTGAATCCACATTTTAAAAACTCTGTGCAGAACACTTCTCACAGAGCACAGTTGGAGATTGTATTGTGTGTGCTTGTTTATGTTCTTCTATCTCTAATTCTCTGTCTCTGTCTGGCTCACTCCTAGGTGGCTGAGTCATAGAGTTTTCCATGTGGAATGGGACTGGTCCCTGATTCCTTAAGTGTGTCCTTCCTTAGAAGAGCAGCAGAGGCTTGTCAGAAAGGCAGAACCCTGAGCCCTAATGTAGACCTCCCCAGTGAGCACAAGGCCCCAGGTGATTCCTACAGGCTGAAGACTGGGATGTGTAGGGCTCCCCTGAGGAGTATGACTGCCCATCCGCCAGGGCAACCTGACTTGCAGGTGTCAACTGGCTGACATCCAGGTCACCAGCTGGGATGGAGCAGGAAAGACTAACATGGACTTTGTGATCCAAGTGTGCATGGTCTGCTCAAGGTGAAAAGCCAGTCGGTTAAAACACACGGCCCCGGAAACCCAGTCGGTTAAAACACACAGCCTGGGTAACTTCCAAAGAGACTGAAGGTTTCTGCTCTAAACGTTGGAGTAGATATGGTGAAGCAGCCACTTCTCTCGGAAAGTCTAGCAGGTTTAACGAGTCTAGTCTTCCTTCTTGCTTTCTGCTTCACACACACACACACACACACACACACACACACACAGAGAGAGAGAGAGAGAGAGACAGAGAGACAGAGAGACTCACAGAGTCAGAGTCTGTTACCATGAGGCATAAGAATGGGACCTTTTCAGGGCCAGTTCTACAATTCCCTTTCCCAAATGAACAGCCTGGTCTCAGTAGTGGGCACATCAGAACCAGACATCATTTGGATGCCTTCTGTGACCTCACTTGCAGAACTGGAATACTGAGTCATGTGGTCCATGGGGGTCCAGCCTAGCAGGGCAATCTGGCCATTCATGACTGTTTTGCAGAGAATGCTCTTTTGTGCAAGTGGGGACGGTCGCCCTGGGTATGGAAGTTGCTTGGGGGAGACTGGGAGGCCAACATTGCCTAAACACTGCTCAGAGCTACAGCTTGGGGATGAAGAGGGTTTCCTGGAAGAGCTGATGGAGGAAGGTAGAATTACAGCCTGACGCTGTGACCTAGTGGAAGTCATCACATTCCCGGTGACTACTAAAGCAGGAAACCCCCGCATGTGGTGACCACTGACCACATTTTTATTTGCTAGATCCTCTGGGACGTGCCACACGTTGAGCATACTCCTGTTTTCAGCGCCGGGGATAAGGACACCCTATCCTGCCCGGGCTACACTCCCAGGTCTGGACACATTTCTTAACCCTCCCATTCCCCTTTGTGCTCGCAGGCGGTGTACATGATCCCTGCCGTGCTTACCCTGCTTGTCGGGTTTCATCCCCTCATCACAGGTATGAACAGTGGATTCTACATGGAGGTTCAGCACATCCCAGTTCTTAGGATGGTGAGAAGCTCCAAGATAAGACCAGGATTCCAGGCATTCCTTCTCGCTTCTGACACTCCTTTTCACCTAGCCTTCAGGTCCTAGACCATCCTAGGGAGCCGTCCCCAGGTCTCAGCACACTAGCTATTATTATCACCTGCGACTGGAGACCTCTTGGGCTGATCGCTGTTTATGAGATTTAGCTCATAATGGGGAAGGGTGTTTCCTCAATCCGCTGACTTCTTAAACCTCCAGCTAGTGTCACATGAGCAACAATCATAGTGGCAGTCTTGTCTTCTCAGAGTTGGGAGCAATCATTGCCTGTTACAGTTTTTTGTTTTGTTTCTAACCCAGATCAGCTTTTTTTTTTTTTTTTTTACACATTATTAGGGCAACACCATGCTTGCCAACTACTTTCTTATTTGGAATTTATTCAAAGTCTTTGTCTACAAACTGCTGCTTGTGTACAGAAAGTGCTTATCATGCCTGCAATACACCTCTACATTTTTCATTAGTTGTATGTTGCTCCTTTCAGTCTCCCAGTGCGCTCCCACAGCAATGTATGACACGCTTTTACATGCCCCCCATTCAACCAAGGTTCTTACAAGCAAGAGCGTGCTTTATGGCTCTTTGCATAGGCCTACATGTATCATCCCACCAAGCTAAGCAACAGAAAGTGGAGTGGCCAGGTGCGGGTGGCAGGGACAAGTGGTGTGGGAAGAGGGGTGGCTCTCCAAAGAAAATGAATGAAATATCAGAAAGCAAGTAAAAGAGCGTGCTTGCTTCTGGACCCGATCTGATTAACAGCTGCAGGCTGTCTATCCACTTGCAGGCAACTTCATCTGGAAGAGTGTGTCTGCGATGCACATGCTGTTTTGCCTGTTGTGGGCTGGTGGCTTGGCCTACCACTTCTTGCTTCAGGCCAAGCAGAGCATCTTAAATGAGGAAGAAGGCAGGTGAGGAGTGACCTTTGCTCTCTCAGGGGTGGGGCAGATCTGAGTGATTCTTTACAATGGCAGCTACCCTGTGCACAAAGATGATTCAGCTCCCCTAAATGTACCACGTGAGCCAGGGAGAGTGACATAGCCATGATCAGATGAAGCAAGTGTGGAAATGGTGGGGCCAGGATTCAAACCTGGTATTGCCTCCTGGACCCCATTATAACAGCTCTCATAGCTATACCACTTCCATGTTACTGCCAGGACCTTGACCTTGACCTTCCTATAACTTAATGCGAGCATTGTACAGTAATGCTCCAGGCTGATCAGCTGGGAACAGCATCCTGAGTCACTCTTAGGTCGGGGTTCTGTATGAGTGCGATCATCCACCTCACCTCAATCCCTGCCAGCCTTGTGTGATGTGTCACATGTCACCCCCTCCCTTGGTCAGAACCGTTTATTCCTATCTTATTACCCTTCCTTTGTTTGGCCCCCAGCCTTACTAAGGGACCTCTACTTTCTTTTCTACCCTGCTGGCAAACCTGGTATTTGCTGGCACCATGCTCCAGAGACTTGTATATTAGGTATCTCTGACAGGGTGCCATTTGCTCTGGACCCTAACCTATGTAAACTGGAGAGATGGCCAGGCTGGGTCTTCGGATGGGGATGTGTATTAAATGGGTTGAGTCAACTCCAGTTCGAAGCCCATGAATCAGGGTGAACTTGAAGCAGAGCTTCCAGTGGCAGTGACAGTATGCTTATTCTTCAGCCAATACAGGGGGCACACACACCTGGTACACAACTCTGCAAACACATTTTCCCCAACACTGCAGTCTCTCCCAGCTCTCACAGTGCAGTTAGATATTCGAGCTCCTGCACGGCACGGAGTCCCTTTAAGAACATGAAACTGATGACAAATGGTGGAACCCCAGGTTGTGTTGGGGGGTGCCACTCCTAGTGATGTGCAGTGGAGGAGCAGCAGCCACCTCATAATGTGAAACTCCGTGTTTTCCAGGGAGCTGTCTGGCCTAGTAATCGTCACAGCTTGGATGGCCCTGTGCCACAGCTCATCAAAGTAAGTTCAACTCATCAGTAAAAGTCAAGGACTTAGGGGATGCAGAGATGGCTCAGAGGTTAAGAGCACTGAATGCTTTTCCAGAGGACCTGAGCTCAGTTCCCAGCATCCACAGAGTGACTCATGGCCATCCATTAGCTCCAGTTCCTCTTCTGGCCCCCTACAGGTGCCGGGCATACAAGTGACACACAGACAAACATGTAGGCAAAACACTCATACACATAAAATAATATTTGAGCCCAAATATATTTGAAAGTAAATGTCCTAATTTCCAAATATATATTGTTAGTGGCTTCTATGTGAATTACATACACTATGTTCAGAGAATATACTTTGTAGGATATAATTTCTTTGAAAAATATGTAGGGAGTATTTTATGGCTGAACCTATAGGGTCTCTGAAATAGTGTGCATGTGAAAAGAAAGTGGATTCTGACAGGTGTGTATGTGTGTGTGTGTCACATTTGTGACAGGGTCTCATGTAAACCAGGCTGGCCTCAAACTTACTATGTAGCAGAGGATGACCTTGAACTCTTGATCTTTCTGTTTCATCACTTAAGTGCTGGGATTACAAACATGTGCCACTACACCTGACTAGAAAGACACTTTTTAATGACCAAACCTTCAGTTCATCAAGAAGATACAGATGTTCTAAATGTGTATGTGCCCAATAACATTGCCTCCAATAGATACAATAAACATTGCCAGTTAAAAACAAAAATTAACTATTTTCTGAGACTTATCACACTTCTCCTATTCATTAATACAAGCCAACAAACAAAAACAGTGTAGATATAGAAGACTTTACTTACACAATAAGGAACTAGTCCTCATGGACACTCTGGGATTCATGATTATGGACAAAAGAATCTGGGACTGGAACAGATGGCTCAGCCGATAAAGGACTTGTAGTGAAGGCAAGAGAGCCAGTGGAGTTCAGATTCCTGGCAACCATGTGAAACCAGGAGTTCTAAGCACGAATGTAACCCCAGTACTTGGAGACTGGAAGGCTTGTTGGCCAGCCAGTCTAGCCAATCTGTGAGCTCTGAGTTTTGTAAGAGGCCCTGCCTCCAAAATATGTGGACTGTGGGGGTTGGAGAGATGCCTCAACAGTTAGGAGCATCTGGAGTTCTTGCACAAGAGCAGAGTTCAGTTCCCAGAACCCACCTGGTGCCACACAACAGTCTATAATTCCAGTCCTGAGGGATCCAATACCCTTTTGGTCTCCAACAGCACCAGGTAGGTACATATGTGGGGCTCTTACATACATTTAGGCAAATACTCATATACATCAAATAAAAATAAATCTTAAGACAACTGTAGACAGTGATAAGACAGTCAAAGACAACCTCGGCCTACACATACACACATGCAAACACAAACACATATGTACACACATACACTTTCTTTACATATGCACACTATTTCGAAAACACTATAGGTTCAGCCATAAAATTTTCCCTACATATTTCAAAGAACTTATATCCTACAAAGTGCATTCTCTGAACATGGTATAATTAACATAGAAACCATTAACAACAATATAATTAGGCAATCGCTGTACATTTGGAAATTAGGACATTTGCTTTCAAGTATATTTGGGCCAAACAAAGTGCAATGGAAATCAGAAACATTTGGAATGGAAAAGTAACCCTAACATTTATGAAACAGCTTAAAACCATGTTTAGACATAATTTCTGGACTTAAGTGTGTATTTGATGTGAGGGGGAGGAATCTGGGATGAATGAGCTAGGCTAAGGAGATCAAGCTAATCTCCCCCCACAAAAAAAAGAAAAGAAACACTAAAGCCAAACCAATTAAATGAAAAATCTGACATAAAAAATAAGGCCGATAAGGCCAAATATGGATTCTATAAAATTATCACATTAGTAAGCCCTGGTAAGACCTAAAAGAAAAAAATATGTAAGAGTGAGATCATGAGGAGGCACAAATAAAAGAAACTCGGGCACTTGGGAACACAGAGCACAGGTAACTACTAATCAAGTCCTAAGACTTGATTGCAAACAACTTCGTATGTTAAAATCCTAGATTAAATCAACAAGTTCATCAAAACATTCCATTGACTTAAAGAGTTTATCGTAAAAGTCATTTTAGGGAATTACTATTTTGGTTTTGTTGATTTTTTTTTTTTTTTTGGTTTTTCGAGACAGGGTTTCTCTGTGTATCCTTGGCTGTCCTGGACTCACTTTGTAGACCAGGCTGGCCTTGAACTCACAAAGATTCGCCTGCCTCTGCCTCCCAAGTGCTGGGATTAAAGGCGTGCGCCACCACCGCCCGGCTGATTTTTAAGGTTTATTCATTTATTGTTGTGAAGCTGGAGGCTGCATGTAGGGATTGTACATGCTAAGGCATTTGTTCAACCAGTGAGATATATCCCCAGATCTACTTTTCATTTGAGACAAGGTCTCAGTTGCCCCTTCTGGCCTTAACTCACTCTCTACCAGGCAGGTCTTATATTATAGGCCTAAGGTTATTTTGTCATTCAAATGCTGATTTCTGTACCCTCCCATATCTGCAATACTTGTTCTGAGAATCTCCTGTCTCAACGTTGTGTAAACACTGCTCCCCACTTGTCCCAATATGCCAATGAAGATGTTTACAGAGAATTGCTGAACAGGGGACAGAATAGGGCTGCACTTCCTGCCTTCCAGGGGAGGAGGAGTTAAAGAGAGGATATAGGGGATTCAGCAATGGGTAGAGGTGCAGGAGACATGAGGCAGATTCAGCTGGAGCAAAGAAAGCATTAAAAAGCAAGTAACTCAGGGATTTTGGTAAAGAGGGAAGTCAGACTAACAGGGAGGGTTAAGAACAGATTAAAACTGCTCAGGATTATGTTGTAAAGCTTGATAAATACTAAAATAAGAGTCTCAATTAGTTGGGTGGTAGCTGGGTTGAGAGAAACTGAGAAACAAACATATAAAGTTCATTAACATTGTATTTTCAATCCTCCTGCCAAAGGTTCCTGAGTAGCTGGGATTACAGGCCTGCATCACCAGGTCTATGGCCATACACCAAAGTGTGATCAACCTTCCAGGGACTGCATTCTTAAAGAAAGCTGACTCCCCCTTCCCCAGCAGCCTACAAGTCACCCCCCCAGCTTTTTGGGGGGTAGGGAGCCATGAGCCACTCCTCACTCTGTGCCTCTGGATCTCCCTAACTTCTTGGAAGTTTAGTTCATTAATTTTCAGTCCTTTTGTTAAATAGGACTTCAATTTTTATTTAATTTTTCCTAATAAAACTCTAGACCTAGAATGGCATAGTTGAAGAAATCTAACATAAAGAAGATATAGCGCTGACCATAGCAAACAGCTCTGGAACAAGAAGGAAGGATTGCTTTCCAACTCGATAAGGGCAGAACAACCTCTATAACAAAATTTACCAGAAACATCACAAAAAGGAAAATTATAGTAATTTCACTCCTAAGCACAGATGGCAAAGTTTTTATTTTTTAAAAATTTATTGCTATGAAAAAAGAACTTCCATAAAAATCATTTCCAGATGGATTACTGATTTAATTCAAAATTACAAAACAACAAAATTTCTAGAGACAGCAATAGTGTCTTCAAAACCCTGGGAAAAATTGGACATTGTGCTACATGTTCAAGGCCAGTCTGAGTCACATAACAAATATGAAGCCAGACCTGTCACAGGGAGGGAAATATTTCTTACAAGGAGACCAAAAAAACAACAACAAAAAAACATTAGGGAAAGATCAATTTTAGCATAATCTAATTCACGAGTAGTCAAAAACAAAGAGTAGAAAAAGGCATTTAAAACATATATCAAGATTAAGTACATAAAGATCTTATACAAATCAATATTAATTTCAATAAAGAGAAACTATTAAGATGTAATGTTTTACCAATTCAAACTTTATAGTTATCTCCAAAGCAATTTATTTTCTTGGACTTTAATTTTTTTATAGGAATCCAGTTGGTGGAAGGATGCACTTGGCTATTGCCATTGTAATCTCCCTTTTCCCACTCACAACCTGGGTCTACGTATACATAAACAAGGAGATGCGGTCCTCCTGGCCACCTCACTGCAAGACCGTCATTTAAATGTATCTGATAATGTTCCAATTAGTATTTTCAACATTTTATACACATTGGGGACCTGGACAGTTTCCTGGTTTATCTCAAGAAATCTGAATACTAGAGATGATTTAAAGTCTTGAGAATGTCTGCCCAGGATGTGATGGAAGATTGAAAAGGACAGATAAGAAGTGGGGTCTCATTCCCTGGGGGTCTCTCCTGTGACAGCAGTGGAACGGGCACGGAGCAGAAATCTGAGTTTGAATTCAGCTTTACCACTACGTGATGGGAGCAAAATCACAAATCTCCTGGTGGATATTTCCTCATGTATAAAGTAGGATGTCAGATCTTAGTTACCACAACCAAACTAATTTGAGAGCACTCTGAGAAGATAAGGTGTGAGAGAATTTAGAGTTTGAGTGGAACACAGTTTCATGCTGAAAGAGAAGTTCAAGAAGACTACAATCCCAAACTAATCAATATACTTGACTGGTTCAGTTACAGAACTAAAGAAAAACTCTCGGACAGGAGAGCCAAATGATGGCTTGTCTTGCAATGAAAGTAGAAAACCAAAGTAAGAATTAAAGTATTGAAAAGATAAATTTGGAGTTAAGCAAGAATAGGGGATATTAATCATAATTTGTCAGTGAAAACTAAGATGAAAACCTATATTCTTTTAATGAACCTACATTCTTTTTTAAAATTTATTTATTACTTCAGGTTACATCTCCATCATAGTGTCCTCTTTCCTCCCTTCCCAGTCCTGCCCTCCCACCCTCTACCCCCATCCCTTCCATCCCACTCCTCTGGAGTGGAGTGTCCCTACATAACAGTCCCCCGCCCCAGTTCAGCAGTCATATGATGGCCAAGAGCCTCCTCATACACTGGGGGCCTACAAGGGAAAAGTGAACCTGTATTCTTTTAATGAACATTGAAATGACCACCCCTGCAGGGTGACACACTCCAACAGGGCAGCCACCTGTTATTGAGCAGGTGACTTGTGGGCAGGGTGACCAAAGAAGTACAATTTTAACTTTCTTACTTTTAGAAGCAGATACTTAACTGCCAGAAAAAGTTGAGTGTGCATGGAATGACATGTGTGTATGTGTGTTCTTCAACTGCAAATCTTGGTATCTACGGATTTGTAAGAGTTTAGTATTCAGATGGATGCTCCAGTCCAAAACATAACAGACCTTAAAAGATACTGTATTTTATATCCTATAATGCAACAATACTCTGTAAAAACTAAAGGGGTATTTTTGAAAACAGTGGCCACTGAAGTCAGATTACCAAAAAAAATAAAATAAAATAAAATAAAATGGATACTAAAGCAATTACAGTGCAGTTTGAGCCAATAAAATTCATGTCAAGGATCTAAATTTTCCAGTGTCCCTTTAGCCTACATGGTCTTTACAAATTTGATACCATCTTTAGAACTGTTATAATGAATCCAGTCCATCTGAAAATTCAACATGGGACCTTCTGTCCTCCAAATCATGCTTGATTTCTGTGGGTAAATGAGTCATGTTCAAAATATTGAGTATTTTCTTCCCTGTGTCAGACTAGTATGGCTTTAAATATTCATGATATCTTTTGTACCCTCACAGAAGCATGCAAGATACTTTCAATGTGTACTTACCTTTGGTCTTTACCAATGGAATAAGTTTTATTCTTTTTTTTTTTTTGAAGGCACAACCTATGTTAGCTAAACTTCCTCTTCCTTCAGTGTTTATGGTTTTCTTTCAGTACAAATGAGATGTGTGTTATCAATACTTTTTTTTTTTTTTTTTTTTGCTGGCAGCCTGGTCTTGGGCTTGGTGACTTTACTGGCCAACTATGCTGCTCTTTCCATGATGGCCTTCAGATTCTTGCAGGCAAAATTGAATGATCTCAGCACATTGAGAATTGCTGTTTATCAGAGGCACTTCCAGCTTCCTGATATTGTGGACCAGGGACTTCCAGAAGCCACTTGTGCAGTGCTGTTTTCTTTTCCTTCCCATAAGCCAACATTAGGCATCAGGCTTTGGCCTGGAATCTTCTCTGCACCTTGATATTTCTGGATTTCTGCCAGTCAAACAGTTTTCACCTGTAAGTCTGAATGGTGCAGGATGAAGTTCTTGACCTTTACCAGAGCATGAGGGCAGCCATAATACTGAGGAGATGGCAGCCACTGGCACATAAAGTGCTTTGGAGGAGTGAGGACTACACTCTTATTTTTCTATTGGATTTAAGAATTATTAGCTGGTCTGTGGTAGCACACCTCTTTAATCCCAGCACTTAGGAGGCAGAGGCAGAGACAGGTGAATCTCTGAGTTAGAGGCCAGCCTGGTCTACAGAGTAAGTTCAGGACAGCCAGGGCTACACAGAGAACATATCTTGAAAACCAAAAAATAAAGGATTGTTAGACTTAACAATCCAGTTCTCAGAATGTCTCCCCAAAACCCCACAATCTTCTCCCTTTTCCTATGCCTGCCCATCACTGTTTGCTCTCTAGATACACACCTGTAAGGGAAGTTAGATTAATATTAATTAGATTTAGTGAATATCTAGGGGCTTCTGATACAGTCACTTAAAAGGGGGCATGAAGATCAGCCTGGCACCTGTGGGCACTTGGCATGGCAGCATATAGACTAAACACAAGGTTTATGGCTTGGCATTGTTTGCAGCTGCTAATAGCCTTAGAAAGTGGGCAGAGGCCAGATTAGGCGGAAGCCAGGTGAAGAAAAGGAGAGACCCTATTTAAGGACCAAGTGGGTACAACTAGATATGACGAGATGGAAGACGGCTCGCATCATCTGGTGGAGTTAAGGTAGACAGACTGAAAAGCTGATCTCAAACAGAGCTGAAAAAATACAGCCAGCTCTCCCTCAGGCAGAAAGAAGCTGATGAGCAGAGAAGACCTCATCAAGGCACCAAAAAGCCAAGGACTAAACCCTGTGGCACAGCTTTTGCCTAGAGGGGTTCAACCGATTCAAACAGTGGGCTGAATGGAACTGTGGCCAGCCCAAAGACTGAGGCAGAGTGACTGAGTGGTTAATACAAATTAACCAAGTTGGTCTATGGACAGCTAAGGCTCCAGAGAGAAGAAAGCCCCAAGCTTCATAGCAATGCAATATCCAATTTACCCTAAAGGACCTACATCTGAGGAAAAACTATTGGCCAAGTTCCCTAAAGGATCTACTCCTGAGGTGTTCCTGACGACTGAGGACCTGCCCCAGAGACTGTATCCTTCTAAAAGGTTAGAATTAGTTGTTAGATAATAATTGTTATTAATAAGGTTAGTTGTTAGGTAATAGGGGTTTATAGCTATTCTTGGGGCTAGTAGTTAGGTAATTAGCATTTATATTTGTTATAAGTGCCTATAGTTACTAACATATTTGCTAATTTTCATCTTCACACACCCGCAGCTCAGAAACAGTGTCCCTCTCCCGTTTTAACTCCCCACCCTCACTCACTTACCTTCCCTTCTCATATAACACACTTCTCTTCTTTTTCTTCATGTCATCCCTAATCTCTTCGAATGAGACCCAAGTCTCCCTTCCACATTCTTCATCCTTTTGTGTGTAGCTGGCAAATTCTCACATTTGTGCTTGTGTTTGTAAGCTTCTTCCTGTCCTGGTGACATCGGTGTACACAGGACCACATGACAGTTGTGCTGTGGCTGGCTGGGTAGAGCCTTACAGTGTGAGTTGAACTGTGCACGAGATCAAGAATCCTGGCATGGACACACACTTAGATTATCCAGAGGGCCAAGCAATGCCAAAGTACACTTTGAGAGACTGGACTAGGCAAGAAGAGAATTCTGCCTCTACTAGAGCTTCCCACAGGAACACGACCATACCAACACCTTGTTTTTAGTCTTCAGCAGGGTGAAATGATTCAAGAATGACTAGAGAACAAATACATGTGCAAGAATTCACTGGAAGAGTCACAGAAAACTACTGTGCCTGCTTTCTGGTCGGCATTTCACACCTACTTAACTAGTATTTGTTTTTCAGTCCTGAATCATACTCTAGTCTTCAACAGTCTGTCTGCTGTCGAGATTTTCTGCAGACAAGTCTGACACAGGCAACAGTGGAGTTAAATGGGTACCATTTGTTTAAGGAAATCAAAGATAAATTATTTTATATACTGTGATCCCACACAGCAGTGTTGGAGTGATGCTTTGGTGCACTATGTATTCAAATGCTCGTTTCTGTACCCAGAGAATTGAGTACAGGCCAGACCTTGGCACTGTCATTTTTATGAAGCATCTCCGGTAACATGTTTTGGAAACATTGTTCGAAATTGCCTTCTGATTGGTTTTAATAAAAATCTGATGGCCAGTAAGCTGAGGCAGGATTAGGAGGCGGGACTTCCAGGCACAGAGTGGGAAGTCTGGGAAAGAAAAAGGCTTCAGACAAGGATGGAGAACCAGGTGCCACAACTAGACTATGATGGCAGGTAACAGGACGTAGGCTAGGCCAGTGTTATCAGGTTACAAGAGCTGAGCATCTGCCCAGCTACAGTGCTCTAAGATTATAATAAATGAATATAAGTCTCTGTCATTATTCAGAGCTAGAGCCAGCATAGAAAGTCCTTAGTGACACAGCACTGGGCATTTTAATCAGACCAGGCCAGCCAGCCTCAGCACTTGGTCCTGGTGTCACTTGACACTTCCCTGCACAGGCCTTTCTGAGATGCAAGTACCACTCTTACACCTGAAATAACTTCTCAGCTTTTCTTCACAGAACGGGAATGTCACCTACATCTAAGGACAGTGCTCTGGACCCAACAGTCCAAAGTCCACTCCTACATCAGGGCAATCAGGGAAGACTTGCCTGGGCTTTCCCAGGCTAAGCTGTAGAGTCAACACAAGAACATATTCTCCTAAAAGAAAGAAAGAAAAATTCAAATTAGGCCAAATACAATCCCTAATCAGGACTATATGCCCACATGAGTCTCCTTCCTGGTTTATTTTGGTCCTTTTAGTACTAGCTTTTGGTACTGGGATTCAGTATCCAAAAATAACATTCCTGGATTTTATCTTCACTCATATATACTGAAGCCAAAAATACATTTTGTATACAAACAGAATACTTAACAATGGAACTGAGAATTTAACTTTTTATACAATGGAGGAAAACACAAAACATAGGGCCTACAAAGGCAGACAAGATACTAAGACTGAAAGCACAGAGCTTGTTCCTTTTTGTAATTCATAATTCTGTCTGGAACTCTGCCTCTGCCCTTTAGCAGCATTTTGTCAGGGTAGACATAAACTGTGCCAAAGGCCTGGCTTTCTGGAGCCGTTTCAATAACGCCTTCAAGGTTGACATGGTGCACACCGAAAGGATCCTCAGAGTAGCCACCGTCATGTGTGTGGCCAGCAAGGAAACACACCACACACTTGTGAGACCATATGATTGACAGAGCGTCCATGTAGTTCCAAGCCAGGCACACGCTGTCAGAGGCCTCTGGGTAAATGGGAAGATGGCCTGTTAAGGAAAAATTAGGAGCCAATTAAATCTCTTTCCATCAAGAAAAAAAGACCAAGAGCTAGTATTCAGGAAAACCAAACCTAAGCATAATGCTTCTTCATCCACATGAAGACCAAGTGACAGTGTGCTGTAATTTCAGCACTTGGGAAGCTTCAGGAGGAGGATCATGAGTTCAAAGACAGCCTGAGCTATGGAGGAGGCAATCTATAGCACACCTTTGGCACACAAAACAGACAGCTGGGGAGATGGTTCAAATATAAGGTGGAAGACATATTTGTATGAGATGATCTGTGAGGCCTACAGAATCCCAAGGTTATTCTGTGCAGGGCATCTGTAAGGGCAGCCGGGAATCAGCCAGATTCTGTGCTGGAATCCAATCTCACTGATTTCTGATAATCCAAATGTTACATATAAAGAACAGTGTAGCTAAAGAACAGCCTAGGGGCTTCCGAGGATTGTATTATATGAAAATGTTACTGAAGAGAAACAGTTCAGGAGACTTTAAAGAACCTGTGTAGATCAAAGTTCCCTGATCCGCTGCTGAGAAAACTGACTAAAGCAGGGAAGGCTGGGCCCGAGGAAATATGCTGGCACACAGGCAGGACTTTGAGTCAGCAGTGACAACACATTTGTCAGCCTAAGACCATGCATCAGACCAGAGTTTCACTCTGAAGGGAAGTATCACAGCTCACCTATCCTGGCTTCTTCCCAATCACTTTTCTTTGTTCTGCTACTGTTCATTTGTATCCTTACACTTAAACAAGTTCCATTTCATACCTACTTGTTTAGAAGCAATGCAGGGAGTGGGTAAGAGACTCCTCAAGCGGGAGGAACTATATGTGTCCAAGCACTTGTGTGTGTCCTTCCCTCCTTCCCCTTCTCTGACACGAGCTGTTGTAAGACTAAGGGAAGCCAAATGGGCAGTCAAGTGGTGGCGGACACACCCCTGTGCAATCCACTTTACAGACAGAAACGTAACTTTACATCATCAGCCATCTCAGCAATCCGTTTGTAAAGGATTTTCAATAACAGTGCATCTCAAAACAGATTCTAAATGAAAATAACAGAAAACTAATTCCTGTGGAACTGTGGGATTGGCAGAGCATTGCAAGTGCTGTCATATTCATACCAGCTCTGCTTCAGCTGGGCAGCAGTGACCCAACGGTGGCAATTCATGGCCAGCCAGGGATCCCAAGGCTAAGACTTGGTAGGGCCATCATTTGTACATAATGTGATCCCAGCTGGGAAAAGTCCACTTTGTTATACATGGGAAACTCAGACACTAATAGATGTCAAGATGGTTTTGTTATTTTACAATTCTTTCCTGACTCATTCTTAAATGTCAAGAATAATGTTGTTTCAGTGAAATATAGTAAGCAGGGCTGGAGAGATGGCTCAGCAGTTAAGAGCACTGGCTGCTCTTCCTGAGGACCTGGGTTCAATTCCCAGCACCTGCATGACAGCTCACAACTCTTAACTCCAGAAGAGGGGGGTCTGATGCCCTCTTCTGGCCTCCTCGGGTACTGCAAATACACAGTCCACAAAGATACATTCAGGCAAACACTCATACACTAATACAATTATTTTACAACCTCAAAAAAAAAAAGTATGTGTTTTACAGAAAGAGGGTATCAAAGCACAAATATTACTATTCTTTCATGGATTAATTTCCCAAGTTCTAAAATGCCAGTGTGGCCAAAGGAATAATTTGCATACTTACTCACAATCACCACCTTTTCCTGGTTTGCATCAGAGAATGTAAGAACTTCGTTCAACCAGTTCAGCTGTTCTTGGCTGAATCCTCCATTAAACTGGACATACTGGGGCTCAGAAAGTCCTGAATGAATTCAGCAAGTTAGACTGTCACATGTAATTTTCTCCCTCATTAGGGCTTTCAAGATTGGCTAATGCAAGGACACATATTCTTTAGGGACATTTGATCACCATCTTAAAAATGTAGAGCAATATATGAATATAGTGATGTGAATTCTAGTCTCGCTTTCCACTATGCTGAAAATCCAACCCCTTTCCGTGTCCTCCGAGCCCTACTACATCCCTGTGCCTGTTACCTTTACCCCAGCGGATCCTGTGCTGCTTAATAATGCAAATGTCTTATGACACTTAGAGCCTTTGCATTTGTGTTTCCTGTGCCTGCCTGCCCCCTGACCCACTCTGAGTGCAACTCCTGTCACCTAGACAACTTACATACCTGTGTCCCAGGAGAGCCTCTGTCTGCTCACCTCATCAAAGCAGCAACCCCTAGTTCTCTGCTGTGACATCACCCTCTATTTTCTCACACTCTCAGTGCACTGAGGAGTCTTGCTTTTGTTTCACTTACTGCTATCGTATGGATCTGAAATGTTCGCTGAGGCTCGTGTGACGAAGACTTGGTCACCAACTGTGGTGTTACTGGGAAGTGGTAGCATCTTTTAGAGGTGGGAACTAGAGAGGGAAATCAAATCTTGGAAGTATATGCCCTTCATGGGGAGACTACAAGCTCAGCCCCGCCCCCCACTTCACTTCCTGGCTATCAAGAGGAAGCAGCTTGCTCTAACATGCATTCTGTTATAACACGCTGCTTTACCACAGGCCCAAATGTAACCAGGCCAAGGTACTATGAATGAAAACTCCCCAAACCATAAGCCAAGACAGACCTTTCCTCCATGTAAGTTCATTATTTTAGGTATTGATCAGTGATGGAAAGCTGACATATTTTTTTATTATAGTGCTCCCTCCAGAATGGGCACTCAAATATCTGTTAAATGTCTGAAGTTTGAATGACCTGTAGTAATTTATGAGACATCAAGCTTGTAAGAATCCTGACCTGAACAACAGTGACAATAAACTTTTACCTTAATCATCCATCTTCCTGCTGAATAAAAGGTAGCTGAAGAATTTAAAGACAATGTATTAGATTCCCAGCTCAAAGCAAAAATTCACCTTGGGGACTATTCAACTCCACATTTGGGTTGTGCTCCCTCAGCATCTTCATACACTGCTCATATTTTGGAGAAGACTGCTCTATGCCCAAGACACTCAGGTCATAAGCATCAAGTAAAAGGAACCGGAAATTAGGGAATGGTACAAAGTGATAAGCGTAATAGTCCTCTGATGGCGTGGTCTCAGGGTGCTGGACAATCCTGTCTTCTAGAAACTTGCTGTTAAGTTTCGAGTTTACTAGGTAGTCTCTAGTGAAGTTATAGAACTCATGGTTTCCCCACGTGTGGTGAACTGGAACTTTAAGCATTTGGAATGTGTTCAAGACAAGTTCTAGAGACTTTTCTGATACTTTGTACTGTGCATTGTAGCCATCGATGATGTCCCCAAGCTGCAGGACACAACAGGGCATGCTGCTTTCTTTATTCCAGTCTTCAATGGCACCCTGTAAGTGAACAAGACTGTGTCGGTAGTACCTCCGCCTGCTTCTTTGATAATTGTATCCATCTTCTATATCGGCGTATTGAATATCTGCTATAACTCCAAAGGAAAAAAGTGGCTCTGAACCATCAGCCAGGGCATCGGGATCCAGCTTATCAGCCATAACCTCCAAGCAGGCCTCTAAATAAGCTAAAGGAGAGGAAAAAGATACCCAAGTTAAAATATTGCAGCTTTCCAATTGTCAGAAAAAAAATTACAAAACGGGTTAATCAACTAGTCAGCAAGACAGACAGACAAGAGTGTGTGGGCTCTAGAGGTCAATGTCTTAGCTCTGAAATGCTACAGCTATCATCCATAAAAAAGATGATAACTTCTGTCACTCAGAAGACTAACCATTTACAAAAGGGCACTATCATATTGACTATCAGGAATTCCAATGACAACCACCAAATTCAAATCTGGAATCATTTCTCACTTTCCACCCACTTTAAACATGAGTGATTTTCATCCTCTTCCCAAATCAAACAATTCCAACAAAACTTCACCCATCCCACTGTACCATCCACTCATTCACTACTTTCTGTAGCAGACCCCACTCTGGGATATTCCAAGTCTTTTCTCTTTGTTGATGAGCAGCATGTAGACATAAGTCTCTCCCTTTTTGTATCCAAAGTACTAAGGGAAGGCAGGGAGGGTATGAAAAGAGAACAAGATGACTTAATGAGAAATGTCCCAAGAGGATCAGGAATTTGGTAACCTGCTCCAGCTGGTGGCATATTTTGGAGAGTTTATGGGGAGGTGCAATTTTAAAGAAAGCTGGAATAAAGAATAAGAAAGCCACTGAGGGCAGGCCTTTAGTTCAAAGCCCTGCCCCACTTCCAGTTCACTTTCCGCTCCATGCTGCTGTGGACCATGTGATCTCTCACCTTCCTGCCACAAGACTCACAGAGAGAGGGTGGTGGGAGATAGGTTCACTCTAGGTAGCCTTGGCTATCCTGGTACTCCCTTGTGTGTAGGCCTAGAGCTCACAGGGATCCACGCACCTCTGCCTCCCAAAGGTATGGTTATGCTCAGATTTTGGAGTCCCCAAAGACCAACTAAGGAGCCAATTCCAATGCAAATCACAGAAGGGTCTGTATTACAAGCTCAAGCAGGGACTCACTCACTGTCACCAACACAGTGGATCTGAATGAGAGTCCTGAGCTCAGCAGGAGCAGAGTATTCATGGGGTACAGGGAACATTCATACATGTAAGTTTCTGATTGGTTAGTACTTTTGTTTTTCTGGTGCAAAGAAGAAGAACAACCCCTGCAAAGGTTAAACCATTTATCAGTAAGGCTACCTTGGCCCTCTTAGATAAACATGGGTTCCCTCTAATTAGCTGTTTGCTAGGGGAACTGGCATCTCTTACTTAGGCCTTATCTGTGGGTTCCTTCCTGGAGCCGGCAGACAAGAGGTGTGGGAAGGGGGGTGTTGGGGGGAGGCAAGGGTTGACAGTTTGCTTCCAAGAACTAGGTGAAAGGTCGGAACATGCAGGAGCCAATGTAGTGGCAGCGGTGGGGCATTTTCAAAATGGGACCTCTGTAACCTTACTTTCCTCCCTTTAGATCCTATGGGAACCCAATCATGGGTTCCCGAGCTGACCTAAGGGAAGCCCATCAAATAGTCCCTGTCCCTTACAGCTGTCATTGTCCTGCCATGCTTGTCCAAGCTCAGCATACTGGGATCGGAGAACCAACAATCATTAATTGGATAGCTCCAAGCTTTTCTCTAATAAAAGCACCAACCTACTTAAAATGCAGGGTCTGAGAGTAAGTAACAAGAGTAAAATAAACAGTGGCAGCCCCAACAGGGGCAAACATAAAACCTGTGCTGTGCTTTGGGAACCATAGCTGGACTGCATTAATTCTATCCCTGACAAAAGTGACTAATATATTAATATTACAGGGTCTAATTATTAGGTTGGTGATGAGAATCATTATAGACACCCATTTGCCTCCTATGCCAGGGAGTTCCTTTTGACATATTTCAGCCCGTTAGGTGGAACAAGGGATGACGTACTCTCTTCTGTAACTACTTCCAGCTGACATTAGGATGTTGTCATCAGGGCCCAAGAAGGCTGAAATGCTAGTCAAAGGCTGGGCAATAGGGCAGTCATCAGAAGCTTCTGATTAGTCAATCGATCCAGTTGAAAGACAGGGAGCAGTCCTATCAGCTGGACTGGTTCACATCACCCTTCAGGAAGTTCAGAGCTTGCAGTCCACAGGTGATTCCTGGATAGAGTTTATCAACCGGTGAGAATTTGCTGAGACAAACACAGACTAGGGACAGAAGTTAAAATTGTCTATTTTTTCTTTTTTTTTTTTTTTTGGTTTTTCGAGACAGGGTTTCTCTGTATATCCTTGGCTGAAATTGTCTAGTAATTAGGGAAGGTAAGGAATCCCAAGACCAAGGGGAAAAAAATCCCATTTTCAAGAACAGGCAGTTGTATTTTTCTGGAATCCTGTTTGATTGGTAGCAGGTGGATCCAGGTTCTATGACTAGATCTCAGAAAGATAAAATATAATGTGACAGGGGCTCAAGAAACAGTCTTGAGTTACTAGCATGAACAGTCTTTTTAAATGAGCTCAGAGAAACAGAAGGGGCAAAAGCTTGTCAAATCCTGATTTTTAGTATGACTACATACACATCATGAAAGAGAGGCTTTTCCCCCTATCCAGAAGACTGGATGTGTATAAATTTAGCACAATGAGAAACAATTACAAGTTTATATTTAAAAGACAAACCAAAGGAAATTTAAAATCCTAAACCTGTTACTATAATAATCATATAGTGGTGTGTTTTACTAGAGCTAGACCAACAACCCATTGGAACTTCTACAGCAGCATAGCAAGGAGGAAGAAATCTGAAGCATCTGTTTCCATCTGTTAACACTAACATACTTCTGTTTACCTCTATCAGCACTAAGGCATTTTTTCCTACCCCAAAATACCTTTTCTTTAGGTCCTCACAACTTAAGCTTTCATATCCTCATGCCTCACATAAAATTTATAAGGAGCTAACCATCTGTTTTCTGAGTAGCAACTCTATGATTAGGCTTAAGGCCTGATTTTTTTTTTTTTTTTACAAATGAAGAGGACTGAGAAGGTGTCTGAAGCCTTGTTTTCTGTTGTTAAACTGTTAAGTCTTTCATTAGCACAATCTTCAGACTCATCGGGGATCTGAGAACAATAAATATTACTTGAGTAACCAAGATCAATCGACTTCTGAATCTATTAAAAAAAATGACAGTCTTCACCTTGACAGCCACCCATTGTTCCTCTGTGGCCGTGGGGCATCCATCTTTGACCACCAGTACCAAGATATGACAGACTTTTTGTGAGACAGGAGTTATGAAGGACCGTTTACCTTGTCTTGACAAAGTTCAGCAGTCGACTTCTACATCCATGTCCAGCTTGGACAGCATGCTGTCTGACACTGAGGCAAAAGGCAGTCTACCCCAGTGGTCAGTTTTACCACACTTAAAGTAAGTTCCAGGTGGAGTTCTGTGCCCACTATCTTCTTTGGAGGAGACTAGGATTGCTGTCAGGAGATGACATGTCTATCATGAAAAGCTTTTACTATTAAATATTTAAATGTCATGTTCTAAGATCTCTGAGGTGTCCGAGGACCACCATATCCACCTAAGATGGATCTTGTTCCTAGTTGGTTACTTTCTGCTTGACTGAAAACATGTATAGGGCTAGATAGAGCTTAATCTTGTAACTATATCAATTCTTGGCATAACTACAAATAAGGTGACAATTTCTTAACTACCATTAAAGACTTAGGTTTTATCCCTGTTAGATTTAGAGTCTTAAATATCACAATTCTGAATTGAAGTTCTTCTCGTATCAAAATAAAACTTTCTAATCTATAAACATAATTTGTAAATTATGTTTACATAATGGGAACTTTCTGAACTTTCTATGGCATATCACTATACAGCATAGCAGTTTCCTGTAAGATTTAGTTTATAAAAAGTCTCTAGCTTATTAAAATCTATAGCTATGTTAGGTCTTTACTAACATTGGCAAAAACAAGGCTAAGCATATATCAAGGCAGTGATATTTTAACCCTTTGAGAGTGAAGATATAGATAGAGCATAGCCATAATTTTAAAAGATTAAACCAGGTTCTATCAACAGTGTAAACAATTTATTTCAATGCCTCAAGAATTAATATATCCCAATATCCCAACTTAAAAGTATCCTTGAAATTATGTCATATAGATTAAGATTATCTAAGCAGAAATTTTTTTTTTTTTTTTGGTTTTTTCGAGACAGGGTTTCTCTGAATATCGCTGGCTGTCCTGGACTCGCTTTGTAGACCAGGCTGGCCTCGAACTCACAAAGATCCACCTGCCTCTGCCTCCCAAGTGCTGGGATTAAAGGCGTGCGCCACCACCGCCCGGCTCTAAGCAGAAATTTTTAATTAATAACTCTGAGTCCTGAATTTTAACCCTATCCAATAAGTAGCGAAGACATAAGTGGACATATAAACTAGGGTTGAATCATCATACAGCACGTTGTAAAGCTATAGCTTTCAATTTCTTATGTCATATAAAAATCCATGACAATCTAAAAAATGAGATTTGTTGGTTTCTTGGCATAAAAGGAGGCAACAAGAATAGAGTTCACTAGGACTAAGAAGATTCATAATTGTTGCCTATACCACACGGTCTTCTAAGGTGGTGAAGTCACACGGCAGGTTGTGAACCATCAGGCCCACCTGGTTGTTATTTTAAAACATTTATATTTATACCTAACAAAACCATAGTTTGACTAACTATTTACTTGCATTTACATTATACCTTTAACCATTTTTTGTCATTTTCCACCCTTAGTAACCTGTTTACCAAACCTTAACATCTTCTCATACCCCTAGACATTTTCTTAGAAGTTTTCCTTCATAACTTGCACAAGCTCTTTATCCTTAAACCTTTACAAATTGTATACCTTAATTTTTCTAAAGAGTTTGTGATAGTAGCTTTCAAAAAAGACTAGAACTTTACATTGTACTTTTAATAATTACATATGTATAATATCTTACCTCCTAATTTTGCATCAATACATAAAGATTTAATGAAATCAGCTATTTAGATTTTTTTCCAAGTTAGCCTATTTTTAAAATTTAAATAAAGCAAAATAAACTTCTCAGTCTAAGTTTACTAAGTGTCCCTGAAGACTTTTATATCCTATATTTACATAAAGTTATCTAAGTAAGGAAGTACAGGCAAATTGTATATTTTTAACTATTTACTATCTGTATAACCTAGGAAGCATATTTTTGTAATAAATTAAGACTAGAATTTGACATGGCCATGAGCTTGATTGGCCAGCCATCACCCTCCATTACCCATTGTCCTAAAACAGATTGCCATAGCAGTCCATGAAATGATTGGAAATAACCCAGTACTTTTAAATGAGTTCCATAGGCATGATACCTTACATAAGAGTTAAACTACATAAATGTATATCAAAATAACTTTAAATCTGTATCAATATATGAAATGCTATACCAGTGTATCAAATTACACTAGCAATAGCTCTAAATTGTAGAGCAGATGCAATAATTTATCCTTATATCTTATCACTTATATATTATATATCCATATTTCCCTTTATAACAAACATCCATTAGCCATAGAATAACCAAAACCTATCCATCCCTTGCTTTGGAATGGGACATAGTTTCTCTGAAAATTTGCTTCCTACTGATTTTGGGCAAAGAAAACCTGCTATGGGCCCAAATACAAATAAAAAAGAAAATTGGTTAAGCAATTTAATACTGAAAATATATAATGTCTCACAAGTAACATACAGTCCTGTAATTACAAAAATGCCTAGGAGGTACAGGATGCACAGATCAATCAAGGAAGATTTTCTGCAATAATTAGCTTTAGTGATTATTAAAATAAAGTACCTTTTTTTAAAAAAATGAGTTTATCCAAACAGCTGAAGTTTATGAGGCAGAGAAGTTACATCTGGTCATCAGCAATTTATTGAAAAGAGCTGGCGGCCCTGAACAAACATGGAGCCCAAAGGGTATATTTTTACCACCCCCTCTTAGGCAACCTGGTGGCCCCAGCTCCCAGGAGGTCACCATATTGGTGCCAAACTTAGTCCAAACACCCGCATAGCGTACTACTGCCCAGAATTCCTGGACTCAAGCGAACCTCCTGGAGGTCTCAGCCTCTCTGAGAGTAGCTGGGACTACAGGTGTGCGCCACCATGCCTGGCGCTCTTCCTGGGGGCCCGGTGGCTACATGAGCACCCCATCGCGAGTTCCACCTCCACCACCAACAATGGTCTCCTGTTTTCTGACACCCCATGCCTGGGTGCCTACTGGGCCGGAGAGGAAAGGCAGCAGCAATCTCAGGCTGCCCCCCCCCCCCCCCCAGTTGCCCATCCGGCTCGCACACAAACTTGTCTTGCAATAAACAGGAGAAAAACACACACAAGAGAAAGAACCATTTGTTGGAATGAAAAGAGAAGCTGTTGGGGGGGGGGGAGGGGGGAAGGGTGGGACAAGAATGGGGAATAGGGAAGGGTTTGCGACTGAGATGTAACTTGAAAAAAAAAATAAAGTACTTATTAAAAAAAAAAAAAAAAGTAGGTTGATCGGAGAACCCGCACCGTTGCGGGCGGGAGTGGGCACGTTGGCACCCGCTGACCGCACTGGTGTGTCCGTGGCCCTCATGTCCCCCCACCCCACCCACTCCGGCCTGTGCAGTCCGCCTGGAGGACTTGACCCAGGTGGTCTCAGCAAATCTTTCCTCATTTCCACTCCTAACCCTCGCATACCGCCACTGCCCCTTCCCCTCAGGTGGTTGTCTGGGATCTGGAACAGGAACAGACACTTGGTTTTAGGCAGTTCTGCATCTTTTGGGGTTAGGGTGTGGTCAGCTCGCTCTGCGCCTCTGAGGCTCTGAGCAGGCCCTAGCTGGCCATTTCTTCCTTACCAGTGACCTCAGCAGCTGGGAACCAGTGGCCCTGTGTGCATTCCCCACGTGGAGCCGCTCTACATTCATTCCCTGCACTCAGCCGCCATGCACGGCTTTGGGACAGGCATGTAGTACTTTGGGACAGCCTGGCGGAGAGTGTCACTCAGAGGCAGCCGGTCCAAGAAACTGTGAGAACCGTGAGGCGCAGCTCACCCTACAAGGCTCGGAGCCCCGCGTCCACTGCCAAGGGGAACTGTGAAGCCAGGAGGGAGGGAGAAGAAAGGGGGTCATGAGTCTGTCCCATGTACTACAGTCTCACACAGAACATAACTAATCACCGAGCAACACAAAACTCTAGATAAAAGCGCCCTTCCGATGTTTGAAAAAGAAACCTCACACTGTTACACAGGCACGACCCACTCTGTCCCTCAACAACCAGGGGCTCTCCATCCCCTCAACCGGGATTTGAGATGTCTCCCACATCCCCGTGGCCGCGACCACCCAGAAAGTCTACCTTAGCTGCATCTGGCCACTCACACAGCGCCGCCCTAAGACCAGGTTCTTTAAGACAGACAAACCAGACACAGACCAACACACACGAAGAAGAGACAATCTTACCAGCTGGTGTCGGACCATTTATTTGGTCGGGGGTCCTTGGGTCTTGGGGATCCCGGAAGAGTCCCCAAATGTTAGGCCCAAATTTCAGGGTCCCCAAAGACCACCAAGAAGCTGATTCCGATGCAACAAGGGTCTTTATTACAAGCTCAAGCAGAGACTCTCACCGTCACCAACACAGTGGATCTGAATGAGAGAGCCCTGAACTCAGCAGGAGCAGAGTATTTATGGGATACACAGCACAATACATGTAAGCTTCTGATTGGTTAATATTTTAAACTTGTTTTTCTGGCGCGAACAAGAACAACCCCTGCGAAGGTTAAACCATTTATCAGTAAGGCCACCTGGCCCTCTTAGATGAACATGGGCTCCCTCTAATTAGCTGTTTGCTAGGGGAACTGGCATCTCTTACTCAGGCCTTATCTGTGGGTTCCTTCGTGGAGCCGGGAGACATGGGGTGCGGGGAGAGAGGGGTGTTGGGGGGAGGCAAGGGTTTGACAGTTTGCCTCCAAGAACTAGATGAAAGGTCAGAACATGCAGGAGCCAATGTAGTGGCAGTGGCGGGCATTTTCAAAATGGGGCCACCATAGCCTTACAGTATGTGCTACATTGGCTGGATACAAAAGATTCTTATCCCTCTGAACTATAAACCAAAATAAACTCTTTCCTAAGGTTTTTTTTTTTGGGGGGGGGGTCTTTTTTTCTTAATTACAACAGAAAAGTAACTAATACAAAGAATAATTAAAATTTTTTTGTAGGGAGAGATGCCAAGAGGGTGAGAGCTTCCTTCAATGTACCTGAATCCCAGAATAGGCCTGATGTCTTATTCTGGCCTCCCAGGGCTCTCAAATACATGTGTAAATAATCACACAGAAATATATAAATAAAAAATACAAATGCTATGCTATCAATGTAACCATTGCCTTTTCCATTAGCAGCTGAATTCTAATTTGAACTAGTTTTCCTGATCTTAGAACCAGTCCCCAGATTCTGAACCAGAAGAGAAAACAAATTTTTTTCCATTCCACACATAATCTCCATTTAAACTTGAGAAAAGTATCTCATTAGGTTATTTATAACAGATTTTATAAGACTAAAAGAACCAAGAATACTAAGGATTGTGATGAAGATAAAAGGCCAAGGTGCTAAATTATCAATTATTCTTATTATGAGAAATAAACTACTGTAGTTCTATCTGAATTGATCAAACCCTGTTTCTAAAAATTCTTCTGACTCCTGGTCACCAGCCACCTGCTCTGTCTAGCCACAGAGTTCCTATTTAGTCCTCCAAAGACATGTGAAATCCCAGTTTAAGTGTACTCCTAAGAGAGAGGCTCCAGATCCATACTGAGCACAGGGGTCAGACTTCAGGTAGACTTGAGAATGAAGGGCTCTCCTCACTCTAAAATTGTTGTCACTGCATGGTTCAGTGCTTGCCAAGCCTGATGACCAGAGTCCAATTACTAAGACTCACAGTATGGAAACAGTGAACCCCAGCCCCAAGTTGTCCTCTCATAAGTGCACTGTGGCACACATGTGCCACATACATATGATCACACAAATATTTTCTTTCTTCTTTAATGTTTTTAAGAGTGTTTTTCTCTTCTTCCACAGTCTCCACATGAAAACCTTACTAGACATCATTTAAATGTGTGATGGGCAGTAGTTTCCTAACCTTCCTGTAAGCAAAATACACTCTTATTGGAAAGGTGGAAAACTCAGATAAAATTATAAGAAACACAAATTTCATCAAAGTCATCTGAAACTCTCTGATCTAATTTGTTTCAGGTATTTGTGATTCCAAGTACACCTGAAAGGGTAAGTGAAGGCCACAGTCTCTAGTGAGTACCCTCCCCAAAGCTCAAGACAAAACTGTCTCAAGAATGCCCTTCTAGCTGTACCAGGTAAACCTGCTTGTTTAGATATTTAAACTCAGAACCTTTAGGGGACAGTAAGTTCTGTGGATCCCAGTAGTTTTATCTTCTCTCCAGAAAGCAGTTGTTGTGTTGTGTTTTGTTTGTTCTCTTAAGAGTCATTTCCTGTTGTTGGTGTAGCCACAGCCCCATTTTATATCAGGCCGATTTCCATTCTCAGTTCATGGTTTGTGACCTCCCTCTTCTGGCTCACCATCTACGAGTAGGTGCAGGTATACACCCCAAGCTGGGTCGATAAACTTCAGCTCAGCAACATCTGCCAGGAGCTTGAATCCAGCTGTTGCAGCTACTTCCGTGGAGCTGAAAGCTACAGGGGAAGTCACTAAGGTAACAGTGTTTTATCCTGACTCCATTTTCTGTCTGTTTAGGTGCTCCTCAGCCCAACCCCCTCAACAGGCACATCTATCTTTGGAACATATTTGGGACTTTCCATGACCCTGACCATAGTCCAAATGTATTAACCAAAATAATTAATGTTTGTACAAACTAAAGATAAACTTAAATAACTGATAAAGGTACAAACCAAGACTAATTGTCATGCTGTGACTGAAATAACTACTATGTTTTGCAGAGACAGATGTTGCAAGGTTATTTTGACTTTAAGACTGATGTGATCGTGGCCTGTGTGGTCTTTTGCCTTTAAAACCACTGAGTTCTGTCTAAGAGTCTTCCTGAGGCTCTAGCCGACTCTTAGTTATAGCCAAAAGTAAAGGACTCTAATATGACCTTACATGCATGGTGGTCTGTAACTTTCTCATCTACCCTATAACACAACCCAAGTTTCTAGGAAAAATGAGCAGAGACAAAAATCTAATATAGAAGAAAGCTAATGTGAATGGTGAAAGAAGGAGTTCTGGAAACTACTGAATACCTGCACCTACTGGTCCCTGCTAGAACTACCTTTTGTCACTCACTGTACCATCATTCAACAGGTTTGCCTTAAGCTGAAAGGCAAGTCAAATTACTTTGTCATTTAACTGCCAATTCTATCAAATACAATTTCCACTTTACACTTTCAGTGTGAGGAAACAAGGGTCTAGGTTAAGGTTTGACAACTTTCCAAAGAGAAGCAGGGAGAACAACACAAGGGGCATACACTTCTAAACAGTTTGTTCTGGGTAAAATAAACAAACAAACAAACAAAACTGCATACATATGGCTTTAAAACTAAAGTCAGTGGCTAGGTGTCATGGTGTATGCCTGTAATCCCTGGATTCTGGAAGCCAAGGCAAGAGGATCATGATTTCAAGGCTATCCTTGGGCAAAATATATCTGATTGGGCTCATTAGTGGAAGAGGATGCAGTTAGTTCTGATGAAACATGAAGTATTGGGGGGGGGTTGGTGGGTGAAGAAGGGGAGGGAGGAATGGGGGCGGAGGGCGTGAGGGTAGGATTAGGAGGAGGGGAGGGAGGGGGCTCTGAATGGAATGTTAAAATGAATAAATAAATTTTTAAAAATTAAAGTCAATGAAAGGTAGGTAACACACAGTGTTATTATTAACTAAATTATCTTGAATAAACAGAAAACAAAATCAGACTGCTAATACTGGACATGAGGGATCCTCCATCTCATAATATGGAAGTTAAGTGTGTGTCAGGGAAGGTGTCTAGGCAAAAGATTTACCTGAAAAAAAAGGATGAAGATGAGAGACCAAAGTGGTTAAGAGACTGATTGAACCAAAGCAACAGACAGAACATGTATTTTATTGGATTGCTTGAGAGGTGCCAGGCCTGGTAATTCCCCCAGTCATGATGTACTAGGCCCAAAACTTAGGATTCTTTTCAGGAAGTATTAACAGAGCCAGCTTGCCTTCCCGTTTGATCTGCCTTGATGTGTGATGTAAGCAGAGCACAGGTCTTACTTCCTGAATCCCTCTGACCCAGCTACTCTGAGTTCTATGGGTATTTCTAACAGCAGCCTCTCTCCTCTGCTAACATGGGGTGACTGGCAAAACAGCAGGGCCTCTGAAGAGAAAATACAGGGGCCAATTCCCAGCAAGTCTTGGGTTAACTCTTACTTTCAAAGAAAAGACTGCCCAGCACGCGGGTAATTGCACATTCTCTCAATGTAATTCCTTGAATCCCTTAAAAGCCCCAACATCTAACTGACCATCCCCTTGCCCCTCTTATAGACCCATTTCCTTCTTCCTGACTTCTGACTCCTGGTTTTACCAGTAGATCTGAAACCAATAGAAACCTCAAACTCCAGTGACAATGATGATGGCATTGCAAAGATCTCTTATCTTCAGAGGTTTCTTCTTGTATAAGACAGGGATCAATGGCCAGGTCATTTCTAGAGACATCCTAGTATCACCCTGCACCTGCTGGTGTTTTTTCCTTGTGACAGAGTGGGAAGAAGGGGTAAGGAGGGTAAGGGACAGGCACAGTCTACATACCATTGACAAGACCAAGACTCCTTTTACTAGGTAACAAGTACAGAGTGAAGGCCTGAGAAACTCACTCTTACCAACATGAGGGTCTCTGCTCCACCTCACTCTGACCTGTTAAAAGAAAGATAAGAGTCCAGAAGCAGGTTAGGATCACAGTAAGTAAGGCTGGGCAAAGAGAACCACATAGGCCGAGAAATTACTCTGGGCTAGTTCCAGGCTGCACTTTATGGTTCAGAGAAATAGACTCCAGTGGGCTCAGAGAAGCCAGCCCTGGTGGACAGGGGCTAGAAAATCAAATCCATCTCCAACAGGGGAATGAAGAATCCAGTTGACAGGGACTATTTCAAAATACCTCCACAAAATACCCCCTCCCCCAGCCACCCACATACATACTCTCAGAGAAAAGCATTTCACAATGTTAGTGTCAATAAGAAGAAGTATGAGGCAGGGCATCCTGGTAATTAGGCATGGAAGTCTGGTCCTATGATGAAGTGGGCACGTGCCAGGAAGTTCACAAAATGTCCAGTTTAGCCTGTCCTACGTAGCCCAGCCTAAGGTCACATGCAGCATGGAATTTAACTAGCCTCATCAACCAATGATAGAATAAGCATCAAATGATACTTATGTATCTATCCTCTGTCTCTCTCAAGATAAATATCTAAACTACAAGAAAACCCATCTGATACCTTGATGGCTTCTGATAAATAAGTTCCAGATTTATACTACACAACATGCTACCTTTGCCAGGGCTCTATAAAATCAGGCTTAGAGGTATTACTAGCAATTCATTCAACGTTTGGTTACAATTAAAATTTAGTATTTTATCCAATAGATAACGTGAAAAGGTTGTAAGACACTTTAGTAGACAAAGAAAATGAGAGCAGAGTTAGTTGTAAAATCCCTGGATAACAGAATTTAATAGATGGGTTGAATACAGCATTAAGCCCAACTCTAATTTGCATGTGAGTTTGAGCATGTACTCTTCACTTGAGTACAGAACACAGACTTTGCCTTAGGCAAAAACATGTGGAGACAGAAGGGAAACAAAGCTTTTTCTGAGTCTTCTTTAGGAAAGAAACTGAGTTTTGACTAACAGTGATCCAAAATGCTGAGTAGACATTTAAGAAGTCTTGTAGCTTTCTCACACCATGTCCTTGCAGCTCTCCTTCTCCTAAGCACCTCTTTCCAATTAACACTCACATTTATAAAATATCATAATGAACTCCAAATATACAAATATGTGTCCTACTGATTCATCTCAAAACTCCTTTCTGCACCCGAGAATCCTAGCTTCACCCGAGCAGAAGACTCTGAAAAGAATGCTTTGGACTGCTACAGGCAGCAGCACAAAGCTGTGCTTCCTGCTCCTGCCCTACCGGGGCTGCCATCTTTCCTGGCAGTTACCAGGGGACAATCCCTGATGTAGTGTTGCTTCAAGAGCACCCCACAATAAGATCTCTTGTGCCTGCAAAGCATGAGACCTGAAAGCTCTTTTCAAACAAGAGAGAAAAATCCTTATCTTCTTAAAAGCAAAGCTAAGCCCCACTTAAAGATCTATCAGTGGCTGGAACCTTATTTTGTGTTTTGCTTTGCATCCCTGTTTTTCTTTTAGGTGCTGTTGGCATAATACATACTCAATAGTTACAACTTTACACTATTGTCTTTTTTAAAAATCTACTCAACCATTACAATCTTTCTTGGGGGCTGGAGGGATGGCTCAGCAGTTAAGTATGTTCACTGCTCATTCATGAGACAGAGAGTCAGATCCCAGCACCTATAGTAAGTAGGTGGCTCACAACTACCTACAACTCTACCTCAAAGGGACCCAACACCCTCTTCTGGCATCTGAGGACATGCACATACCCTCATAAAATAAATCTTTAAAAAAAAATCCATAGGGTGGACCACTGGCTCACTAATTAGGTGTGTTCTTAAAAAGGATCTGAGTTCAGTTCCAGCATCTATGTCAGGTGGTTCACAACTACCTATAGCTCAAACTCCAGGGGATCCATCACCTCTGGTTTCCTTGGGCACCTGCACTCATGTCCCCACACAATTAAAAAATCTTATTTAAAAAAACAAAAACAAATAATTCTTCTTGGAGTTGCTCTTTGTATTTTCCCACTCCCTCAGGTATATACTTCTTTAAATCCTAAACTCAAAAGTTAAGATGAGGACAATCACACTTACAAAAACTGATGGCCCTGAAAATTTGGTCAACAGCACAAAGAGAACTTAATGCCCCCATTAAAGTGCTGGGAACATACACCCGACAGCTGGGATATGTATCCTCAATCCTCCAAGATGTGCACACCACAATTAAATCACTCTAGGATTCTATGTAAGTTTTAATGATTCACTAACATGACAAGTCTCAGGCATCACATGACACAAAGGCTTGGTTACTTTGGTGCTAATCTTAGGACCGGTCATAACAATCTGCTATATGGTTTATTGTTTATGTGGTGAGTAATGACATCCTCTCATCTACATTTTCATAGAATGATGACCCTGATATAGATGACACAGTTGATGGCTGGACAAGCAGAGTACACATCCCTGTTCACAAACAGCATCAACTCTTAAGATTAGGGAAGGGATCAAAGTCTCAGAGGGGGAGTGAGGTAGTGGACACAGGGAAGAGAAGGAACCTCCAGAGTCTGGTTGGAGTCTCTTGCCACCTGAGAAACAATATTTCCCCACTATTAATAATGTTTGGTGTGAAGGCTGCCTACAAAAAAAAAACAGTATAGAGATTTCAAATAACAATGTTAAAATAGCAATCAATTATACTTAAGGCCTAAGCACATATCACTTTGGCGTGATCTCCTGCTCCTTTCTCAGATGTAAAGCTACAGTTTTCTGGAAATATTACAAACAAGACTAGAAACTTTATTTGCACTAAACATGTCCCAAGGCCCTTGTGTAATCCTATCCAGTCCCCCCCCACCCCGAGCCAGCCTATAATCTCATTTTCCAGAAAAATACATACACATATATATGTGCTTTAGTTAAAGGGCTGAGGGTATTGTTTTACAAACCACAATCGGGGTAGGGAAGTGGGGCAGAGGTTGCTGACATTGAGACATAAACAAGAGCAAGTAACAGGCTGGAGATCATTTACCCAGCACGTGAACAGCAAACAATAATAAGCAAATGACCAGAATACGACTTAAAATTTCTCAAGGAACGAAAATGAAGGATGTGGCTTCATTTAAGCAGTCCCAGATGAGAAACCCTTCAACAAACTTTAAAATCAGGAGAGAGAGAGAGAGAGAGAGAGAGAGAGAGAGAGAGAGAGTTGAGAGAGAGAGACAGACAGAGACAGAGATAGAGAGAGACAGAGACAGAGAGACAGAGAGAGCTTTTTAAAGAAATGACCCACTGGAGACTAAATGAAGGATAGGTATGACACAACACACACTTTTGCAGTGCCTTGCTATCAGGAAGCTGTACCTCAGTTAGGAGCGCGGGCACTCTGGTCTTAAGTCTTTCCACCCTAGACACTCAAAGTCTCATTAGTATTTTTTTCTAAGTCATGGATTAATTCAAACGTCATGGGACGACTTCTACTTTGCGGTCTGAGACCCCGCAGCTCCACCCGGCTGATTTTTAGAATGGGCAGTAGAAGGGGATTTCCAATATCCTGTTGCTGGGAGGAGGGAACCCCGCTAGGGGACCTAGGGCCACCTAGTCCCATTGTCCTGCCCCGCAATGTTTGGTTTTTTTTTCTAGCTGCTGGCAGGCCCAGCTCAGGTCCCCAAGGTACCCCTGCCCAAGGCTCAGTGCACACAGCACGCATCACCCATCTCCATCACTTACCGCCTGCAGTTGCACGACTCCTTGACAACCCTCCGGGAAGCCGCTCACCATAGAGCCGAGAGGAAAGAGCGGCCTCAGCAGGCTTCCGGCGGAAGCGGAAATGGAGGGGCGGCACAAAGGAGGCGCGGTCGCCTAAACTCATGGCGTCCCTGGTGTGTGCACCTTATGCGGTGATGCGGTGGCAGGGTCGCCAGCTCTGGCGTCTGTTCCCCCGCGGCTCTGGGCTCTGGGGTCCCGCGCAGAGTCCGAGGTTGGGGTGCTGCTGCCTGAAGAGCCGATCCTTCAGCGCCGGGCCGCCCCCGCCGGGGTCCACCGGGCCCGAGCCCAAGCACGGCCAACCCAGGTCGTACCGTCCGAAGCCCGGGGTGAGTGTCCACATGGAGCTTCCGGGCTCGGCGCTCTCTGCAACCCGGTATCTCCGTATCCCCCTAGGTCACAACCCCAGGAACTCCCTGGCGTGCCCTGAAAAGTGATGGAGTCGCTTCCTTGCTTCCTGGTCAGCCATAGTCCCAAACCAGCCCCTAGTACCAGCCTTGACATAACTTGAGAACCTACTTCCCTCCGCTCGGTGACAACCCGGGCGTTTGTTCCAGAAAAAGAAAATCAGTTCTGGGCTTTAAAGGTCTCAACTTTATCACGATTCAAAAGTCAGAGAACTTTTATAATCTCACTGAATTCTCCTTCAGTGTCTAAGTTAAAGTTGAAACAAAAATGTGGTCCTCTGTTGGGTTTCGGTAGTCCCCCTCTTCGTTTCCTTCCTTCCTCCCATGGTCCTTCCTTTTTATCTTCCTGTCGTTCTAGTCCTTTCTCAAATTGAGAGACCCTCTACCTTGCTTGTGTTAGTAAGAAATGTGGATTTGGGGAGCGGGCAAAGTGTTAGGCACAGGTAGCCAACATTTTACGTCTTAAAGAGTACAGAGAAATAACTCAATGGTAGTTTGCAGGAAGCCCAGCTTTTAGGTTTCTTTTATGCTTTGCTGTTATTGAGGAAGCCAGTCAGGTAACCTCCCCAGATTTATTTGTTTCATTTTTACCCTCAGTATCAGCATAAACCAGTTATCGTGTTTGTTCAGACCAGGTCTCTCAGTTTGGCCTCGAACTTGATATGTAGCCAAGAATGAATTTGGGCTTGATCCTCCTGCCTTCCCCCCCCCCAGGGTGCTAAGATCGAAGGTGTGTATCACCACACCCACTTTTATACAGAGCTTGCCATGCAATGCAGGGCCTTGGTATATGTCAAACAAGTAACTCTACCGATTAATGGAGCTCCATCTCCAGCCCTTAATTGGTCTGTAAAATAACTTGGGTAACTTTCCTTTGGATACAAGTCCTTTTGTAGTAGATATAACTGTATTCACAGAAAATTGCAGGATTTATCTCAAAGTGACCTGAAACACTCCATGTATTGTAATAATGGTCTCTGTGTGTATATACTTGTTATGAAAACTTAGGTAACAGATAAAGGATGATGAAATGTTTGCATCTGACTTGCTTTATTGTTTTAATCTCTGCCCCAGTAGCCTGTTTCTTGGAAGTCTTTAGCACTCACTTTTGCTATCGGAGGATCTTTATTGGCTGGAATGAAGTATTTCAAGAAAGAAAAGATGGAGAGTAAGTGATTATCCTTTTGGGCCATCTTTTTTGTTTAAAAAAGTTTTTTTTTTTTTTAATTATTGTGTGTATGTGTGTGCACGCATGCCATGGGAGAAGCCAGAGGAGAACTTTTGGAGTTGGTTCTAGTGTATTTTTTTATTTCCATGGTGGGTTCCTGGGATTGAGTTTAAGTAATTGGGCTTTTAAAACGTCCAGTTAAAAAAGCACTTCTCTCTACTGAGTTATTGGCCTACCCTCTTTTTAGAATGTTTTATTTTAAAATAATTTTAGATTTACAGAAGAGTTGTGAAGATGGCAAAGAAAACTCCCATGTACCTTTCATCCATCCCCTCTGTTAGTGGTGATATCCAACACCATCATGGCACAACTAAGAAATTAAAATTGGTAGAATTAACTGGAACTATGACATTTAGTTGAGTTTCCACACATTTACCATCAGTGTGTTTAACTTTTCATGGATGGAATCCAAAATGCCCCTACTTAATAGTTTTAAAAGACAAGTGTAAATAGCTTGAATGTGGCTAGTTGGAAGTCCAGAGGGTGGGTAAGTGGAGTTGGCAAGGAGACAGCCCTAGAAACCAAGCATCTCACGAGATGAATTTCTTCCAGGCCAGAGGGCAGTGCAGAGGTGTGTGAGGGCCTGAGGAAGACTTGATCTCGGGGTGTGAGAAGAATTCCTAGGGGTCAGGCATAGAGAGCAGTGTAAATAGGACTGTAAACCAGTTGGGGTGGCAGCATTGTAAGAACAAGCTGGCTGTGACAGAGGGAAAGCCAGGAACTGCTATGAAATACCATCTTGAAATGTTGAAGACGTTTTTAAAAATTATATTTTAGTGGATAAATACTGTTTAAATCAGTTATTTAGAGTTTCTTTTTTTTTTTTTTGGTTTTTCGAGACAAGGTTTCTCTGTGTAGCCCTGGCTGTCCTGGACTCACTTTGTAGACCAGGCTGGCCTCGAACTCACAAAGATCCACCTGCCTCTGCCTCCCAAGTGCTGGGATTAAAGGCGTGCGCCACCACTGCCCGGCTTATTTAGAGTTTCTTGATGCCATTATATAACAAATGTTAAAATGTGGGAGTTTGAGTACACAGGCATTAGAATCTCAGCAATATGAATTCTATATTGATATGGTAGAAATAGAATGTTTTAATTCATACAGTTTTTATGTTTTTTTAGAGTTATTTATTGTATATGTGCGTTTGTCTGTGTGCATGTATGTGAATCATGCAAGTGCCTTGTGCTTCTGGAAGTCAGAAGAGAGCCTTGGATTTCCTGAAACTGGAATTGTATATATGTGGTTGTGAGCTGCCATCGGTACTGGGAATTTAGCTCAGGACTGTGCAAGAACACGTGCTCTTAACTGCTGAGTCATCTCTCCAGCTTCTGATTTTCACATTTTAACCAGCATTCAGTTTGTTCATGTACCCAAGGAAACAAGTCTTCGAGTGTTGAAAAGTTAGAAAAGTAGTGACAAATGATTCTACATGTAGTCTGCTTTTGGATTTAGTTTGAAATTTCACCTATAATAATAAATTTGTTTTAGTTAGAAATTTACTATGAGATAAACCTAAAGTGTTCCAAAATTATTTGGTTTTTTTGCTGACATGGTGCCCCGTGACATTGTGCAGTTCCTTCAACATAATCAGAACCATCAAAATTTAGAAAATTACCACTCGTGGAACCATTGTTCTGTCAAGGCAATCTCGGGTTCAGTCTTGAAGTTTGATACTGTATTGCTTTTGTAATAAAAGCATCCAGTTCAGAGCCATTCCTTGTTCCTGGTTGTCTCTGTAGTTTCTGAAGATTGTAAGTTTCTCAGACTTCACCTGACTTTCATGGCCTTGACAACTTTGAAAATCACAGACCAGCTTTATAAATTGTTCCTCAGTCTGTACTGTCCTAGTCTTTCCTCATGATTTTGTTCAGGCCCTGCAGCCGTTGACAGGGTTGTTCCAGAAATGATACTACACCAGTCGTTGCATGTAGTTGGGTGTGTGGTGATTTCTCTTTGTCCCATTGTTGATGATGTCATAGATGATGTTGGATCATCTATGACATCATTAGCCTTCTCATAAAAATTGTGTGTTTTATTATATGTATCTGTGTGTGCTGTTCTCATCGCTCTGAATTTATTCACTTGCTTTTGTCAATATAGATTAATCATTTGCTATATATTCCAATATTAATATTTTTGGTTGTGATCTAATCTCTCTTAATACTCAGAGTGTCTTGGGAGCTTATGGTAGTTGTTTTGGTTGTTTCTTTGTTTTAGTTGTCAACGTGACACAACCTAGAATCAGCTGGGAAGCGTCTCCATGAGGGCTGTTTGGTCAGGCTGGCCTGTGGACATGCATAACACTGGGGATGCTCTGACTGCCCTAATTGATGTGAGAAGACCCATCCTGACAGTGACAGGCAGCCCCATCTTCTGGTTGGGGCCCTGTGCTTTGTAGGAATAGAGAAAGCTAGCTAAATGCTGTGCCTACGTGCATAGTGTGTGCCCTCTAGACTGTGGGTGTGCTGTGACTAGTGGGTGACTACTGCTGCTGGCTCCTCCCACTGTGACTTCCCGATAGGTGGACTATTACCAGGAAGTGTAAGATAAAACAAACCCTTTCTCATCTAACTTTCTTGACAGAATGTTTTATCCCAGCATCAGAAATGAACCCTGAACAGAGTTTGTTGTTCATTCAGGATCCTGGTTTCAGTGGTTTTTAGGTTTTTCCTTCTGCCACTGGCTCTACTTGTAAATTTTTTTTTTCTTTAGGTTTTTTGAGACAGGATTTCTCTGTGTATCCTTGACTGTCCGGGACTCACTCTGTAGACCAGGCTGGCCTTGAACTCATAGAGATCCACCTGCCTCTGCCTCCCTGAGTCCTGGAATTAAAGGCGTGCGCCACCACGCCGGGCAATTACAGACAGCTGTGAACTGCCATGTGGGTGATGGGTTTTGAACCTGGGTTCTTTGGAAGAGCAGTCAGTGCTCTTAACCGCTGAGCCATCTCTCCATCCCCTCTACTTGTACTTTGTTTCAGCTTATTTCAACATTTCTCAGCAACAAAACAACTGTTTCCTTGTAGTTGGAGAATCCTTAATATATTGAAGCCATAAACTCACGCCAATTCCCCCAATTGTGTTAGTACTATAGAGATCATTCCAGTTTTCTCCTGTCCACAGCTCTGGCTTCCCATTAGTAACAGTCTTTATTCCTGTTTGTTCATTTAGTTAATGTTCTTTATAAAACTAAGGTTGCATCATTGCTGCCTTTCCTGGTGAAGCTGCCTCTAGCACCCTCAGCCTCAAGGCTCCCTCACACCAAACTGGACAGCTTAGGATTGGATTGTTCTGGGGGAACACTTTTTTTCTTAAATGTTTATTATTTCAAGTTACATCTCCATTACCGTCCCCTCCCTGGGAGAACACTTTTTACCACTTTGTTAACAGTGCTTGCCATGTGTTATAGCATTTAATTTTATTATCGTATGCTTATTTCTTCCATGTTTTATACCCACCCCCACTCACCCACATACTGTTACTAGTATTATGCTACCTCTTTGTTGGATATTTCAGCAACTCTGTCCAGTGACTTGTTTTGTTTGGTGCATCTCTTTAAGAACTGGAGAAACAGCGACATCGCAGCATTGGAAAACCTTTACTAGGGGGACCATTTTCTCTCACAACTCACCATGGAGAGCCCAAAACTGACAAGGACTACCTGGGTCAATGGGTATTGATTTATTTTGGCTTCACTCATTGCCCCGATATCTGTCCAGAAGAACTAGAAAAAATGATTGAAGTCGTGGAAGAAATAGGTAAGAAATCAATCACCGAGTGCACTGTTATGAAGTAGTGTGGTTTCCACATTCTTGTCGTGTCAAACAAGGTGTTGTAACTATTTGCTCTATAAGAGTTTCCATGTTCAGCTTCTATCTTCGATTCCAGGACCCTTGTTTGAGTGCCCTGTTAGGTCATTTAAAAATGTCATCATGCTTCTACTGAAGCATTCTCTTTGCGTTTCCCCAGCGACATTGATGGTTGAATTAGAAAATCTGGAGTGATCAGTGATATTTTATTAGTGTCAATTAAAAGCATACCTCTTTAAGTTCTTCTGGTGTATCCAGTCTTTATTGATAACATACCATGCCCTTGAGATATGGTAGGGAAAACTAGAGAACGGATTGCATTGGGAAATAAAATGACTGTGAGAAGTGATTTGATGGGACATCTGTCTGGCTCCATCAAATACAGAAACTACCGCTCCTCCACTCCAGATAATTTAATCTGTTGTCTGTGTTGCCCTGATGATTTGCTGTAGAACCACCTTCTGCAGGTATTGCTGGGTCTCTTTTTTTCTTATGCTGGCTGTTGACTAATTGGAACTTTCTTTCAGACAGTATTCCATCCCTGCCAAATATAACTCCACTTTTTATCACCATTGACCCAGAAAGAGACACCAAAGAAGCCATTGCTACATACGTGAAAGGTGTGTTTTACTGATTATTTATACATCTTTACCATTTTCAGTAGAAACCATCCAAGACTTAACAATGCGTTCTAAAATAGATGGGTGGTATTAGCAATGGTTTTGCAGGCATCTAAGACAGTAAACCTGAGTTACAGCTTCATTTTTGTTTATACATGAGAAGCAGCTTTCCCATTCATGGTGTGCTGCTCTTCACTTCTAACACAGGTAGGGCTGGAACTTGAGCTTCATGTGTTACCTAGGTGAGATGGGGATGAGGGCTCACTGCTTCTCACTCTGCACCTCACTGTCCTTGGTTCGAGTGGAGGAACATATTTCAGGAGTAAGTGCCGTGGAAGAGTAAAGATGAACTTTACAACAGAAATAAGACCTCAGTCTTTATGTTGGTTTGTTTGTTTCTTATTTATTGAGGCTGGGCTGAACTGTACAGTTGACTGGTCTGGAATTTGCTGTAGTCTAAGCTACCTTGAACTCATAGAGACCCACATGCCTCTGTCTCCTGCTTAATTCAACCATTTTAAGAGATTTCCAAGATTATGTAAATTATAAAAAACATAACAGCACATATATTCTATCACTGATTTACCCATGGCCAGGAGTTTTGTTTTACCATAGCATGAATTTTCTTACAGGTATCCTTAGAACCATCTTTGTTGTTGTTGTTAATTTTTTTCCCACCAAATGTGGTGTTCCTCACTATTAATTCCACCACTGGGGAGCAATGAGTTTGAGGCCAGCCTGGCCTACACAGTTGTAGGACAACCAGGGCTACATAGAGAGACCTTGTCTCAAAAAATCTCAGAAAATAACAACAAGAATTCTGTACAGTATGTTTTAATCAAGTTCCTTCCACAAAGTCCTCCCAAGTCTTCCCTACTCATCCAACTTCATGTTCTTCCTCCCACCTTAGAAACAAAACAAAATATTAAAAAAAAAATACTGAGACAAAAATATGCTAAAACAAAGAAACAAAAGCTCAAAAAGAACATGAAGTACATTTTGTGTTGGCCACTAACTACTCCTGGATATGGAGTCTGCTCTGGAGAGTGGTTTGTATTCTCATTGACACTTCACTGAAGAAAACTGATTTTTCCTTTCCCAACAAGTATCAGTTCCAGATAGCTTTTTGGCTGGGGGTGGGACCTTGTGTACACTTCCCCTTCTCAGTGCTCATATTCTGGCCCGCTGGAACAGGTCCTGTGTGTGCTGTCATGGTCTCTGAGTTCATTGTGCATCAGTCCTGTTGTCTTTGGGAGACACCGTTTGCCTTCTGTCTCTTACAGTCTTTCTGCCTCCTCTTCCATGTAGATCCCTGCACTTTAAGGGGAGAGGATGGATACTGTTTCAGACGGTGTCCTCCCAAGCCTTTCACTCCACTGAGTACCAGCCTCTTGAACTAAATTTCTTTCCATATGATGCAGTGAAAAACCTACACATGTTTGTAACCAAATCAACTTAAAACATGGTTTGAATAGCGAGAATACATTCCTCCAGATCCTTATGATAGTCACAGAAAGATTCAATATATGTCATGGGCATTTTTCATTTGTTCTCAGTGACTTTATTTTTCTTTAAATTGTGCAGAAGTGTTTGGAAACTGGGGAACAAAGTGGCACCAAAGCTGGTTTATAATGACATTAGGGTTTTTATATGCATATGTCTTTCTGTTGTTTTGGTTTTAAGTGAAGACTATTGTATCCCTTCTCTTTCTTTTTCACTGTCTTTCTTATTTTTATATTTAGAATTTTCTCCCAAATTAGTTGGTTTGACTGGCACAAAAGAGGAGATTGATGGAGTGGCTAGAGCGTACAGGGTGTATTACAGCCCTGGCCCTAAGGATGAAGATGAGGACTACATAGTAAGTAAATCCCAGCTTTTAATGCCTAGCCTGACCCCAGATCCATCCCAGGTTCTCACACACTTTACATGTCTGACTGACTTCTGAGATAAAGAAAACATGAAGGTCTGAAGAGGTGGCTCAGTGATGAAGAACAGTTGCTGCTCATCCAGAGAACCTGGGTTCAGTTCCCAGCGCCCACATTATGGCACGCTATCGACTGTAACTCCAGTTCCAGGGGATCTGATGTCCTCCTCTGGATTCTGCAGGCACTATGCACACATGTGGTACACATACATACATGTAGGTAAGCACTGAGACACATAAAAATCTCCTTTGAAAAGAAGAAAGAAAACCAAGGCTATTGTAAATTCCTCAAGAATTTTGGATAACTTGAACATCTAGTAGGCACTTTTTTTTTTATTTCATATACATTGATTGGTGTTTTGACTTCCATATATATGTCTGTGTGAGGGTGTCGGATCCCCTGGAACGGGAATTATAGACAGTTGTAAGCTGCCATGTGGGTGCTGGGAATTGAACTTGGTTCCTCTGGAAGAGCAGCCAGTGCTCTTAACCACCGAGCCATCTCACCAGCCCTATAGGCACATATTTTTGAAAGCTGGTTGCTTATTGCTTAATTTATATTCATTCTTCTCATAACCCATCTGACTTCTTTCCCTATTTACATACACTTACAAAGCAAATGCTCGGGCACCATGTTGAATGCTGAGGAATACCACATGGAGTCCATACTACTTTGGTTTTAGTTCATCAGCATCATGTTGGTTCTCATTGTGTCCTTTTTGAAGGGAAGAAAAGTGCTTCTCTTTAGAAGCAGTTGTAAGCCTTAGGGAAAATAAGAGTCTTCAAATAACAGACTGTCTGCAAGCTTTACTGGCTGGAGACTTACATAGTGCAGTGCAACATGGGGTTCAGTATGAGTTGGAACGCCTGCCCAGTTTACCCTTGTGGTTCTTCCATTAAAGATCCTTTTCCTTCCTAGTCAGCATTTCTGGGAATTCCTGTGTGACTGGGTCCATTTCTGATTGGGGGTTTCATGGTTTGTTTCTCTGACCTCGAACTTTTTAAATTATTAACTCTTATTTATTGATAACTATAGTTACTTACACAAATACAAACACTTAACTACTAATCCTACAAATGCCTACAACCCCTATGACCTAACCACTAAACCTATTGATAACTATTACGACTATTTTCATAACTTTTAGAAGGATACAGTCTCTGGGGCAGGTCCTCAGTCGTCAGGAACACAGTCTCTGTGGTAGACCCTTTAATGCACTTACTTAGCAGTCTTTCTTCTGGAATATCTCAGATGTAGATTCGTCAGGGTAAATTGGCTATGGCGGTTTCACCTTAAATAAGGCTTGAGGTTTTCTTCTCTCTAGGAGACCTCAGCGGTCTGTAGGTCAACTTCCTTCGTATCAGCAACTCTGCCGCTCTGCCTCAGTCCTTAAAGCTGGCCACAATTCCGTTCGGGCCACTGTTCGGACAGGTCAAACCCCTCTAGGCAAAAGCTGAGCCACAGGGTTTTTAGTCCTTGGCCTTTTGCTGTCTTGTTGAGGCTTTCTCTGCTCACCAGCTTCTTTCTGCCTCAGGGAGATCTGGCCATCAGTTCACCAGCACTTTCTCTATTAGGAGAAAGCATCGAAGCTCTCTAGCATGGGGCCCTCCTTGACACCATCCACTTGTCCTTAAATAGGAGGAACTCTGTTTCAGCTTAATTTGGGCTCCACCCACTTAACAGCTGACAACAATGCCAGGCCAAATACTTTGTTTCTAGTCCATTAAGTCTTTTCCTGTTTTTCCTGGCTTCAACCTTGTTTTTTAGTCCATTAAGTCTTTCCTGTTTTCACCTGGCTTCAACCTTGTTTTTTAGTCCATTAAGTCTTTCCTGTTTCCTGTTTTTTAGTCCACAAGCTGATAGCTAATTGGTCACAGCCAAGTTGATCTTCATGCCCGGAATTAAGACACTGTATCAGAAACCCCTAGATATTTACTACTTCCCTACATTTCTCAGCACATTCAGAGTTGACATGGTGCTGTAGCAGCAGTTGTCAACCTGTGTGTTTTGATCTCTTTGGGCATCGAAGGACCCCTTCACAGGGGTCACCTAAGACCATTGGAAAACACATTACATTACGATTCATAACAGCAAAATTACAATTATGAAGTAGCAAAGAAAATAATTTTATGGTTGTGGGTCACCATAACATGAGGAACTATATTAAAAGGTTGCCGCATTTGGAAGTTTGAGAACCACTGTGCAATAGTATTGTTATAGATTTTTTCCAGTTGTCATATTCTGGGTTTTCTGTTTTGTTTTTTTCAAGATGGTTTCTCTGTGTATGATCCTGATTGTCCTGAAACTAGCTCTGTAGACCAGACTGGCCTTGAACTCATAGAGATCACCTTCTTCTGCCTCCTGAGTGCTGGGATTAAAGGTGTACACCACCACCACCCAGCCTCTGGGTTTTCTATAATGTTAGTTAAGTGAAATGATTAATCATAAAAGTTTTCCTTTTAGCTACAGAACTGACTTAGGTGGTGGTGGCTAGTACTTGTATCCGAGTTACTGATTTACCAGCTCCTTGTCCCTAGAGTGATATGCAGTCACTGCCCACTGTGGTTTGTATCCTTTTCTTTGTCCTGCATGTGTGTGTACATGTTGGCTAAGGTGATTGATAAACAAAGAGCTCCCAGAATCTCCCTGTCTCTGCCCCCCCTGTACTGTACATACAGGCAGGTGTGGCCGCACTTGGCTTTTACCTGGATGCAGGTGATTTGTACACTCTTGCTTTCACAGCAAGCACCAGGACACTAGATCATCTCTCATCCTTCTCTAGCCCTTTTGAGCTTGTAGTCTGTTGTGTGCCCTTGTAGCCTATGGCCAAAATAAAATCAGGCTTTTGACCACAATGCCTTGTTTTCCAGACCTGGTGCCTCATAGCATTAGAAATACTTGGATTCATGGGAGAAAGGTACAAGAAAAAATATTTTTCCTGAAGCCCTAAGGTTGAGGGAAGTAATCAGGCTCTCCTGTGGCTTTGTCTTGCTGCACGTGCAGCATGAGAAGAAATAAATGGAAAAGTGCACAAGTACCAAAAGAGGAGGCCCCGCGGGACATGGGCTTTTCAGACTTCCCCCTTTAATGCAGTTACAGTGGCTGTTTTGGGTTGACCTGAGAGTGCCAGAGGGAGAAGGAGGGGCTGATCTTCCAGCCATGAACAAGTTTTGTTAAGTTCTATAGTAGTCCTGTTCTGAACTCAAAAAGAAATTTTGCAAATAAACCAAATGGCTGTTTTTATTTGTAACATTTTAGTTCAGCCAGGCATGGGGGCACACTGAGTTTAGTCAGCCTGGTATACATAGCAGGTTTCAGGCCAGTGAGGGCCAAATAGTGAGACATTGTCACAAATAAAAATAAGTAAAACATTCCATTCAAATAAGTATTTTACTGAAAGCAAAGCTCCTGTTACTTCAGGAGTGGGGTGAAGCTGCCAGCCCATGTGGTCCATGATAGTGTCAACTGCCCCTTCACAGTTTTCTGATGTAACCACTGATTGCATGGTCTACCTTGGTTGCCCTTGGTGTAGTAAGAATTACTTTTCCTTGTTATCTCTGGGTTGCCAGCAGTACACAGCTGGAGCCAGTGAGTACAATAGCAGACCAAGCACATATTAGGCCTTGAAATTTGTAGTGTGATGTGCAATCTGAAATATAGTTGATATTTTTGTCTTAAAATTTAAAGTATAGATACATAAATCCTGTGGAGGCTTCTTTGACCTTCTAGGAGACATCCTAGACCAAGTTTTCTGACATACTGGTGTGCTGCCCTGACAGTCTTCAGTGCATTTGCTAAGTCAACCAACAGGGGAGACACTCTCCAGCTTCTTAGAGTTTTTCATTAATGATTTCTTATGTCTTGAGGCCTTCGATAGATGGAAATATCTGTTATGTTTAAGGACCAGTAAGAGGGCAGTGCTTAAAGATTAACCTCAAGATGTAATGGTATCATATTTTCATAATTTTAGACAATAATGCTAAAAGAATCTTTAGATGGTAGATATAAATTGACCATTGAAACAGGATTAACCACAAAGCTCAATTTTCATGTTATTATTCACAAAGTTATTATATGCATAATTTTCACATTATTAGCACTTATGTATCCACATATATGTTAGCTAGAAATTATTTGGGAAGACTACAAACGGCTTTTAAATCTAAACAAAGACAATCAAATTCATAACAAAAGAAATGTGGATTATTTCATGACATGCCTTTTTTAATGTTAGTTTAGTTGTAATTGGAAAGTTTGAAAATACTGTTATCAGAATTGGAGAAATAGGAAGTGTGTTGTTGGAGTGAACCTGGTACAACAGCAGTTCCGTGCATTGTTAATGGGAACGGATCTGATAGGTCCCCTTTGGAGGACAGTGTGGAGGTATTGTAAGGTTAACCACTTTTATCATCACTGGTGCTACTTGGAAATTAGCTTGCAATTGAATCTTATACCATTGCCAGTAAAGACCGAGGACTGAAACCCAAACAACCGTTTTTGAAGTTACTTTATCTGCCCTAATGTAGAACAGTGGCTTTTGTGTTACCTGACAAGGGACTGTCATGAAGTGTCAGTTACGTGACAGTGGTAGGTGGTGCTGGGTATAGACATAGTAAATGCAGGGGATTTCTCTTAGCATACAGTAGGAACCAGTGACAGTGGTTCCATGTGAGACGAACCAAGGGATGCTGAGAGTCTAGAATGGAAGATTAGTGTGCATGCTCTACGTTTTAGGCAGTAAAAATGTGTATTTAAGAACATGAGTTGCCACTTCTGCAGTTGAATTGGAAATATTAGCAACATAGTGATAAGAAAAGAATGTTTCTTATCTTTTCACATTGAAATCGGACAGATGCTAAGTCTTAAGGTTAGATCTGGCATTTAGTAGTGTATATAATTTCCCCTATCCAGTCTGTTTGTACTTTATAGAGAATACTTGTCTCAGGTTGAAATGACAAGTGAGGGGTGGGGAGATGGCTCACTGGGTAACAGTGCCTATTTTACAAGCACAGGGACCTGAGTTCAAATCCCAAGCAACCACATGAAAAGCCAGACATGGTCATCCATTCCTGGACCTCCAGCACTATTGGGGTCTGAACAGGAAGTTTCTGGGACTATCAGCCTAGCTCTTGGTTTAGTGAGAGATCTTGTCTCAAGGGAATCAGACAGAGAGTGACAAAGGACACCCAACATCGTCATTTGTGTGGATGTGCATTCTCACACCCATATACACATACACCACAGACACTAAGGAAGAAAAGATATGTAATTGCTGGGTTTTTTCTATGCTACAAACTACTATGATTTTAAAAATTCTCTATTAGAACAAGTATTGATTTACCCCAACAATAACCATGTGAATATTGAAAATTGACCATGGACATGTTTGACAAGGGCAGGAAAATGTCTTTTACTATATACTAGTTGGTAATTTACATTACAAACCCTCAGAAGTAAGTAAGGAGGAAAGTGGGAGGCCATATTATGTGTGTATATGAAATTGTCAAAAATTCTCTAAAGCAGGAAGCAGTGAAGGAAAGAGGAATGTAAGCTGCAGAGGAAGGCTTGAGGAGAAAGCCTGAGTCCTCCGGCAATGTGAGGAGAAATTCCAGGCCCTGCCTGGCACCTACAGTAAATTCTCCACAAGAAGTCACCAGCTGTCAGAGCTCTTGGTGGCATTCTTTCCTGATGGCAGGCGAGTGGCTCTTTCCATTTGCTATCTCCTTACAAATGTGTGTGTGTATAAAAAGCTAATAACCTCATGGCCACATAATGTGGGCTGGGGTATATGCAGCTTGTCATGTGTGATGGCATTCCTGTCTTTCTTCTGTCTTGCCAAACAAGCCTGCAACAAATTCCAAGGACTTAGGGTGCCAGATCTACCCTTAAAATACTATGGAAATGAATTTCCAAAGAGAGTGATGACTAGTCTGAACTTAAGTTGGAACTGAGATATTTTAAGAGCATAGTCGGGAAAATTGATGATGGGTTGAACAGGCTCCTAGAGGATAACATTTGTGGCCAATGGGGAGTTTCCAAGCAGTTTGCTTCAGATAGCAAGCTCAGAATAGCAATTCTAAATTTCCCAGGGAAGAAAAACGTCTTCCAGCTTTTGTTTGAGTCACAAATGTCTGGACTGAATCACTATTAGGGTTTGTATCACATTAGGATTTGTATCACATGCTTCAGCTAGTGGTTGGTTTCCTGGCTTCTCCCAAATCATGGCAAGCAGCATTTAGGCAGTAATGAATGAGAACCAATTCTCACTTAACCACGAAGGTGGACACCCAGGGACTCACTGAGAGGAAAGTATCTCTGAGCACTGCGTCAGCTTCCGTGTGACAGCTCTGTGTGAGTGAAGAAGGGGTGAGAGGGGAGACTCGAGTCAGAAGTGGGAGGTGTTTCAAAATAGCATTGTTATGCCATAGTATAGGCTACTTAAGGCTGGTAGAAGGTGAATTCTTTTCTCAGAGACTGTACAGGTGAGCATGTGAAGAATTGTACCAGGAGAATCCCAAGCTGACCCACAGGAGCAGCCATTTCTAGAACATGATGTTTCAAATGGTCCATGGCTGTTCGTGTGCTCTAATCGGTGCAGGCCCTGATGTTAACGTCTCCTATCCAGCATCATTTTTCTACTTAGTAACTTAAGATTGGTGATCTCTTTTCACATATGCCTGTCCCCCTCTGCTTTACAGGTGGATCATACAATAATAATGTACTTGATTGGACCAGATGGAGAATTTCTTGATTATTTTGGCCAAAACAAGAAGAAGGCAGAAATAGCTGGTTCAATTGCTGCACACATGAGGTCACACATGAAGAAGAGGTAGCCAGATTGGTGTCGCCGGATGTAGGATTGTCTTGCTGAAGAGGAAGCTTTTGTCTCCTAGAGGATCCTCTCTATAATGTAACATACAACATGGCCTTCATACACTCAGAATATCATTCTGCATGAGATTTTACCCTTGGGCTCTGCCAACCCAGTCTGTCACAAAGCTACCATGAGTTCTAAGGGCCAGAGTAGGCAGAGACAGTGGAGAACAGACCTCCACAACCATCAAAGAGAGGCACACAAGCGTACTTCCATAGGAACGGCACTCTTGGAGCAGCATTGTTACCTTTCCAGTTGTCTGGGACCTTCTCAGGCAAATTGTGGGGCTGGATTCTACAGAAAAGAGTGTCATTTCTGTGGTGTTCTTGCTCTTTGAACTTGTGTGTTTGTTTGCTCATAGACAGGATGGGTGTTCAAGTTATCTTTATACTTGAAAGTAGAAATTCAGGCTTCTTTTAAAAGGAACCTCACTGTCAGGTTTGCATTTCGTTCCCTCAGCACATACCGCTTTGATTACTGAAAGAGAAAACTTATTATTTGAACATAACTGTTGGTTCAGTTCCTGCTTTTTTTTTTAATAACTAAATGATTTGGCTGGTTTTCAGTGATAGACCAAATGGAAATGAGGATATTAATTATGACTGATCTGGTGTTGTTTTTATGTACTGGATTACACAGTGAATAAAATAAAGATGAAATTAGCAACTTAAACAAGTGTGTCTTTGCTTCTGTGAAGAGTGGGTGCCTCGCACACTATTGTCAGGGCAGAAGCAACATACTGAAATAGGTGGATAAGTGCTTGTTAAAATGCAGACTCCCAGGCCTGGAGCTGACCTCTCTTGAGTCTGGGTGGGATGCAGAGACCTGGATTTCCCAGGGACAGTGACAGAGATGCTGAAGACTGTGTCCACACCTGGATAAAATGTTTCATGGAGAAACAGCAAGCATAACCAGCCTTTAGAGGAGTTGTTAGCAGCTGTTCTAGGAAATGCTATTGGGCTGGGTGTGGTGGTCCACGTCGTTAGTCCCAGCACTAAGGAGGCAAAGGTAGGTGGTTCTCTGTGAGTTTGAGGCTAGCCTAGTCTACATAAAGACTTTGGGGCCAGCTAAACTACCTAGTGAGACCCTGTCTCCAATAAAGAAAAGAAAGAAAATGCCCATTGACTAATGGATCTTGGCTTTGTTTCTGCATTAAGCTTCCCAGATAACTGGGTTTGGCTATCACCTTTTCAGTTTGAACCTTTCCAGTAAATCCAAAGATGCTACAAATAAGCCTTGCTGGAAAATATTTTTTCCAAACACCAATTAGCTCTATATGCATATGATGCAGGTTGATCTTCTGGTTTTTAACTTCTCAATACGTTCATTAACCCTAATGTGGGTACTTATGTCACTGAAAGAACACCCTGTACCTGTTGTAGGCCAAATCATGTCATTCACAATTTATATTTCAGAGTCCCTGAATCGGTTGCTTCAGAATGTGACTGTATCTGGAGTAAGTCTTTTTTATTTTCAAGACAGGGTTTCTCTGTGTAGCCTGGCTGTCCTGGAACTTGCTCCAATGACCAGGCTGGCCTCAAACTCAGATCTGCCTGCCTCTATTTCCCAAGTGCTGGGACTAAAGACGTGTCACCACTGCCTGGCTGGAGAGTAAGTCTTTAATTACCTAAGGAGGTAATTAAGTGTGAGACCATTAGGTTGGACCCTACCTAAATTAATACTACTGATGTCCTTAAAAGGTAGGAAATGAGGACACAGGGGAACAGGTGGGAACACACGTGTCCACCCAGCCCCAGAGGGAGGTGTGTAGAAACCACCTCCTGACACCTCCCTCTTGAACTATGAGACTGCAGAACCATAAGAAAACAAATGTCTCCTGTCAAATCACCTGGTCAGCTGCAACAAACAAGTATTGTCCATTATTAAGTAAATAACTGGAAGATTTAGTTCCCCTCCCAAGCACTTGGTTTGGAATACCTTTCTTGGGAACTTCTAAAGATTAACCTTGTAACAAGAAAGATAGTAAGCATCAGAAATGGCAAGCATTTTACCCCAGAACACTTGGGTGGTTCAGTGTGTGACATGCTTGCTCATTCTCAACTGTTGCAGGTTAGCCCTTCTGTTATGCTCCAGAAAGGAAAGCTGTTGTAGGTTAGCCCTCTTGTGACACCCCAGAAAAGAATACTCTTGCAGGCCGGATGGTGGTGGCGCACGCCTTTAATCCCAGCACTTGGGAGGCAGAGACAGGCGGATCTCTGTGAGTTTGAGGCCAGCCTGGTCTACAAAGCAAGTCCAGGACAGTCAGAGCTGTTACACAGAGAAACCCTGTCTCAAAAAACCAAAAAAAAAAAAAAAGAATACTCCTGCAGAAGCCTTTCATTTGCTCTTCATCCGGTCTCAAGATTATAGGCTTAGGGCTTTTTAAGCAGGATACATGAAGAGAGGGGTTCCTCAGAGATGATCTCCCTTTAAGTGAGGTTGGGTGCCCCAGATCATAAGTTCTAAGTCTCAGGTTCTGAGTTTTCTTGTTTCTGCTTGTTTACTTCTGTGGCACACATATGTTGACCATTTGAATCCAACCATGTGATGGATAACTCCCACACACACCCATGTATGTGTGATGTGTGTAGAAGCCAGAAGTCAACCTTGGGTCCCTTTCAGCCAGGTCATGTTTTCTGAGAAGGTATCTCATTGACTTGAAATTCTGCTGGCAGGCTGGCTAGGTGGGGAGCCCACCAGAGAGCTTCCTGCTTCTGCTTCCCAGGGCTGAGCTTATAGTCCTGTGCTGCCAAACCTGGTTTTGGTTTTCATTTTCATGTTTTTGTTTGTTTGTTTGTCTAGATAGGTTCTAGGGATTGAATTTAGAACCTTGCGCTTAAGTAAGTACTTTACCAACTATTTTCTCAGTCTCCTTACCTGCTTTCTTACATAGCATTAGGATTTAGAAAGTTAAAAAAAAAAAATTTAAGTGTGTTGAAAAAAACTATCTTCTGGTTCCAACCAGAAATGGGGCTTTCATTGCTGATACATTATCATGGGTGTGGTCAGAGAAGACCAGGTCACCAGATCTGTTTCAGGATCCTGGTAGCACAGGCACCCCAGGAAACTAGTTGGTTTTCAAGCATGTCTGAGGGTACTAAGGAAGGTAATTCTCTGAGACATTTGTTATTGGTTTTGTTTTGTTGGCTATTCTCACTATGCACCCTAAGCAGACCTAGAACTTGCATCATTCTTACATGTAATTCATCAGTACAGTAGATAGTTAAAACATCTGCTGGCTTTAACAATTGCTCCCAATTGCTCCAAAAGATTCCTGTCCAGCATTTCTGGCTGTTGGTATGAAGTGTCAGTCCCACTATGAGATAAGAAAGGGTCCACATACTATCTTTTGTCCAAGTTCTCCTGGGGCCTAGCTTCTGTTCTGGCTGTAGCTGATTTAATTCTCTGTCTCAGTCAATACACATAAGCAGAGCTCTTCCGTCTCCAGGACAGCTGAAGTGGAGTCAAGGTTTGCTCAGAAGCTGGCGTGTTCATTCTATAAATGCCTCCATGCATGTACTGTTGTGGCAGTCACTGTCCTCGGTGTTAGGGATTTGGGAGTGAGCTGTCTCAGGAAACTTATTTTTACAGATAGACTACATTCAGGTCTGAGTGCTGTCATAGAAATTAGTGTTATGATGAAACTCAGAGAAGGTAAAGAATGAAGAGAGATGAGGCCGGTGAATGTGTATGAGAGGGGGTGGTGGCTTGTCCCTCTGAAGCCCATGTTGGAGTTTAATCCTCAATAAAATAGTAATGTAGGGCCTTTAAGAGATGAAGGGCTGGGCCTCTGCCCCATGAATGGAACAACCTGTTCATGAGATAAATGGATAATAGGTTAGTGGACTATTTGAAACTAAGTCTGCACCAGAAGCCAGTTTGGCGTGGACTCTTGCATTAACCTTCTTTACCATGCAGTGCAGACACAGCCTCAGTCTTCTGCCAGCAAGAAGGCTGTCACCAGATGTGCCCCTCAATCCTGGACCCAAGCAGTTAGCTGAAAAGAGCTCTTGTTAATAACTTAATGTGTGATATTTTTATTTTCTACCAAAACCACATTAAGATAGGTTTCTTTCACATGTTAACTACTGGGGAAAATGGGAAAATTCATAATGTTTCAATATGCTTGGATTCCAATTGAGTTTGTTTCTCTTAACATACAGATGATTTTTACACTGACAATTGTGGTTCTATGTATACTTTTTGAGAAAGATTTGACTAGGATAGGCTTAAGGATATCTGTAAGGAAGAGAGCTTACAGAGGGAATGCTAAGCTGCTGAAAATAACAATAGGGGAAAAAAGGAGGCCCCTCCCGATACAAAAGATGTCAGCGGGAGCTCATAAATGCCTGATTAGAACTAGGTGCTTATCAGCTGGGCAGTGGTGGTGCACGCCTTTAATCCCAGCACTTGGGAGGCAGAGGCAGGCGGATCTTTGTGAGTTCGAGGCCAGCCTGGTCTACAAAGTGAGTCCAGGACAGCCAGGGCTACACAGAGAAACCCTGTCTCAAAAAAAAACAAAAGCACCTTTGTTTTTTTTCGAGACAGGGTTTCTCTGTGTAGCTTATCAAGAGCTAGGTGCTTATCAAGAGTATCTGGGAAAGGCCCACCAAGGATATCCAGTCAAAGCTAGATTTCAGGAATAATAAACAGAACTTTAATTACAACATGGGATGGCAATTAGACCAAGGCTTTTAAAATGTTGTTTCTTTGCTTGAATTTTGTTTAGATGTCTTTGATTTTCCTATATTGGGAGGTAAAAAGGATGTTTTTGTCATTTGACAATGCTAAGATATAAGTGATTTTTAAGGATATAAGAGAAAGGGGTCACAAGCCAGCTCCTTACATGTGGGACACCCACTGGAAAACTGGTTTCAAGAGAGATATTAGACCCTAGGGGAGATATGTTCTTAATCATTGAGTGTGATGGTGCATGCCTTTAATCCCAGCATTTGAGAGACAAAGACAGGTGGATCTCTGACCTTCTCCAAGGTCAGCCTGGTCTACAAAGTAAAGAGAAATAGAGAGATATGTTAATTATGAGAAATTATATATTTTCAGAGCAAAGGGACCAAACACCAAAGAAGACAAGACAAGCCCAGATGGTCCAGCTCATAGACTGTTCCAGCCAGGACTTCAATGAAGCCCTGAGCTATCCCAGCCAAAGTTCAACTTCGAACTACAAAATGCTCAGGACATTCAAATTGCTCAACACATAGAGACTGGACAACAAATGTTATGATTAAATTGCTTAACCATTTTTTTTTGCATTTTATTTGGGCCCCCAAACAGGTTTTCTACAGCCCAATTCAGCAGGAAGCAATTTTAAGAGAGCGACATCCCATTCCCAAAAGATGGGGGGATAATATTTTGGTCATTTGATATGTTGTAAATGTTGTTTAGGGGGATTGGTTACAAATTGTTAAATGGTCTTATTAACCAAGATATAGGAGGTTAGACGCAAGGACTTTTCTATTTCTTTTTCTTTTCTCTATCCTTTCTCTCTTATATAGGGAAAAAAGACTTTTAAAAAAAGGAGAATATATGTATATAATATAGAAATGATAAGATATAAGGATAGATTATTGAATCTGCTCTAAAACTTAAAACTATTGTTATTCTTAAAGTAGGGTTATCTTTTGACACATTGGTATAGAATTTTGTATATTGATAAAAATAAGATTAATTTTGATAGAATTTTACAGTCTACTTGTTCAAAGATGATAGATTTATAAATCAATCAATGTCTTCAAAACCCTCAGAGATGTACAGAAAATGGCATTTAAAGATATTATTATTATTTTAAGAATTGTATGACTTTAAGACAGTCAGTTCCTGACAGCTCCCATTTGACTTGGAAGAAAACAATGAGCATCAAAAAGAAATCTCCCATCAGGAGATAATTCCTACTGGACAAAAATGTCCCTGCTCTCTCAACAGACTATCTACAGTCCAAAGATGTACCAGAGCTTAAATGCAGGTAAGTTGATGTCCTGATTCTGCAGAGACAGAATGGAAAATCCTTATTTCCTGCTGCACAATTATGTCTGTGAGATATGCTTGACCAGAAGGCTGAAGATGATGCTCCAACGGTATGGAGAGATATTTGGGACTGGGTAGGCAACAAACTGCCATTTTTTCTTTTTGGAAGCTGCTCTTCTGTGCTTCCTATTCACTCAAATAATAACTTTATCCCTTCTTATGTCTTTGATGGGGTTGAAGACAACATATATGATAAAAATTATTTAGGTTCAGAACTTTAGACACACTAAGATAGATGATTTTTTTCTCCTTCAAAATTGCCTGATAGAAATAGGCTAAACATTATATACATTTTATCCTTTTTATTAGACAAAAGGAGGGAAATGATGGGGTGGTGTTAAGCATTCTAAATGTTGATTGGTCCTGTTTGCTGTCTGTTACTTAATTGACTCTGATTGGTTAAATAAATGCTGAAGCCTGGAAATTGGGCAAAGACAAAGATAGGTGGGACTAAGGTTTGCGGGGGGGGGTGATAGAGAGCATCTTGGGAAGATTGCTGGAGAAGAAGCGAGGAGTAAACAAGGAAGACAAGACATGGGGTAGATTAAAGAAGATCCTTTCATGTGGCCTGGAACATCAGCTTAGTGTGGAGACTAATAGTCCAAAGGGATGTATGTATATATGGGGTTATATTTGGGTAATAGAGTTATGAGCTAGCTTAGATGGGTTAGGATTGTACAACCCAAGCCTAGGCTTGTTAAGATCCACATGGTGTCTGTGTGTATTCATTTATAATGGCGGGTTAAGGATTAACACCACCGATCAATTAAAGATAATATAAATATTGGTTATATAATTTAATTAGCCATATTTTTTTCTACATCCTTTAAAAGTAGTACCACATCCCAGTAGCACTGTGACTGCCGACAAAACTTTTTTTGTTTGTTGTTTTGTTTTTCGAGACAGGGCCTCACTGTGTAGTCCTGGCTGTCCTGGACTCACTTTGTAGACCAGGCTGGCCTTGAACTCACAGTGATTCGCCTGCCTCTGCCTCCCAAGTTCTGGGATTAAAGGCGTGCGCCATCATACCCAGCTGACAAAGTATTTAATACATAGGCCTTTTGGGACGTTTAAGACTCAATAGACACTTAATGTCATCAGATATGCAGTTAGTGATAACTCAGTGATTCCCAGGAGCCATGATACTCCAGATCATACTGTAACTGTGCATACTGCATGCACTGAGGTCAAGGAAGGTGTAAGCATAGTAGTGTCCAGGGTGAACGAGAACAAGAGCAACAATCTACTTGTTAGGATTTTCCATTTGTAAAACCAGGATCACATTAGAATGACATTAGATGCTGTGAGCACAAGCCAGCATAGCGCTCAGCTCCAGCAGGACTTGAGGCGGTTGCTTGTGGTTGAGGCAGTCACAAGGCCTCATCCAGAGAGGATGGAAGTGTCCTGTGGCTTGAGCTATGTGGTAGCTTACATACCTGGAATTTTAAGATTTATTCTGCCAGCATCTACAATCTACACTGCCAAAACACAACAGAAGAAGAGTTTGTGTGAATGGCCTTGAAAGAAAGCATGGCTGGGACGTGAGTAAGGCTTCAGCTCTCAGCAGCTTGTTCCAGCTTAGCACAGGAGCATTGACTAATCCAAGAGCAGGCTACCCCCCCCCCCCGGGTGAGAGAGGTATCAAGAGGCTACAAAGGAGGCAGAGCTCTTAACAAAGTTTAACAAACTCAGAACAAAGAGAGTGAGTGGGTCAGGGCCCATATGAAGGGTCTTCCCATTCCCATGTCATTGCAAGGAAAATCTGGCTCCAGAGATTCCCAGTTCACCCTGTGCAGGACAGCAACTAAAGCTGGCATGGCACTGAGAGGCAATGAGTTTGCTCAGAGGTCTTTGGGGAACCTCAGGGAAGAACATGGGGAAAGAGGCAGCAGACATGTTCCCTTTTGGCTGCTAAAGAAAACAGCAGCTGGTCAGTATCAGCTTAGCAGTGAGACCACTCCAACAATCCATGTGCCCCATTAAGGCCTTTTTTTATGGAATGCACTGGAAACACTACTCTTACAGCCCAGCCATCTGAAGTATTTCTGGGTGGGTCTGCAGTTGGCAGCCCATTATCCATTTTCCATCCAAAGATGATGCAAAGCCCACGGAGCAGGAGAAAGACAGCCATACCCTATGCTTCTGCTGGGCGATGAGGTCTGTGATGGTCTTGAAGCTGTCCTGCTGTCACAGTGTCAGGTGCATCATTGTGGTATAGGGCAGAAGGGCCCACGTGGGTCCCTCTGGGTTTGTAGAAAAGCTAATAAAACGTTGGTGGATATTGCAAATCCAAACTATAGCATGGTATCAGTTTATTATTTATATTATAAATGAGATGTACATGATTTTGCATAGTCTTACATGAGTTTATGTATAGACGGCCTATTTTCCCACACTGCTGTGCTGTGATCTTGACTTGGGGATGAATGCTCCTGAGTTCTTGAGCACCCAGTTTTAAGTCCAGTCTACATGATGCTCTCGGTTCCGCCCTTCTTTCTCTTTCTCTAAAGCTTTTGGGTGAGCCTTTGTTTCTTATAAACATAAAACTCCAAAATGCTGTGGTGAACATGACAGCAAAGACAAGAAGCATAGAGTAAGTCATCACTAGACTTGATCCAAAACATAATAATTACTAACACCAATAGATAAGAAATGTTTATGGATTCACAAAGAAGTTACATATGAATAACTTCAGAAACATCCAGGCAAAGGACATAAATACATAGTTCCCAAAAGAAGGATAATGGGTAGATGGTAGATGAAAAGTATGGCATTACTAGTGATCAAAAATCAACATCAAAACAGCAGAATCTTGTCTCACATTGTGAGACACAATCTTGTCTGACACTAAAAAGAATGATATCCATTAATGATGACTCTTGCATAGACCAGGTAGAGAAATCATAGCAACTCTGGATGGTGATTTAGAGATAGATAACAAACTCGCTATTCTATTTTGTCTACAGAAATAACTGAAGTGAGTACAAACATTTGCTTACTGCAACATTTTTGTATTAAATAATGTAAATTAGTATGTAATGCAGAACTACCTAGGTGCCTAACTACAGCTGATAAACAGCGGTGCATTCATAAATCAAAAACCACAGGATCATTGAAATGGAGCTGTAGGGTTGTGAGTATAGACCAGGGATAGAACAGCTGCCTGACATATGTGAGACCCTGGGTTTAATCCCAGGACTACAAAACTTCTACATGTAAGTAAGTTTAAAACCAAAGAGTTGCTGTTGACTAATATTTAAGAGTATGAAAAGATATTCAGTATATACTTTGAATAGGTAAGCCACAAAAGTTTTATTTCATTTTTTTGCATAAACACACACACAAAATACACCAAAATGTCAACAGTTGTTCAACAATGGAATACATTCATGAATTTTTTATTTTCTTATTTTTGATCATCTATTTTCTTAGCTTTTCCTAGTAAATATGCATTATGTAATAAGAATGGTAATATTATGTAATAAGAATGGGTTGTTGGGGCTGAAGAGACAGCAGCATGGGTAAGAGCACTTGCCAGGCTCTGAATTCAGATCCCCAGCACCCACATAAAACAAAGTCAAGCACAGGCTAGCCCGGGTTTGCTGCATTTCAGCCTTACTCAGGGAAAGACTTTGTCTCAAGGGAATAAGGCAGAAGAGATAGAGCAGGACCACATGTGTACATGGGGATATGCATCTGCACACACAGAAAGAAAGAAAGAAAGAAAGAAAGAAAGAAAGAAAGAAAGAAAGAAAGAAAGAAAGAAGGAAGGAAGGAAGGAAGGAAGGAAGGAAGGAAGGAAGGAAGGAAGGGAAGGAAGGAAGGAAAAAGAAGGTGTAATTAAAAAGAATCATTATTAGGAAAAATAATCAAGTCTAAGGAAGATAAATAGTTGATCTCTGTGTGACCTCAATCACATTTTAGTTGCTTCCAACATTATGATGCTAAGAGGGATTATGATATTAAGAGCAGGACAGATATCATGTGCTGTGATCCACTAGTAATGTCTGCAGGGGTTGTAGGAAGCAGTAGTAGCCATCTTGATCTAATTCCCACCAGCCTTGAAATTGAGGTACTGGGTTTACTGTTGCCCAGTGTGCTAAGTTGCTTTTGATTGGAGAGAGGCATAACATGCTTAGATTCCTCACATACAGCCTGGAAAAACTTGGGAGAGAAATGCCTTTGGTGACAAACAACTCTTCCCCTCAACACACATACAGACTTGTGTCTTCCTTGTACCTTAAGCAACAGAGTCAGAAAGTACTAGGGATCAGGGTTTGCAGTAATTTAGTTACCTCTCCTATCTTTTTATTTTACATAGAAAGAAACTAATGCCAAGACATTTAGCAAGTTTAAAAATTACAGGGGAAATTTGTTTCTTCCATAATGCAAGAATATTCTATCAGTGTTGAGGCACAGAGGTAGCTACATGCACCGTGCTTATAGCAATGACCAGCAGCTCCCCATAACTCTCTCCCCTGTGCAGCACACACTCCTGGCTGAGTCATAGCTTCCCGATCAATTAAGTGGGGATATGGCCACCTGCTCTGCCTATTCCCTGGGATGAGGCAAGGCTCAAATAAGATCAGGAACAAATGAGGAAAGCATTGGCAACACATGCACAAGATTACTAAGACCTTTGACATATGAAAGTTACCAAAATAGAAGAAAAAAATACTTGAGAGAAAAAGGACAAGGGACATGAAGATGAGAACTATGAGTGACCAGCAAATACAAAATATCCACTCTCACAGGGAAGCAACACCATGATACTGCAACAATACAGCTGCCTAAACAAAACCTGAACAATGACAATAAATATGTTAACATGGAAGAGGGAAATCTCACAATGTCCCAACTCCACACAAAGAATCAGAGGCAACTAGTAACTGTTGAGAGTAGGAGAATTAGTCTCTTCCAGAGAAGAGCTCCTTAACTGGTTACCCATTGCCAAGTGATTAGCCTTGAAACTATAAACATACAAGCAAAACCAAATGGACTAAGCATTGTGTGTGTGTGTGTGTGTGTGTGTGTGTGTGTGTGTGTGTGTGTTTAACAGTAATGAAGAAAAAGATGCCATCAATTTGAGATAAAGTGAGGGTGGACTTGATGGGAGGGGCAGAAAGGAGGAAAGGGAATGTGGAAAGTGATGTAATGGGGTTTTAATTAAAATTAATTTTTTAAAAAATAAAATCTTTCAAAAAAATAAAAGAAAGCAAAGACTCAATAAAATCTGGGAGACTTTTGCCACTTGGCAGAGACCGAGTCACTTCCAGTTTTTCCTTGGTGTGGTCTGATATGAGTGGATGCTGCCTTTTGCTCCTCACACTCCTCAATCTGATTTTAACTTTTTTTTTTAATGGTTTCCCTGGCCCTGTCGGGAAAGTTCTTGAGGTTATAGGGCTCCTAGACCTTCTGACAAGCCTCATTCCCAACCAGGTAAAACTGAACATGTGGGGTCTCCAAGCTCCACATCCGCTGCCCCCCCCTCACCTCGCCTTTTCAGAGATCCTCTCTAGGGGATTTGCCACCTCATCCCACTCCAGGTCAGAATTGAGGGAAGGTGTTCCAGCCCTGAATCCAAACCCGTCTTTTAGAATAAAATGTATGGTTGTTTTCTAAAAAAACAAAACAAAACAAAACAGAAACAAAAACAACAACAGCAACAACAAAAAACAAAAAAACTTTAGGTTTTTTGAGACAGGGTTTCTCTATATAGACTTGACTGACCTGGAACTCACTATGTAAGACCAGGCTGCCTGGAACTCACATAGATCTGCCTTCCTCTGCCTCCTGCGTGTTGGGATTAAAGATGTGTGCCGCCATGCTAGACCTTACTTTCATAACCCAAGGTAACTGCTTTCCAACTGTAGGATGGAGCTGAATTAGACAAAGAATCTAAGGACATTGGAGATCTGTGGGAGATCACATGAACCGGCCATTTGTAAAGAAGAAATTTTCTCCCCAGATTTTTATCTGGGTTCCTCACCTTCCCTCCTCACCACCATGACATTTCCTAAGTTCCAGTGACTCAGCCAACTGGAAGAAGGCATATGGGGAAATCACATTTCCAATCTTTACCTGGGGTCTAGCTGTTAAATTGTATCATTTGGCCCCTTCCCCAGATGACTAGAGGGGAGGAAGAGATGAAAGAGAGGGGAGAAGATAGTAACTTGAACTAAACCTGGGAACCCCAGGAAGCTCTCAGCACAAGGAGGAGGTGGAGTTCACCTCCTTTGCCCTCCCTGATTCAGGACAGACAGATGAGGCCTCAAGTCTGCTCCCCTAGACATGGCAGTAGCTTTTTTTTTTTTTTTTAGAACATACCCATCTTGAGTCTGTCCTGGAGTCACTGTGTAGACCAGGCTGGCCTTGAACTCACAGAGATCTGCCTGCCTCTACCTCCCAAGTGCTGGGATTAAAGGCGTGCGCCACCATGCCCAGCAATTATTTCTTTCTCTACATTTGGACCTGACACTTTGTTTAATGTGATGTGTGGCGGGAGGTGTGCCTCCCGTTTTTCTTTTCCTGTGTGGCTGTAGGTTGTCTGTGCACCTGTTTGTTAGAGTTCATCCTGGACCACAGATGTTGCTGCCTTCACTATCAGCCTTCTATTTGTGTTCCACAGACATCTCCAGAGCTTCTGCCTAGACTTTCTGCTACGTCCCTTCGTCTGTCTTCATACACATTGCGACTCTATTGTTCGTGGACTGTGGTATGTTTTGTTTGCTTCATCTTTATTGTTTATTGATTATTTATTTATGAGACAGGGTCTTACTATGTGCACCTGGTGGCCTGGAGCTCACTACTCACTAGACAGATGAGGCTGGCCTCAAACTCACAGAAACATAAGGATCCTACCTCTGCCACTTAAGTGCTGGGATTAGAGGCAAATGCTGGCACACCGGGCTGTGTAGATTGTGTTTCAGTCATTGGAATGGCACCCCTGTGGCTTATCTCATCTCAGTTTTGTTTGTTTTGGTTTTTGTTGTTGTTTATCATTCATGTCTGAAATTCGGAGTTGACTTTTAAACTCTAGGGGGGAAAGCTGATATTTTTCATGGGATTTCAAATCTTGCCATACTAGACTGAGGATGGCTGGCGTCTTTGTGGTATGGAGTCATTCCCCTGTGGCAGCACTCATAGGTTGCACGCATCTGCTCAGTTTTTTTTTCTTTAAGTTTTTTTTTTTTTAAATCATACCCATTGTTCTGGGTCTTCTCTTCCCTGTGGAGTCCTGTTATTAAACTGGCCATGCAAACTTTGTCCTCTCCACAGTTCCTTCTGTGCTTCTAAGGTCTGGCCAGTTGGAAAGACTTCTCTAAGTGAAAACCGATGTTATCCTTCAAATTGAAGACTGTCTCAGGATTACTATTTCTGTGATTAAGCATCATCACCAAGGCAACTTATACGTAAAAGCATTTAATTGGGGGCTTGCTTATAGTTTCAGAAGGTGTGTCCTTGATCATCATGGCTGGAAGCATGCCAGCAGGCAGGCAAGCATGGTGCTGGAGCAGCAGCTGAGAGCTTAATTCTGATCCTCAGGCAGAAGACAGATAGACACTAGCCTGGTGTGGGCTTTGAGACCTCAAAGCCTACTCCCAGGGACACACCTATTCTAGCAAAGCCACACCTCCTAATCCTTCTCAAACAGTTCCTCTAACTGGGAACCAAGCATTCAAACATATGAACCAAAGGGTGCCACTCTCATTCAAACCATCACAAGAGCTATGATTTAAACTTCAACTGCTACCCTCTACATCAGCCACCTTTCTTCCTGAGTCCTGATGTTACAACGGCATTTGTTCTCCATCTCATGGCATTGGTAACCTGATGACACCTTAGATCTCTTTCCTCCATGTCTGCCTATTGCCAGTGGGCTGTTACCATCTTCCTTCTGTGGCACTGCCTGTATCTTTCATCATTATTGCTGAAGCTCCTGGCAAGGCCTTACCTGTTTGCAAGTTCCTCTTCTTAGAACCCTTTCACCCTGTCCTATTAGAGCAGTGGTACTCAACCTTCCTAATGCTGTGACCCCTTACTACAGTTCCTCATGTTATGGTGACCCCCAACCACAATAAACAAAAAATATTTTTGTTGCAACTCCATAACTGCAATATTGCTACTGTTATGAATTATAATATATATATCTGATATGTGACCCCCTGTGAAAGGGTCATTTAACCCACAAAGGGGTTGCGACCCACAGATTGAGAAGTGCTGCATTAGAGCATACTCACCCCCTTCTAATCAGTGTACTCCACGCTCCCAACCACATGAGCCCATCAATCATTTCCATCCAATGCAGACTTGTGACAGTAGCTGTCATCACCTCTGAGCCAGCTGAATGTCACAAATCCAACAAACACCCTCCCCTCCAGCATTTTCCTTGTGCATCACCAGTGTGTGACATCGTGTCCTTATGTGGTCACTTTTCAGCACCAGCACTGTCTCTGACAGATTAAGAGTTGACATTTCCCAGAAGCTTCTTCGGGTTAATTTTGCAGGTATCCTAGCTTGTGTCATGATATCTGAATCAACTGTCTCGGATCTCTTCTCATCCAGTTAATGAGGTGCTTCATAGCCTGGCTTCAACATCCTAATTGTAACCTGGCATTTGCTGGCTGCAAATGCCAAGCTGGTTTCTTTTCCTTTCCTTTGCTTCGGCTTCCTCTTCAATAATCAAAGCTCGTATTAGTGTCTCCCACAGATCAGTGCCCCAAGAGACTGGAAATTCTAATCATTTTTACCTGTGCATTCATGGTGAACATTTATAATAGGTTACATGATGAAAGGCAGACAGATTAACCTTCATTCCATTGTCAGAATAGGGAAGCTTCTTAAAAGCTTTTCAATGTATTGGTTTTTAGAATAGGTAACACACAGGCTAGTTCAAAAGTTATACAAAAGCGAAGCATGTCCTCCATTCTTCAGCTGTGTGCTTCTCCTTCCAAAGGAAAGGAGAATTTTGAGGCTTTGGTAGCTGTTCATTGCCTACATGAAGAGAAGAAAGAGAAGAGGAGGAGAAAAAGGAGAAGAAAGAGAAAGAGGAAGAAAGGAGGAGGAGGAGGAAGAGGCAGGACAGAGAAAACTGGCTTGCATATGGACGATCATTTGTGATGCTTTGAACTTACCTCTACATTGAAATGTTTCAACAATAGAAACCAAACAGGGAAAGCATGAGTTGTAGACTTGAACTAAAGGAAGAACTTTGGCTTCTCTCTGCTTGAATTCCTTCCTGGCTCAGGGCCCCTACCCTTCACCTCAGAGCCAGAATAATGAAGTCCTTCATTTCTAGTGACACCTAATCCACCTCACAGTGGGACGTGGAGAAGGCACTTGATCCAGGAGGTATGTGCTCAGTGAAGCTGACTTCATTCTCTGGCACATTGTGGTCCTGGGAATGCTGCTGCACGGCCGGGGAGCCCCAGCATCCACATTGTGGGTTCAGACATCAAACAGGAGGCAGATAGCCAGGGAGGAAGCAGCTAGGCCTCGAAGGGCGGGTGGGGAGCACCTGGCCTCCTGAGCCTGCCTGCATTCCTGGGACATAGCCCATTTTTTTTTTTTTTATTGCAGCTCCTAAGGGATAAATGAAGCCTTGGGCTCTGGCTGTGGGGATTATCTCTGCCTGTGTGATGGCTCCAAGAACAAGGGTTCCTCTGTCCCCCAGAGATGTCTAATAATATATTATATGTCATCTGTCCCCTGTTTATCAGAGGAAGAAGTCCATGCCAAAAGAGCATCCAGTTTGCCTCTGAAAAAGCTGCCTCTTCTGGTGGCAAGAGATTCTCATCTCTAAGATTTTCTCTTTAGACAGACACCTTAAAATATATCATCTGATCTCTTTCCCTCTCTGTAATTCAGTAAATGCATATTTAGAATAATGCACTCAAGCCTGCTACTTAGAAAGGTAGTAACTCATACTATAATGCATTCAGATAGATAAGCCAGCCTACATTTGACAAACACTGGTGTGGCAAATGCTTGACTACCCTACAGAATGTGCCTAACTAGTCTGTGAGAGGCACCTCTCCCTCTCGTTTCACAGATGGTAGCACAATGCCCTATCCTACATTTAGAAGTGGGTGACTGGGATATCTGATCCTCAGCCCCGCGTTCTTTCTATAGCAAGCCTTGCCCTTCCGCTGCTCTGAGCACTTCTTTCCCTCTCTACTGATGAATTCCCAAAGGTCCAGCCTCTTGGTTCTTTACACACATTCTTTATTCTACTTTCTGGGCCATGGTTATTGTTGTCATCCGTGATCCTCAGAACTGTCCTCTGTCCCCAATGGAGCTCTCTTTACAGCCCCTGGACCTCCCTCTCCTGCCTTTGACTCCTTACACATAAGGAAGGGTGTTTAGCAAGTGACTTCTTGGATCTCTCAGTGGGGTGTTTTTGACTCCATTGTGCTTTCTGCTAGGCTCACTTGGATCTACTTGATGGCAACAGAACAGATGAGTCTGATGGCAAGAAGACAGGATAGCTGGCTTTTGACAAGCTGTAGGTATAAGCAACCTGAGCAGAGTATTCCTCTTCTGAGTCCTGCGGGTGTGAATGAATCTGGCTATGCAGATGTCGGATGGCTAGGCAGGGCAAGTGCCTCCCAACAAGGACTGCAGATGAAGAAGGGCAAGGAGACACCCACGTATACCAATGTCATAGTCACGGCCTCCTGCGTTGTCCCTGGGAGTTTGTTAACATCCACTCCCTTGCTGTCCCATGTCTGTCTTGCCCACATCTTCCCAGGATCTGAACAGGAGCTAGCATGGAAGCTTGGGACAATGTGTCACTGGGCAAGAAATTCAGAGCCAGGAGACCATACCCTTTGAGGTGATGGAGGGACGCTTCAGGACTGACGGTGCTAGAAGGAAAATGGACACTTCAGTCCAAACTGGACCAAGAGGAGCGATGAGAGCCTGTGATTTCACAGTGGGCTGATGGGTAGCACAGGGGTTAGCGTGCCTCAGCATACTCACCAATTACTTCCCTGGCCTGGCCTCTCTGATCTGAAATTGCCTAAATCTTGGAAATAAATATATGAAGGCTCTATGATTCATCACCTACAACATGATTGATGTTGGAGAGAGACTCTTTCGATTCCATTGTATCTTCTTGAAGTATCCTAGATGGAGAAGAGCATACAGAGGGTATTTAACACATGCTCCTTATGAAGGCTTTGATCCTGCTTTCTCCCTTCCTCCTCCACCAGTGTGTTGTTAGGCTGGGAGGGAACAGTCCTTATTTTCAAATGGGATATATTGGCATTTAGTTCTCTATTAAAAAAACAAAACAGCCGGGCAGTGGTGGCGCACGCCTTTAATCCCAGCACTTGGGAGGCAGAGGCAGGCGGATCTTTGTGAGTTCGAGGCCAGCCTGGTCTACAAAGTGAGTCCAGGACAGCCAAGGATACACAGAGAAACCCTGTCTCGAAAGAACAAAAAAACAAAACAAAACAAAACAAAACAAAACTATGGGTTTTTTTTTTTTTTTTGAGTGCCTACTCAGACACTTGCCCCAAAGATTGGGTCAGGAAACAAACAGCGATGGAAATGGACAAAATTTCAAATATACTTTAATTCTTTCATTAAGGCTTAGTTTTCCAGTCCTGATTTAGAAATGACAGCATCTGTTAGACAATACCCATCCTCCCTTTCTCTTCACGCCACCACCACCCCCCTCACCTCCCATCTAGGCTGGCAGCTGGTCTTTCCTAATTGGTAATATGTCTTGATAACCACAGGCCCCTAAGCAGCTGTCACTCTGAACATGGGCTGGTGGCATAGCTCCCTGTCATTAACTTGCTTGTTGGTCCTACTAGTGCTTAAGAAAGGATTAAGTTAATAATGATAGTAATGAGACAGAAAACAGAGAAAGGAGAGAGACAGAGAAAGAGAAAAAGAAAACCCTGTAATTCATAGCACAAATTTTACAGTCAAACTGCCCTGCCACAACCTTGGGTTGTACTGAGTCTGACTCGTGATCCCAATGGGATTTCAACAAGTTCAATCTTGCTTTATTCGTTTATCACACTGATGAGATATCTAAGCAAATAGACCAACTGAATTTCCCCTGTGCTGATTTCCAGGGTGGGATGGAGTCCGGCAGGGCTCCTAAAGCAAAGGTAATCCCATTGTACCAGGTGAAGAAGTAACAGCCCTGAATTCAGAGCAAGGCATCTCAAATTCCCAGCTTTCTACAGTTGGAAAAATGGTTTTGGACCCTGCTCATTTCTATATATACTTTTCCCTTGGCAATGACAAAAATTACGTGTGGAGGGGGCCAGTTCTCAGCTTGTGGTGTCACTCACCCTCTTTCCAAATATAGAGAAAGAATGAGCCCAGGGGGTTAGTGGTGGCCTATAAAAGCCCAAGGGGGTGGCTGCTCCTCTGTGGTTCGCTCTGTCGTGTCAGAGGTAAGTGACAATACTTTCCTTGTATCTCTTTTGGCCTTTGCTGCTTCCACACCTGTTTGAGCCACTGCTCTGCGCTGTGGCCCTCCTTGGCTTTGTCACAGAACGTGGCCCTCATTTCTCTTCTCAAGGTGTTCTCAAAGAACATCCGTGGAGTGGATGTGAGGCTCAGTGCCCAACTGCCTGCCGCCTCTGGCAGGTCATCAAAGCTGGGGTCCTGCACACTCTTTCTTTCTCTCTTTCTTTCCTCTGCTTGGAAAGGATCCTGCTGGACACTCATGGGCCCATCCACCAAGGCTTGATGCTTTCCTGTTGCCTCTCTGATTCACGGAGTGGGCAGAGGGCTCAGCATTCCCTACCTGGACCCTATATGTGTTGGATGTTTAATGGCCTCAAGACCACATGCTGCGGTCACCAGGTTTAAATTAGCCAATCTCAGTGCTGTGTCTGATTGTAGATAACCAGGAGGCCTGACCTCACCTGCTGACAGAAACTTTCATTGACAGGGACTCAGTCCACTTAGAATCCTCGGTGTATTCACAGTGGAGGATCTTGCAGTCTGAAGAAACTGTCCGAATGGGCTGGAGGAGCCAGCCTGACAGGCAGTTGGTAGCACTGCCTAGCTGTAGGCAGTGACTTGTCTGTTCTTCTAGCTTGCCTCAGGGCTGAGCCTCTTTAGAAGCGTCTAGTCCTTTGTGTACATGTTAGTTGGGTCTCATCAAGGTTTGGTTTGACACAGAAGCAGATGTCTCAGCATCTCTGAGCTTCTCTTTGCACATGCTCTTTCAGGTCCCATAATTCCACAGCTGCTGCTGCTTTCTGCTGTCCCGTGGGTGTGACTCAGGTGAGAATCAGGCCACATATCTGAGCTTCAGGAAGTCTCCAGGTAAACCCAGATCACCCATTGATCCCTCATGCGTGTGCCCCTTAGGAGTTAGAGAGTTTAAACACAAATAGGCTTCAGGGAGGGAGGGAAGGGGCCTTTCCTCCCCAATGGATGCAGCCAGGGGTTCCCCTCTATTCTTTGTGAGTTTTTCATTTTTGGGTTTTTTCTTGTCGTTTTTGGTTGGTTGGTTGATTGGTTGGTTTGGTTTTTTTTTTTTTTTTTTGGTGTTTTTGTTGTTGTTTTTGTTTGTTTGTTTTTGAGACAGGAGCCATCTATGCTCCTAGTTCTAGGCCATCTATGTATCCCTAGATGGCCTAGAACTTACTAGGTAGACCAGATTTGCCTCCTGAGAGCTGAAATTGAATGCATGTGCCACCATATCTGGCCTTCTGTCCATTCTTAGCACGAGAGGAGGAAGCCATCCAGATTCGAAACAGTTCAAAACTGCCTCAGCAATTTGCTGTTTAGCATCCTCTCTTTGAGGAATGCCTTTACTTATTTTTTTTTTCATGGTATCTATTTTTGAATGTTCTGTCTGCCGTACCTGCGCTTCTCAGAAGAGGAAAAAGAAATGCCAAATGTCATTTCAAAAGCCCCTTCACCAGACTGAAAGAATGGAGACACTTGGATTAAATAGATTCTACCTAAACCCATGGCATGGCATACGGTAGCAACCCAGCAACTATGAGCAGATTACATTTTCCCAGTGTGGAATCCTTTTGTGGAGCCCCTCTGGGCATAAAACAGCCCAGATCTCCTTGACCCAGACTGACAGAGGCTTCCACCAACAGCAGTGTGGCAGGCTGATACTAGGAATGGCAGGAAGCGCTGGCCGGCTGCCTGGTAGAGGAGCCAGTAGGCTGACGGGTGGGTTTGTTTTGCAGCTAACGCCATGAGCAGCGACACTGAGATGGAGGTGTTTGGCATAGCCGCACCTTTCCTCCGCAAGTCGGAGAAGGAGAGGATCGAGGCTCAGAACCAGCCCTTTGATGCCAAAACGTATTGCTTTGTGGTTGACTCAAAGGAAGAATATGCCAAGGGGAAAATTAAGAGTAGCCAGGATGGGAAAGTCACTGTGGAGACGGAAGACAACAGGGTAAGGCATTTGTTCTTGCTCAGCACTGGCCCCAGCTCCCCTCATTGCTCTACATGAGCACCTGCCTACCCTTCCTTCACTTCCGGAGCCAGTGCCTGGGTCTGGAATTCAGCGCCTGAAACAGCACCAGGAAACAGCACCTAACAGCACCTGAGACACCTCAATGCCTTGGCCTTTTTCTAGGAAAGCAGGGTGGGGGATGGGTCCACTGGTGGCTGTCTTTTTATCACCCTTTGCATTGTTCTGGGCCAGAGAACCAGCTTCACTGTCTCAAGGGCAGGCTGGGTGCTCTTAGAACACCCACCTTTTGTAGGTTCTTCCAGTTCTGTCAACTAACCAAGGAAGGGAAGGTAATGTGTAAGGGAGCCTAGAGGACCATAAGATTAATGTCAAGAACTAGGCTCTCTGTGTCTGGAACGGGGTGGGCGACTGAGTCCACTGTAATCTGTGGGAGGAATGGAGGAATTTGAGACTTTGGAAAATTGTGAATCTAGGAAGGAAAGAAAAGAGCTGTGGGCATGGCTCAAAGATAGAACATTGGCCCAGCATGTGCAAAGTTCAGTCACCGGGTGTGTGAGGGAGTGTGTGATGGAGGCAGAGGCAGAGACAGAGAAGATGCAAGAGACAAAGGAAATGGGTTCATTCAGTGGAGTAGGGAGGACAAGGGCAGCTTTAGTGTGGAAGGTCCCAGGAAGTATGCACGTATTTTAGATTAAAAAGCTGAGAATGGGCTTCCAGAACAGGATGGAAGCCAGAAGCTAGACTCAACATAGGATTATCACAGGGTCCAGGGAGAACATGCCTGAGAGGGGACAGGAGATCCCATGGTCCAGGGTGGCTTAAGGGAGGTAGGGAAGAAGACAGCTATGTCCCACACTGCTCAGGGACTGGCTATTTCCAGAGTCACTCCTAAAGAAAAAGGAGGACAGAAGCCAACAGCACCACCACCCCCCCACACACACACAGCCTCACACTCTCCACAGAGAAAAGCTCCCCCCCCTCCCCAGGCTTGGTGGTGGAAGTCTTCCTCTCAAAGCAGAGCTCTGGGCATGCTGCAGAATGAGAAGGGTGGGCCAGTGGCTCTTCTGCAAGGGCAGGGAAGGTGGTAAAGGAAGCAGAATTGAGTGTTGGGGGTGGAACATTAGATACACCTCAGGACTTCTCCCTTTTAGACCCTGGTGGTTAAACCAGAGGATGTGTATGCCATGAACCCCCCCCAAGTTTGACAAGATTGAGGACATGGCCATGCTGACTCACCTGAACGAGCCCGCTGTGCTGTACAACCTCAAGGATCGCTACACGTCCTGGATGATCTATGTGAGTGGCTGCTCACCAACAGGCTGTCCTGTGGCTTCAGACGTTATGGGGGTGGGGGTGGGGCTTTGAAAGATTCCTGTTTGGCCAAAAGAGAAGAGGTAACAAAAGAGGCCTGAGATAATAGTAAAAGCAAACATATATATATATATATATATATATATATATATAATAAATGTATGTATGTATGTATGAATTTTTTCCTCCCATAGACCTATTCAGGCCTCTTCTGTGTCACCGTCAACCCCTACAAGTGGCTGCCGGTGTACAACCCTGAGGTGGTAGATGGCTACCGAGGCAAAAAGCGCCAGGAGGCCCCTCCCCACATCTTCTCCATCTCTGACAACGCCTACCAGTTCATGCTGACGGGTATGTTTCCAAAGAGGAAGTATGGGGACAGTGAGTGGGCACTAGACAGGCACAGGTGAGAATTCCTAGACAAAGAGGGGCAAGGAGGAAAAGACGCTTTAGGTCTTTGGGGTGAGGAGTTTGCATTTAGCATAAGTATTGGTTAGAGCATAGGAAAGACTGTTCTTACAGAAGCAAAGACTGACCATCTTAGATGGTTCAGCATTAGAGCATGAGAAGCCTCAGTTTTTGTCAAGGGCTTGATGTCTTTTTTTTTTTTCGGTTTTTTGAGACAGGGTTTCTCTGTGTATCCTTGGCTGTTCTGAACTCACTTTGTAGACCAGGCTGGCCTTGAACTCACAGAGATCAGCCTGTCTCTGCCTCCCAAGTGCTGGATTAAGGGCGTGTGCCACCACACCCGGCCACATCTTTGACCCTTATTCTCAGGACAGAAACTCTTTAAATCCCCACCTATGCCTAAACAGACTAACAAAAAATAAACAAGTAAATAAATAAAGGGAAAAGGAATGGAGCAGTTGAAGCCTACCGCTTGTGTGATAGATAAGAACCTCTTTGGACACAGTTATCAGCTCTGTTTTCTTCTCTCACAGATCGTGAAAACCAGTCCATCCTGATCACGTGAGTATACTTGCTTAGAGAGGTTTCATAGCTGGGGTCAAGGATACCATCCCTCAGCTCTGTTTATTAGACAGTGCTCAGAGCTCTCAAAGCTGTCATGAAAAAGACAGATTTTTCTTGGGGATGGGTGACAATGCCTCCAAGAACTAGTGGATCCCACTCTAGGATCAGCTAAGACAGTGGCCTGGTCCTCTGCCCCTCTGTGTGGCCACTCGCATTCATTTGACATGCGTGCCAGATGTGTTGAAGAGCACTGGGTAACATCTTAGGGTGCTGGTTTATGAACAGGACTAAATTCTTTGTCTTTCCACCCTTCTAAATAGCGGAGAATCCGGGGCCGGGAAGACCGTGAACACCAAGCGGGTCATCCAGTACTTCGCAACAATTGCAGCCACTGGTGACCTTGCCAAGAAGAAGGACTCCAAGATGAAGGTGTGGAAAGAAGCAAGGAAGAGAGAGTGGGCTAGGGTGCAAGAGCTTGAGGGACAGCGTGTGGTTGACCATGGGTCCAGGTCCTGTGATGTCTTAGCAGATGAGACTAAAGACTTTATAATAGGGTGAATCTGGGGGCAAGTCAGCGTGCTTGTTCCTTCAGGGTAACGGCACAGATAGCAGCTCGAGAGCACTGTGAGAAACACTTATCCTCTGAGTCAACGTACTGCAAGGGTGTGAGAGGGATGCAAGCAGCGTAACTAACTGGAGGACCAAAGGCATGTCCACTCAACACAGCCAACTGCTGACAAGTACAAGAGAGATGTAGAAGTCTCTCAAGGAGGGAATGCTGTCATCACAGTTGGTCTTTAAGTTGTCAAGTCAGGGATGTCCGGCTCCTCACCAGAGCAGCCAGGAAGCCAGTAGGGCATTAAAAGCAGAGCATGTGACACTTTTTTTTTTTTTTTTAATGAGGATTTTGTGGCTTATAAACACGTTTTTTCTTTGTCTCTGGATTTCTTGCTTAGGGAACCCTAGAAGATCAAATCATCAGCGCCAACCCCCTGCTGGAGGCCTTTGGGAATGCCAAGACTGTGAGGAATGATAACTCCTCTCGCTTTGTGAGTCTGCCCTGGAGTATGATGGGCTCTTCTTTTTGTCCTGGTGGACAGGTCAAATGCCTGAGCTCGGGGAACTTGCAGCCCAGTGGGAAGAGACAGTGAAAGAAGAAAATGCACAGGCCACGTGTATTGTATGTGAGGTTCAAAAACCCAACGCTGTAGCTGAAAAACTGGGGACCAGGTCCCCAAAAGACAAGGCTCTCTGGTAAGGGCTTTCTGGAGGTTGGGTACATGAGCCAAAAGCTGCTGCTGGGTAAGGAAGGGAATGAGGGGGTCTTTATTGATGTTGGTTGTAGGTGCCACAGTAGAGAGAAGCTCACCAGATGCTAAGCCTTTATTTCCTGAAGCAGCAGAGGGGCTCAGCCTTCTCGGAAAAGGCTGGCACCCAGCTACTTTATTCAGACATTATACAAGGTTAATTGGGGTTGGGAAAGGTTCCAACTACCAAAGTTATCTGTCCTTGCTGCCTATGAGAGCAGACAACCCACACAAATCTCAGACTCTTGACTGTGGGTAACCATAATCAAAAGTAAGAACTCCAGCTTTGCCAGGAATGTCTTAGGATCAAGGTTGGTGTAGCTGCAAGCTCCCACAGAGCACCAAGTGTTGATTCTCCAGAGAGACAACATTTCTTCAGGATTCAAACAGTCTCAAAACAATTTCTCAGCCTCTGCTGATCGACCCAAACATAGCAAATGCTTTGCGGAAACATTTCACTCAAAGCCAGAACACAAAAGTTTTACTTTACATATCACTACAAGGGGAAGAGTGACTACTTGCTCCCTGGGGTGGGAAAGGTATGTGGAACACCCCTGTAGAGGATCCATGTGGCAAGTGGGAGGCAAGAGAGAAAAGAGACCTGTCACTCACAAGGACATTAGCTGTGAGGAAGACTTTGGGTTTCCCTTGAGTGTAATAACATAGTTTCTGTAAGCAAGGAAGTGACATGCTTTGGCACCCTGGTTATTTCATTAATGAGATATGGGGAGCCCCAGAAAGAGGCCCACACCCCAAATGGAAGAAGGGGAAGGGAGGAAGACTACAGAGGGAGAGGGTCCTATGGGCAGTGCTCATAGAGAAATCTAGAGGAAGTTTCTCAGCCATGAATCTGGTCTCCTTCTCCCTCTATGCAGGGCAAGTTTATCCGCATCCATTTTGGCACCACGGGGAAGCTGGCCTCTGCAGATATTGAAACTTGTAAGTACGCTCAAGGTGGGATGGCTGAGGTCTCCAAGCCATGGGGAGCTGTGTTAACCCTGTGTTTCTGTTCCAGATCTGCTGGAAAAGTCCAGAGTCACCTTCCAGCTGAAGGCTGAGAGGAGCTACCACATCTTCTACCAGATTCTCTCCAATAAGAAGCCTGAGCTGATAGGTGAGGTGATGGGAGAGGGTGCAGGTGGAGTGGTGGGGATAGAGTTCCGGGGGTGGAGGGGAGCAAGTCGCCCTTTGGGTTTTTGGATCATTAGACCCAGGAAAATTAGTTGCACCTGTAGATGACTCTACAAGCAATGCGGATCTGTATCTGCTGTGGACTGTGGCTCTTTGGGCAGCAACTGTACCAATTATTTAAATTAGGTAGTATTAATGTCAGTATGTGTGGAGGTGCAAGTTTATCTGTGGGTGTAGGTACACACATGTGCATATGGAGGCCTGAGGATGACGCTGGTGTCTTCCTCAATTTCTTTCAACCTTGTCTATTAAGACCAGAGCTCTCATGAAGCCTGGAGCTACTCCAGCTTGCCAGAATGCTGCCAGGACCCTTGTCTCTGCCTCCTGAGTTCTGGGGAATTACAGGCAGACCCCTGACACCCAACTGGCTCTCAGATGGGTTTTGGGGATTCGAATTCCAGGCATTATGCTTAAGCACTTTACCTGCTGAGCCATCTCTCAGCCTCACTGCACCAATTTGAAAACTCTGATCAGATGCGCCATAATAGGGCAAAATTATCATTATCGGTTCCACAGTAGCCTTTGGCTAGTTAGGCGCTTAATGGTCCTCGAGCTCCCCCTTGTGTTTCAACCCAGGAACCAACCTCAACCCACATAAGGCCAAAGAACGCAGTCAAGGAAGCACCTAGATTTGTAGCTGGCAGAGGTCTCTGTGCTCACTACCTTCTTTACCTTCTGTATGTACCCGCTAAGCCTTCTGGGCTCCAACCTGCAAACAGGCTGCCAGTTTTCAACCATTAGAAAAGGCTGTCCCAAACAACCTATGTTTTCTCTAGCCCGGGCTCCTGTCCTTACACACATTCATTCAGTTTTCCTTGTTCTCTGTTCCCAACCTACACTGGCATGCAACATTCATTTGCAAAGAAAAACAGAATTTTTTTTTCTAGGGTTCTCAACTTACATGGCAAGGGAGACTACAAAAGTTTCCCCTAGACGAGTCGTTCTCAGCCTTCCTAACACTGCCACCCTTTAATACAGTTCCTCATGTTGTGGTGATCCCCAACCATAAAATTATTTCTGGTCCTACATCATAGTTATACTTCTGCTCCTATTATGAAAATATCTGTATTTTCTGATGATTTTAGGTAACCCCTATTAAAAGGTCATTTGACCCCAAAGGGGTCATAACCCACAGGTTGAGAAGCACTCCCTAGACTGTTTTCAGTCACAACCTGAGCAATGTGAAACTGTCTACAGCAGTTGTTCAAGCTTCCTAACTCTGGAATGGTTTAATACAGTTCCTCATGTTGTGGTGACCTCCATCCATAAAGTTATTTTTTCACTACTTTATAGCTGTAATTTTGCTACTGTTATGGGTTATAACGTAAATATCTGATATGCAAGGTATCTGACATGTGACCCCCAAAGGAGTTGCAACCCACAGGTTGAGAACCACTGGTTTAGAGAGTTCTACTTCTGCATTTAGTTTTGACCCCAGAGGCTGAAGTTTCAGGCCAAGGTTCAGGAGCACAGTTTCAACTGGTGGGTTTTTCATTACACATGTGTGTGAATTCCTCATTCATCATTTCAGAGTTGCTGCTGATTACAACCAACCCTTATGACTACCCATTCATCAGCCAGGGCGAGATCTTGGTGGCCAGCATCGACGATGCTGAGGAGCTGTTGGCTACAGATGTAAGAAAGATGTAGAAAGTCCGGAGGGCCTCCCCGTGGTGAGGGCAGTGGACAGACAAACTGTTCTTTCCATTACAGAGTGCCATTGACATCCTGGGCTTCACCCCAGAGGAGAAGTCTGGACTTTACAAGCTGACAGGGGCCGTGATGCATTATGGGAACATGAAGTTCAAGCAGAAGCAGAGAGAGGAGCAGGCGGAGCCAGATGGCACCGAAGGTACAATGTCACCATAAAGGCGGCAGTTGAAGGAGAGAGGTCATTCTCCTGGGGCCATCTAGAGCCTTTTTTGAAAATGATTAATCTTTCTTCTCCTCTCTAGAGGTGGATGAACCTGTTCTGGGCTTGCACGACCCACTTAAAAAAACGTGTGTGTGTGTGTGTGTGTGTGTGTGTGTGTGTGTGTGTGTGTAAGTATTCTATAGCTCATGTGTGAAAGTTAGAGCAGTTTTCTTTCAAGAGTCAGTTTTCTCCTTCCACAATATGAGACCCTGGGATCAAACTCAGTTGCCCGGTGTGGTGCCCTGTGCCTCTACGTGCTGAGCCATGTCTCTGGCCCCTCCACCCACTTGTGCTGAATTCCTAGAAAGGTCTTATTCTACATGCAATGTGAAATGGCCAGGGCTTTCTGGAACCCAGTGGTGCTTCATGAGGTCTGCCACACTCTCTGAATGATGTAGTGTCACTGGCCCCATGCAGACATTTAAGACATGGGGAATATGAGAATGCCAAGATAAAACATGGCTTTCCTTCTTCCTCGCTGAACATGATCTTTCCTTTCTGAACAGTGGCTGACAAAACAGCCTACTTGATGGGCCTAAACTCTTCAGACCTCCTCAAAGCCCTATGCTTTCCCAGAGTGAAAGTTGGGAATGAATACGTTACAAAGGGCCAAACTGTGGACCAGGTAAGGGACTGCCATGAGTCCGGGAGGGACCTAGGGCCTTGTTGGCCACTCCCTTCTTACTCACTTGCTGGCCTTTCCTCTGACAGGTTCACCATGCTGTGAATGCTCTCTCTAAGTCCGTTTATGAAAAGCTGTTCCTATGGATGGTCACTCGTATTAACCAGCAACTGGATACAAAGCTACCAAGACAACACTTCATTGGGGTTTTGGACATTGCGGGTTTTGAAATTTTTGAGGTTTATATTATTTGTGTTTTCTTATATCTTTGTATGGGACTTTTCATAACCCTGAGGAGGGAATATGGTTTTCTATTAGGAAGGATAGAAAGAGTGAGTCAGCTAGGAAAGAAATAGCACATAAGGGAAGTTTGAATTTTTTTTTAAAGATAGTTGAAGAGGCTGTAGAGATGGTTTGGCCAGTTGGTTTGCTTGCCTTGAGAACAGGAAGACCCAACTGTAATGTCTAGAATACTTGCATTAAAAAAAAAAAAAGAGCTTGGAATAGTTCTGTGTTCTCAGCAGTGGAGATGCAGAGACAAGTGGATACCTGGGGCTCACTGGTCAGTTAGCCTACCCTACTTAGACATCTGCAGGTAACAAGAGATCCTATTTTTTTTTAAAAATGGTGGGTAGTGGATGTTGCTTGGGAAATGACACCCAAAGTTGTCTTCGGATCTCTGCAGGCGCACTCACACATGCATGTGCACCTACACATATTTATGTACATGTGAATACACACATACATGCAGATGCACACAGGGCTGTAGGCTTCCTTCATGTGGAATTTTTAAAAGATATCACCAAATAGGTAAAATTAAGAAAACTCTAATGGAGGGCCAGAAAAGTGGAGACTTTGACACTGTCAATCATGTACTAGTTGATACGGATTATCTGACTGATTCTGAGTTAGGAGCAAAAGTGCATCCAGTGTTTGTCAGCTGGCGGTGATGTAGTGAGAAGAAGGGAAGCTTGTAGTTTAGTTAAGAAAAAACAGAAGCCTGTGGGCATGCAGAAGCATGAACACAAAAAAGAGCACAAGAGGTGCCCAGAGGCTGGAGAAGCATCTAGGTGGAAGACGCAAGACTGGCTCTGAAAACATAGATGAGAAAGTGGGACATGGCCTACAAGGAGGAACGCTGATGGCATTTTATTTTGAAAAAGGTCCAATTCTTCATGTGAACATTATGTTTTTGGTGTCAGTTCAACAGCCTGGAGCAGCTGTGCATCAACTTCACCAATGAGAAGCTGCAACAGTTCTTCAACCACCACATGTTCGTGCTGGAGCAGGAGGAGTACAAGAAGGAAGGCATCGAGTGGACGTTCATCGACTTTGGGATGGACCTGGCCGCCTGCATCGAGCTCATCGAGAAGGTACCCCTGCCCCATCGGCTTTGTGGCCCCTTCCCATGTACTCCGCTGCTGCTCATGTTTACTCAGCTGCCTTTGCCTCACCTTCAATCCAGCCGATGGGAATCTTCTCCATCCTGGAAGAGGAGTGCATGTTCCCCAAGGCGACAGACACCTCCTTCAAGAACAAGCTGTACGACCAGCACCTGGGGAAATCCAACAACTTCCAGAAGCCTAAGGTGGTCAAAGGCAAGGCCGAGGCCCACTTCTCCCTCATTCACTATGCGGGCACCGTGGACTACAGTGTCTCAGGCTGGCTGGAGAAGAACAAGGACCCACTGAATGAGACCGTGGTGGGGCTGTACCAGAAGTCCTCCAACAGACTCCTGGCACATCTCTATGCCACCTTTGCTACAACAGATGGTAACTAATGGACTCCATGCATGGGGGCAGGCTTTGTCCTCACATGGTCATCTCCTTTTCCTCACAGCACCCAAAAGACTTGGTAGACCCCCTCACTTATAGCGCCTGGCTCCTTTTGTGTCTTGCAGCTGACAGTGGGAAGAAGAAAGTCGCTAAGAAGAAAGGCTCTTCCTTCCAAACAGTCTCTGCACTTTTCAGGGTAGGATAAATGAGAGTTAATCTGATCACAGGTCACTTGAGTTACAGCAAAATTAAGCAACGTTGAGATCCTAGACTTGATTTATTCAAGGGTAATGTTGTCTGAGTCTGAGGGCTGTCGCTGAGTGAAATTCATTTGACAGTCTGACAAAATTTAGATGAGGTCTAACAAGTGTGGAGCCAGGACTTATATCCACATTTTTTGTGTGTTAATTTTGGAAGCCACTTTGCAGTTGGGGACCATCTTGCAACTTGAGAAAATAACTGAGGCAGGTCACATTCACATTTCCCTGTGCTTGGGACCAAACATCAGACTTAAGATTTTTTTTTTTTTGCTAATGCATATATAATGAGTATGGACCCCAAATCTAAACACAAAACTAATCTTTGTTTCATATATGTTTTATACAGGAAGGATGAAGGTAATTTTACATGATATTTGAAGCATACTGCTGTTTTGCCTACATAAGGTGCCTACATTTGTGTGTCATGTTAGTACTCAAAAAATTCAGGTTCATAACAGAAAAATTTTCAGATTTTAGATTACAGACTTTCAAGATAGGGATGTTCAAGTTGCACTAGTTGTCTATATGTCTGACTTTTGGACTATTCAAGGACAGAGTTGATTTCAAAATTCTTAATTTGAAGCCATATAATTTAGTTTTCACCATCATGCATGTATTTGTCTCTGTGGAAGTTTACATTAGGCTGTCAAATAAATCTTTTTTAAAATTTTTATTTTAGGAAAACCTGAACAAGCTGATGTCCAATTTAAGAACCACTCACCCTCACTTTGTGCGCTGTATAATACCCAATGAGACCAAGACTCCAGGTGAGACAGCTGCCTGCTCTGCAGTTGCTGCTGAGTCTTTCAGGAGTTCCGGGTGAAGCTCAGGTGTCTTGCTTGTGTTTTCAGGGGCCATGGAACACAGCCTGGTCCTGCACCAGCTGCGGTGTAATGGGGTCCTGGAAGGGATCCGCATCTGCAGGAAAGGATTCCCCAACAGGATCCTGTATGGAGACTTTAAACAAAGGTATATCATCAAAATGTTGTTTGTCATTTGGCATGGATAAGGACTGGAATTTGAGGGAAGAACTCTCATCTGAAAAGACCCATTTCAAAAGAGCAGTTGTGGTTTGTCTTCCATGTGAAATAACCTTGCCATTTGGTCAAGGTTCCCATTCTTACATCTTCCACATTCCTTTGGAATTTGTCCGATACATAACTGGGGAGGGAAAGAAAGCCCTGACCCAAGAGCCACAAGGCCTAGGTTCCAGGCTACTATCTAGCAATGCGACTATGGGCAGGTTTCTTTACTTCCTGGAAAGGAAACTTTCTGGTGTGTAGGGAGAGAGGCCTGCCTGCGATCACTGGCCTTTGCCAACAACCAGGTCATTTCTGTGTCCACAATGACAGATACCGAGTGCTGAATGCCAGCGCCATCCCCGAGGGCCAGTTCATCGACAGCAAGAAGGCTTGCGAGAAGCTCTTGGCTTCCATTGACATCGACCACACGCAGTACAAATTTGGACACACGAAGGTGATGCATCAACGCTGCCTCACGCTGCTGGTCTTTGTGTCCTCTGAATGCAATGAGCCAGGTGGCTGATTCATCTTACACATCCCTCTGAAGGTGTTCTTTAAGGCTGGCTTGCTGGGGACCCTGGAAGAGATGCGGGATGACCGCTTGGCCAAACTGATCACTCGGACACAAGCCGTGTGCAGAGGGTTTCTCATGCGTGTGGAATTCCAGAAGATGGTGCAGAGGAGGTTGAGCGGGGTCCTTGTTTAAGCATGAGCTCTTTGGGAGAAGGGATAAGAAAGAAGAGAGAATTTCCTGTAGGGATGAACAATGCTTTTTTGTTTGCTTGTTTTTTGTTTTGCAAGACATGGTTTCTCTCTGTAGGTGTGTGCTGTCCCGGGACTCATTCTGTAGACCAAGTTGGCCTCGAACTCAGAGATTCACCTGCCTCTACCTCCCAAGCACTGGGATTAAAGGTGTGCGCCACCACCACCTGGCTGCTTTTTTTTTTTTTAAAGTATGCTTTGTTTATGTTTTGTGTTTATGTGTGTGAACATGTATGCCAAGGCACGATCGTAGGGGTCAGAAGACAACTTGCAGGAGTCAGTTCTTGCCTTCACTATGTGGAGCCGAGGAATCAAAATCAGGTTGTCAGGTGTGGCATCAGGCTCCTTTATCTTCTGAATCATCTTGATGGTCCATATGCTTTGTTTTCAGGGAGTCCATCTTCTGCATCCAGTACAACGTCCGTGCCTTCATGAACGTCAAGCACTGGCCCTGGATGAAGCTCTTCTTCAAGATCAAGCCCCTGCTGAAGAGCGCGGAGACCGAGAAGGAGATGGCCACCATGAAGGAGGAGTTCCAGAAAACCAAAGATGAGCTCGCCAAGTCGGAGGCAAAGAGGAAGGAGCTGGAGGAAAAGATGGTCACTTTGGTACAAGAGAAGAATGACCTGCAGCTTCAAGTTCAGGCTGTATGTCTTCAGGATTCCTGCTCTCTCAAGTCTTGGATTTGATTATGATTATAGGAAATCTGGATTAATGAGGGTAGAACTTGGGTGGGTGTTGGGTTTTATGTTGTAGTGTTTCTTAGAGGACTTCATTAAAAAAAAAAAATGGCAATGTCTCAAACCTTCACTCCTTAAAGGGACTTGTGATTTCTTTTTAAAGGAGAGTGAAAATTTATTGGATGCTGAGGAACGATGCGACCAGCTGATCAAAGCCAAATTCCAGCTGGAGGCCAAAATCAAAGAGCTGACAGAGAGAGCCGAGGACGAGGAGGAGATCAACGCTGAGCTCACGGCCAAGAAGAGGAAGCTGGAGGACGAGTGCTCAGAGCTGAAGAAAGACATCGATGACCTTGAGCTGACACTGGCCAAGGTTGAGAAGGAGAAGCACGCCACGGAGAACAAGGTAACCCACTCTTCTTGTGGTTTCTCTCCAGCTCGATGCACTCATTGCTAACCAAGCTCTGCAGCTCCATCTAATTGCCGTGGCTTCTTTTAGGTAAAAAACCTCACTGAAGAACTGGCTGGGCTGGATGAAACCATTGCAAAGCTAACAAGGGAGAAGAAGGCTCTCCAAGAGGCCCACCAGCAGACCCTGGACGACCTCCAAGCTGAAGAAGACAAGGTCAACTCCCTGAGCAAGCTCAAGAGCAAGCTGGAGCAGCAAGTGGATGATGTGAGCACAGGGAGTCAGTCTCAGGAGCCTTGAACCTTAAGGGCGGGCAGAAGGGCCCTGGCCTGGGCAGGAGCATGGTTATCTCACTGGCAAACAGGAGCAGGGGCGGGGTTATCGCCTTGGAAATCATTTGATCCCGAAGGGCAAATGATGCCTTTTGCAGCTGGAGAGCTCCCTTGAACAAGAAAAGAAGCTGCGGGTGGACCTGGAACGGAACAAAAGGAAGCTGGAGGGAGATCTGAAGCTTGCCCAAGAGTCCATACTGGACCTGGAGAACGACAAGCAACAACTGGATGAGAGGCTGAAGAAGTATGTCCCCCCAAACACTCCTTCCATTCTGTGAGTGGCTTGGGATCCCATCTTCACACTTTCTCTATGCCCTGCCTCAGGAAGGACTTTGAATACAGTCAGCTGCAAAGCAAAGTGGAAGATGAGCAGACACTAAGCCTCCAGCTTCAGAAGAAAATCAAAGAGTTACAGGTAAGGAGGCTTTCGGCTCCCCCTTGCCCATGTGGGTCCCTCAGAAACCTGAGTGGTGTCTGCTCAAAACCATTTAGGGCATGTGGGGCAGGACTGTGTGGCTGCCAGCCTCATGGGACATCACTCTGCCAGGCTGACAATGCAGTGGAGACACTGATGACCTTGTTCCCCAAAGTTGCAATAAAATGCTTGGAGGTGAATGGAGACATTTCCAGGGTAGTAACCACATTGGTGAAGGAAAAGATTCATTTGGAAGGAAACTAGCAGCATTTATGTTTCTCTGGGGGAACATCCATGAGTAGATTCATCTGGTGGGAACAGAACCTTGTCTGCGCTATCATCATCATCATCATCATCATCAACAATAACAACTAAATTTATATATTAATGGGCTTCCGTGTGCTAACCCATCACATGCATATAGTGCTCAATGACCCGGCTCCCTCTTGGCCACTTTCCCCACCTTCCTAACCCTCAACAATCTGTTTCATGTTCAGATTTACTTAAACAAATTCTTCACATGGAAACGTGCACTACTTGTCTTTCTGTGTCTAGTTGTCCTCCTTTTGCTGCAAATGTTAGGGCTTCATTTTTCTTATAGTTGGGTAATATGCCACCATGTAAGTGAAGGATGTCTTCTTCATGTGTTTGTGAATTGATGACACCTAATCGGATGGCATGTTAGCTGTTGTGACCCTGAGAGTCTCTTGGGGATCTGGTTGCCCCTCTACAGGCTCGCATCGAGGAGCTGGAGGAAGAGATAGAAGCAGAGAGGGCCACCCGGGCTAAGACAGAGAAGCAGCGCAGCGACTATGCCCGCGAGCTGGAGGAGCTGAGTGAGCGGCTGGAGGAGGCGGGTGGTGTCACCTCTACCCAGATTGAACTGAACAAGAAGCGTGAGGCCGAGTTCTTGAAGCTGCGCAGGGACCTGGAGGAGGCCACCTTGCAGCACGAGGCCACAGTGGCTACCCTGAGGAAGAAGCACGCGGACAGCACAGCAGAGCTGGCAGAGCAGATCGACAACCTGCAGCGGGTCAAGCAGAAGCTGGAGAAGGAGAAGAGTGAGTTCAAGCTGGAGATCGACGACCTCTCCAGCAGTGTGGAGAGTTTGTCCAAATCCAAGGTGAGGAGCCAGCTGGGTAGACCCAGGAGGGACACATGCAGTGGGCCAACCTAAGGCCGCCTCCAGACGTCCCTCCCCCTTCCAATCCACAGGCCAATCTGGAGAAGATATGCAGAACTCTGGAGGATCAGTTAAGTGAGGCCAGGGGCAAGAATGAGGAGACCCAGAGGAGCCTGAGTGAGCTGACCACACAGAAGTCCCGGCTGCAGACAGAGGCGGGTGAGCAGATCCTGTGCAGGGATGCTCCGCAGGAAAGCAGAAAGCTTTTCTACAAGGAACAGCACCTTTGGGAGAGACAGTGGATGTTGTTTTATTTTGCTTTGCTTTGTTTTGTTTTGCTCTAAAGCCAGGGTCCCATTCTGTAACCCTGGCTGGCCTGGAACTTACAGAGATCTGCCAGTCTCTGCCTCCCAGCCCTGGAGTTAAAGGGCTGAGCCACCCCACCTAGTGAGGGGGGATTTCTAAAAACCCATTTTCAGGAGAAAGGCAATGGAAGTAACATACAAAAGAGGCAGTCCCAAACATCCCGGAGGAGAACACTCAGTCTAGTGAAAACAGGGACCAAGCAGATGGTCAAACTTCCATGAGTAATATAAACTGACAAAGCCTGCATAGGAGCAGGAGGAGCAGAGCCTTTGTACCTCCTGCCTTCCTTTCCCTTCTGACTGACAGAGTGTAACTTCAGATTTCTAGAGAGGCGAAGTCCCAAGTGTTTTCCTTAGTGATACAGCTGGGATCATCAGCCACTGGGGAGGGGTGTTGGGAGTGGATAGTGCTCTTGGCGGTGTTCAGATTCACAATGGCTCTCTCAGTTGTCCCTGGCAGAGGTTGCTTCTGGCTTCCTGTAGCTTACAGCAGTATTTTATTAGGGTGTCACTTCCTGTTCGTGGACACACCCATATTCTCTCAAGAGGTGTTGAGGGGTCCTCACCTTTATTACCCTCCCATTGGCCCAATGTCTTACACCTGGTGAGTGAATGAACGAGCTATTTCCTTCCGGGCACAGGTGAGCTGAGTCGTCAGCTGGAAGAAAAGGAAAGCGTAGTATCTCAGCTTTCCAGGAGCAAGCAAGCCTTTACCCAGCAGATAGAGGAGCTCAAGAGGCAGCTGGAGGAAGAGAGCAAGGTACCTACTCTGAAGGATACTTTCTTGATATCATTTTCAAATGGCGTCTGCAAACGAAAAACATTGAAAAAAGTGACAATTCAGCTGATGGTGACAGCAGGATGTACCTGGCTTGTGTGGCCCTCACAGTCCTAATCCAGTGGGGGTTATCCTGTTCGTGGACACACCCAAATTCTCTCAAGAGGTGTTGGGGGGGGGCTCACTTTTATTACTTATTATTTATTGAGTCTTGATTATTTCAGGCCAAGAACGCGCTGGCCCATGCCCTGCAGTCCTCCCGCCACGACTGCGACCTGCTGAGGGAACAGTACGAGGAGGAGCAGGAAGGCAAAGCCGAGCTGCAGAGGGCGCTGTCCAAGGCCAACAGCGAGGTGGCCCAGTGGAGGACGAAATATGAGACGGATGCCATCCAGCGCACGGAGGAGCTGGAGGAGGCCAAGTATGTGATGTGAACTAGAACCTTTAAATGATCTCACGGATCAGCACATTGGCTTTAGAGGGACTTGGGGATGAATTTAATGAATGAATTTGTTTTGTTAGTCAAGATTTACCCTTCATGTTTTTTTTAATATAGCATACATAATTCATTCATACATCAACTTTGTTCCTGGTTAGACCAGAGACAGGCCGGCGAACACAGGCTTTGAGTAGATGGGGGATTCTCTTGGGGTTTATGTGCAGAGGTGTGAGAGCCACTCAGATTACTGACTCCAGCTTGATGAGCAGTGGAGCTCAAGAAGATTGAAACTTAAAGGCGTGTCGTCCCCCCCCCCCCCCCCGTCTCATTCTCTTGAAGGAAAAAGCTCGCTCAGCGTCTCCAGGATTCAGAGGAGCAGGTTGAGGCTGTGAATGCAAAATGCGCTTCCTTGGAAAAGACCAAGCAGAGGCTGCAAGGGGAGGTGGAGGATCTGATGGTGGATGTAGAAAGAGCCAACTCCCTGGCTGCTGCTCTGGACAAAAAGCAGAGGAACTTTGACAAGGTGCAGGGAAGCTCCATATTGGCTGAACTCCATGGCATGGGGGTGTTGGGGGTGCTGTGGGAGGAACAGATCAGCTCCCTGCTCTGCCTTTCTCTAGCATGGTGGCCTTAGAAAAATCCTTGAACTTCAACAATCCGTGTTTCTCCATCTGTGATGTGGACCAGGAATGAGATAGGGCAGAAGCCCCATCAGATGATTGTTAGGAGCAGTGAACCAGTTTCCACAGTGCTGTTAAGGCCACCATCTTTTTCATCTGCTCATACTACATGTGTCTTTAGGTGGCTGACAAGAGACTCGAACTTAGGCCCCTCCTTGTGACAGGCAATTGTGATTTGAACCAATGTTTTAATGAAATACTTTTGTTCGGGGACATTTTTTTTTTTAATATTAGGAAAAGGACAACTATGTCTATCTAATTCCTTCTCTAAGAATCCCTTTGTTACTGGGCATGATGACATAAGCCTTTAATCTCAGAACTCAGGAGGCAGAGGCAGGCAGATCTCTGTGAGTTTGAGGTCAGCCTGGTCTACAAAGTGAGTCCAGGACAGCCAGGGCTTTGTTACATGGAGAAACGCTGACTCAAAACAAATCACTTGCTTTTTGGATATAATAGTAGTTACTTATTGATTATCCCGAGTAGACTAATGGAATGAAACCTTAACTCGTTCAGTAATCTAGAGCAGGCAGACAGTTGAGAGCCCTAACTCTGAGAGTAGCCACCTCAGTGGTGACATTCTGTTAGCAGCTTGGTGGAGAGCTCACTATCAGAGCCTTTCCACAATGCTGTTGCAGGTGCTAGCTGAGTGGAAGACGAAGTGTGAGGAGAGCCAAGCAGAGCTGGAAGCCGCTCTCAAGGAGTCCCGGTCCTTGAGCACTGAGCTCTTCAAACTGAAAAACGCCTATGAGGAAGCCTTGGATCAACTTGAAACTGTGAAACGGGAGAATAAGAACTTAGAACGTAAGCCACTCCAGACAGTCTGAGATTGTGGGAAATTCTTTTCCTCACCCATCATGGCCAGCAGGTGTGGGGATGGGTGAGACTCCATTATTCAGGCTCCTTCACTGGGGTCTGCTGATGCACCTGCAGAAAGTGTTCACTGTCCACAAGCTGTTGTTTCTAGTCTTCGTACAATGTCTTATCTCTGGGAAGCAGAGGTCTTTAGAGTTACAGAGAGCTAATGAAAGGCATTCAGTGAGTGCCTTGCATTCCTGGGAACCTGTGAAGAGGCGTCTATATGCAGTGGGAACTTATTTCATTGCAGAGGAGATAGCAGATCTCACTGAACAAATTGCTGAGAATGGTAAAAGCATCCACGAGCTAGAGAAATCCAGAAAGCAGATGGAGCTGGAGAAGGCTGATATCCAGATGGCACTGGAGGAAGCGGAGGTGAGCATGAGCCTAAGAGGAGAGACAGTCTTGTGGAGTCTTGATGCTAATGGTCTGTCCTTCCCCATGACTGGGGCTGAGTGAGGGAATACCTGTGAGTTATCTTAAGTTTATTGGAGAAAATCATGACGTTAAAATAGGTCTGCACCTGAAATTTTACAAACCCTTAGCTGACGTTAGAATGGCTGAAAAGTGCTTTCTGCTCCTAATAAATAGAAGAATGTAAATACTTTTTGTTTGTGAGTGCACAATCATAAATGAATAACAATAAAATGTCTTACTTCTGCACTGAAGGTAAGTTAGAGATTTTATTTAAAGGTAGTTTTGATTATTATAAAATTTGGCTTAGGAATGTCTCATTGGAGCTTTGCTGACCCAAGGTCCTCTGGTCAGCTGTACAGCTGTGAAAAACTTTTGGTTTTGGTTTTGTCCTTTAAAGGCGGCTCTTGAGCATGAAGAAGCCAAGATCCTCCGAATCCAGCTTGAACTGACCCAGGTGAAATCAGAGATTGACAGAAAGATTGCAGAGAAGGATGAAGAGATCGAGCAACTGAAGAGGAACTATCAGAGGACAGTGGAGACCATGCAAGGTGCCCTGGACGCCGAAGTGCGCAGCAGGAATGAGGCCATCCGGCTCAAGAAGAAGATGGAGGGCGACCTCAATGAGATTGAGATCCAGCTGAGCCATGCCAACCGCCAGGCTGCAGAGACCCTCAAGCACCTCCGGAGTGTCCAGGGACAGCTGAAGGTGGAAGGAGCACCTTGGGGTGGGGGTACTTTCTCAGTGTCCAGGTATGAAAAGACTTAAGCAAGGCTTGTGGTCCTTGGCCTTTGGCTTCAGACGCTTTGTCTTCTGGCTAGGACACCCAGCTGCACCTGGATGATGCTCTCCGGGGCCAGGAGGACCTGAAGGAGCAGCTGGCCATGGTGGAGCGCAGAGCCAACCTGCTGCAGGCCGAGGTGGAGGAGCTGCGGGCCACGCTGGAGCAGACAGAGAGGAGCAGGAAGATGGCAGAGCAGGAGCTGCTGGACTCCAATGAGAGGGTTCAGCTGTTGCACACCCAGGTGAGGGCAGGAGCGTAGGGTATGAGGGTCCACCCCAGACGCACCGAATGACACTCCCTCCTCCTCCCCAGAATACCAGCCTCATCCACACCAAGAAGAAGTTGGAGACGGACCTCACACAGCTCCAGAGTGAGGTGGAGGATGCCAGCAGGGATGCAAGGAATGCAGAGGAAAAGGCCAAAAAGGCCATCACTGACGTGAGGCTCTTTCTTCCTCCCCCATGTGGCCACTGGTATGGTGTCTTATTAAAGCCCTTCTTTTCCCTAACCCTAGACATGCCCACTAGAAGTCGACCCTGTCAGGACACACATGATGTACTTACTGATCCCAGACCATTTTCACGTTCTCTCAAACTCACCTGTACCCTCCTGTACAGTTAAAAGCAGGTGGATGAGGGAGAGGCAGGATGGGGTTATACTGCTCTGTTTTGTTTTTCTGCCCCTAGAGAGATGTGTTTTTTTTTTTTAAGATTTATTTATTATGTATACAGTGTTCTGTCTGCAGGCATTTCTGCAGGCCAGAAGTGGGCACCAGATTTCATTATGGATGGTTGTGAGCCACCATGTGGTTGCTGGGAATTGAACTCATGACCTCTGGAAGAGCAGCCAGTGCTCTTAACCGCTGAGCCATCTCTCCAGCCCGAGAGGTGTGTTTTTTGTTTTGGCCTCTGGAAATGAGACCCTCTGAGGGAGCTATTCCATCATGTCATTCCTTTCCTCTCTTTCTAGTCTTTCTGTGTCTCTAGGCTTTCTAGAACTGTAGCTCTGGTTCTAAGGGAACATCATGTCACTGCTGCTTTACTTCCCTGTATGCCTTTATTCTTGAGTCCCTCCTTTACTCAGTTCCTCCAAGCCTTAGGATCCTTTGGAGCTGTGTGTTGGCAATGAAAAACAAACAAACAAACAAACAAACAAACAAACCACTTCTTGGGGTTTGAACTGGCCCCAATGAGACCAGTTTAAAGTCACTGTTTCTCACTCAGTCTATGTAGGGTTTATTTTATATATTTTATATCCCGGTTGTAGCTTTTGTCTTATTCCAAGGCGAGAAGTGTTACACACAGGCTTACCCCTTGTCCTTTCTGTTAAGCATGCTTTCTGCTCACCATGGAATGCCGGATTCCACAGTTGCAAGGTCTTTGAGCCTTGCCTTCACACTTTGCCTTTCAGGCCGCCATGATGGCGGAGGAGCTGAAGAAGGAGCAGGACACCAGCGCCCACCTGGAGCGGATGAAGAAGAACATGGAGCAGACGGTGAAGGACCTGCAGCTGCGACTGGACGAGGCTGAGCAGCTGGCGCTGAAGGGCGGCAAGAAGCAGATCCAGAAACTGGAGACGCGGGTAACTTGCAGGAGGATCCCTGGAAAGTCCAGCTTCCCAGCCTACCCCATCCAGGACACAGCTCTAGAGTAACGTTCCAAAAATCTCCCCAGATCAGAGAGCTGGAGTTTGAGCTAGAAGGGGAGCAGAAGAAGAACACAGAGTCTGTGAAGGGCCTGAGGAAGTATGAGCGTCGCGTCAAGGAGCTCACGTACCAGGTAGGTGGAAAGAACACCTAATGCCAGTTTTCTCTCCCAGGAGAGAAAAGTCCGGAATAGGACGAAACACTTGCGTGCCTCCAGACTGCCTAGACCCCGGTGCAACACTGCCCTTTTCCTCTAGTGACATCCCTACGTTCTCATTTGCAGAGTGAGGAGGACAGGAAGAATGTGCTGAGATTGCAGGATCTGGTGGATAAACTTCAAGTGAAAGTCAAGTCCTACAAGAGGCAGGCTGAGGAAGCTGTAAGTCAGATGCATGTGTGGCCTGTCCCGTTTCCCACCGGGAGCCCTGCAAGAGGGGCATGCTGGTTTAACCCCCTGGGCTCTTTGCCTTTAGGATGAACAAGCCAATGTTCATCTCACCAAGTTCCGGAAAGCCCAGCATGAGCTGGAGGAGGCCGAGGAACGTGCTGATATCGCCGAGTCGCAAGTCAATAAACTGCGGGCTAAGACCCGGGACTTCACCTCCAGCCGGGTAAGCTGACCTGGGAAATGCCCAGAGAAATGGGGACACTTCAAAGCAGGAAGTTAACGTAGAGGACCCTCTACTTCCCAGTCAGAGAATCTCAAGCTCAGAAAGAGAACGCTGTTTATAGTCTTTAACCTGGGTGGAGCCCCAGTAGAAACACATCTGTAATGCACAGTAATGCGCTGAGCTGTGTCTTCAGCGCCCTCCGCTGGGATGAGCGAGGCTGCTCAGGAGCACCCTCTAGAGGTGGCTGAAGATGTCTGCTGTACTCCCACGCCTATTGCTGCTCTCCGAGGCAACTTGTTCTCTCTCAGGATCACGTCCTCAGGCTCTTGGGCCACCACATATCCTCCCAGAGGACCCCCAAATTCCCTGCATCCCACTGGAATATACAAACAACTCCTTAATGCTTGAGGGAGGAGGGGTTCAGGGACCGTCTCCGCTGCCTGACTTGACTGAGAATATTTGCATTCTTCCTAGATGGTGGTCCATGAGAGTGAGGAGTAAGCGAGCCCTCCTGACCCAGGGCAGAAGATATGCAAAATGTATATTTTCATGGCTCCTGACAATTGCACTTAATTTCCATGTGATTCTTTCCCACATGCAATAAAAATTGCCTTGTTTTCAAGTTTGGCTGTTTTGTCTTATGTGTTCCCCTCTTCCTCACATGGAAATGATTCCTTTTTTTTTGGCAATTTTTATGCTGAATGCTGAAATACCAGTAACCAAATAGCTTGGTAGATTAAATTTGTGTGTTTGTGTATTGGCCTTTGGTTTAAGTTTGAGATTAAAATGTTTTAAATACTTCTAGGTTAAGCTTTGCTTCGGTGGGGTGGGGCAGGAGAGTGTTACGAAAGTCATCTATCAATATCATATAAGAGAAAAACAAAAGGTGTAGTTCAGGAACACCTTATTTCAAATTGGGTAGGGTCTTCTCCTGCACATTTTACTAGGAAATGTATCTCAAAGCTAGTAAATAGTGGTTGGGCTGCATAGAAGATACAGATGAATGCCATAGGGTCTGGTCTTTTTAAGATCTCAGAGGCTAGGGATGCAGCTCAGTGGTGGACCACTCATCCCACACACATGGGCTCTTGGGTTCAACACTCAACCCTGCAAGCAAACAAAACAAACAATACATTAAAAAAGAAAGAAAGAAAACAAGGAAGAAGAATGCAGTCTGTATCTCCCTCTAAGTCCTGGTATCGTGGGTGCAATCTGCCTTATTTTGGAGCTGAATAAACAAAGCCCTCACACATTACTCAGGAGAAGAGGACAAATATGGGGAAGGTTAGAGTGACCACCACGCTATTAGCTGGCAGGACAGAATGCTCTACCACAGGCAACTCAACAAGTAGAATACCTTCAGCATGCTATTCTGAAAGGGTTGCCAAGTACCTTTCCTTACAGAGGTCTAGAAGATTCTGGGACAACGACCCAGTTTGACTCAGGTGTGAAATAAAGGCCAACGGGTTTTTGACAGTGCTCAGGACTGAGTCTGCATCTCTAGAGTTTGCAGCTATGGAAGAAAGGAGACCACCGTTCTGATCAGGCTTGTCTTTCTGGTGATTTTCCCAACCATTTTGTCTCTAAGAACATGTTGCTTTGATTTGTCTTCAATAGTTCACAGCAGCGCCATGGTTGAAAAGTGGCATGCCTCCAAGGTGGCTGTTGCTAGAAGGAAATCACAGCACCGAGGAAAGATCTGGCCCATGTCCTGACCTGAGGTGGGGCTAGAAGAGCAAAGCTCGATCTGTTCTCTCAGAAGTTAGGAGGGCTGCTGCATGCTGCCTTCCGTGGGAAGCGGCAATGGAGAAGGCAAAGTCAGTCTTGTTCCCAGGTATCCTAGGTAGTATGTGTGGAAGAAATGAGAGATCTGGGATATCACAGATTTTATACAAAGTAGTAGCCCTTAATGAATTGCTGCCAGAAGTAGGAAAAGATGAGGCTGCCAGACATTCTCTGCCTCCCCAGATAAGCGCATGCACACCGTTGCTTGCAAAGATTTCCTGATCAACAGCCTACACTGGATCTGATCAGGCCTCTAGATGAGACTACTGCCAGTTCAGGATGTAAGATGCAACCAATAAGTCTACAATATGGGGAGCTCAACTGAATAAATAATAGGGTTTAAAAAATAGACACATTGCATATAAAAAACACAGACTAGTAAGGGCACCTATATATTAAGTGAGATTTAACAGACTTTATAAGCCAATTGCACTGTATGGATTAAAAAAAATTAACAATATGCTCTATTTAAAAAATGTGAGCCGGGCGGTGGTGGCGCATGCCTTTAATCCCAGCACTTGGGAGGCAGAGGCAGGCGGATCTTTGTGAGTTCGAGGCCAGCCTGGTCTACAAAGTGAGTCCAGGACAGCCAAGGATACACAGAGAAACCCTGTCTCAAAAAACCAAAAAAATAAAAAATAAAAAATAAAAAAATAAAAAATAAAAAATGTGCATGTGTGCGTGTGAATGCATGTGGGTGTATGCATGCCCAAAGCATGTATGTGGAGGTCATAAGATAACTTATGGGAGTCAGTTCTCTTCCACTATCTGAGCCTTGGGAATTGAACTCAGGCCATCAGGCTTGGTAGCAAGTCTCTTTAGCCACTGAGCCATCTTGCTGGTCCAAGAAGTTGTTATGACTGGATTTGTATGAAAGTTTTTTGAAATATAGATACACACCCTTAAGTAGTAACTATTCCACTTCATCCTTACAGAAGAGTTTGACCCTGTGATTCTGTCTCGGAACCAGTCCTTATTTTCCACAATTCCATGCTACAGCATTTATAGATAAGGAAGGAAGGGAAAGCAAGCAGACTTTGCTTGAAGTCAATGTGCTGACAGAGCTTAATAACGCACCAAAGAAGATCCTGATGTACTTTGTGTAGAATGGAGACACACGCACACACCCACGCACGCACCTGACAGTCTCTGTGGTAGTGGGACCTGCCTTGGCCACTTACCAGTGAAATGTGGCATTGTGCACAAAAGCACAGATCAGTTCTGGAAGCTACCCTGGTGCTAGGCAGTGATTTTGTGAAGGATATAGGTGGGGAAAAATCATTTTCTAAGAGTTAGGATTATTGTGAATTTTACCAGTATCCATAAAGAAAAGGATGCCCTCAGTTATAGAAGACATCAGCCCTGTTAGTGAACAGAGAAGAATGAGAACAGAAGTATCTTTCAAAAGAGGAGCAGCCATGCCACAGGAGCCTGAGAAGGGCGGCCCACTCTGGCAAGGGAGACCAGGATGAACTCAGCCACTATTACTGAACTCTTACAGTGTGCGCTGCAGGCGCTTTCTCACATCACCGTGTAAAGATTGAATGGTGACTAGATGGGCCTCATTACACTTGCTTACTACAGAAAAAGAAGAGATACATGGTAACTTGCCCAAGGCCAAAATGGCAGAGCTGGGGTTGTTTTTAGATTCTAAGACCACAATACCCTGCAAAGCCTGTCTACAGGAGCAGCAGCCAAATCCTCAGGGCAATCACCCAAGGAGGAGGGGCTAAGGAAACAGAAATGTGCTTTTATCTTCCTGACTATTGTTTCTGTTCACCCCTTCAGGCACTGCGTTATAAGCCTTCTGTTGCCCACCAGCGTGCGGCACCCCGTACTTGGGACTCACCCTCACACAGACCATTTGGATCATTCATTGACACCTGAAGACCTTTAGCTCATTTGTGACACCCACTGACACTTCTGCACATGAACCCTAGACCAAGGAGAGGAAGAGGCTGAAGGTGTCCCCCCCCATGGCTTTTCTTTTCTTTCCAAACAACCCCACTTTTCTCTTTTATTGTTTTTTTTTCTGCTATGTGGGTAAAGAATTGATTTATTTTCTCCCTGTAATCCTCATATGATCCAGAAACTTCTGACTTGCCGAGTTCTTTATTGAGTCTCAAATCTCCCAGCTGTAGATTTCTTCTATTTTTATTACCTCTTGTACTTTTTTTTAATTATAAAAGAAATATATGTTCAAGAATAGGATTTTTAAAAGGCTTGTCAAGTATAAAGGGACTGACAGTTGGAGTGGTAGATTTCTTTATTTGGAAGGGCTACGAGCTTGATTTATGATTGGCAGATGGCCCCCTCTGATGGAACCAAGGGACCAGTTTCTAATAGGAGTAACATATCCTTATGCAGGGAGATGGGGCAGCTGGTGAGGGTAGCCTTTCATTTCTCCATGCCTGGGTCACTTCAACAGCTGAGTTTTAATAAAGCAAATGTACCTCAGACTTCTGGGGGAAGCAAGACTCCCAGAACTCTGAGGCCTGTTTGCACCCCTCCCACTAATCCCACTGCTAAAAACAGCTGAAGCTGAGAGGCTCTGAGAGTGCTTGTTAGATCTGGTTACCCCGAGCTATGCTGAGACATTCCAGAGGCTCTTGTGTCCTCGGCTGCAGGCCACAAGGAGCCAGAAGCCCAGGATGACATTGACTATTTTTATTCAAGATGGTCATGCTATCTGTGACATGGAGGGGCAAGAAGTCTCCTCTTAAGGGCACATTCTAACCACTGAGACATGATCCTCTTTTGGGGAAGCTTGTAGGAGGTTTAGGTGAGGAAGTGATAGACCTTTTAGGGCTCCCTACACCGACAACCCCGATACCAACTTGTTAAAGAAGATTCAGCTTAGATGAAGAAAATAGAAAACTACCATTTTCTAGGACTTCCAAGTAGCTGTGGTGTATAAACCCGTGGTACAATAAATAGGACAGAACCTTGAAGTCCAAGGGCAGTACACAGAAAATAAGTACCCAGGTAAAGGTAAGAAGAAATGAAAACCAAAAGCCTTAGTGCAGTGGGTAACTGAGGAAGGTGACAGACAGGTGACCAAGTTTTACAAAGACCAAAAAGAAGGCTTTAGCCACAAGCAAGGTGCTTTGCTTTGTACACAGCCAGCAATCAGTGCCCTTGCTGAACCCAATTCTTAGTAGGAAAGGTGGTAAGAATATGTCGCCTTTGGGGAAAACCAGTTCTCTCTACCCTGACTCATTGACTCTTTTGTTCAACTCTCACATCAGTAAGGAGGAGACATGGAATTCAGAAGCAATTTGTTGGTTAACCATGAACTCCATTTTGTTGGCTTCTCAAATAACAGATCCCTGAAGTCAAGTATCAGAGAGGAGGCCTAGGGGGTGAGGTATTGCCTGGGAGAACCTGAGACAGGTCAGAGCCTCCACCCAACAAACTTGGCTAGCTAGTAGGCATTTCAGGTTTGTGTCTTCACACATCTGCCATTTATCAAGTGCCTACTATTGTCCAGAACTGGGAAATATGAGCAGAAATCTCATGGTAAGTGAGTTTGAAGAAGAGGGAGAGGAGAAAGAAGCCCATGTCTTAAATCCTCACAGTTGGGAGGCAGGAGGGTGGGAAGAGAGGTGTACATTTCCAAATGTGGTTCATCCCTTGCCCTGGGTGACATGAGCCTGTACAGCAGCTGCACCTATTTTGAGCCTGGGGTCTCTGTCCCGGGGCAACAGGTGTGAAGACCTAAGATTTCCTGGCACATTCCCAGGGGCACAATGCAGCCTTTCAATGACTCGTTTTAAGTGAGAAACACGCAAGTCTTCCTTTTCTGTTTTCCCTGGGCCCACCAACCTTGGGGATCCAGGCTTTGTCTCACAGGTAGTGACTCGCGGTTTCTGGGGCTCGCACACACGCACCCTTCTCAGAGCTGATGAGGAGTGAAGTACCATGCCCAGAAGCTCACAGAAGAGAGTCAAGTAAGAACATAGACAGGGCACAGAGATTAACTCACCCGCTTTGTCATCCAGCCTCAGGCTTAGCATCCCTACACTAACAGGATCTTCCATGCCCTATGTGGTCCATAAGTTCATACTGATTATATCTGACGCCATTATCATCGGACATCAGGAGCAAAAGCACACAGCTCTTTGTCTCCCAGACACTGCAGAATAACGACTAATCTTTTAGGGAAATCAGCACTCTGTCTGTGACCTCATCCTTACAATCGGAGAGCTTTGGTTAGGATGCTTTCCAGCTACTACTTCTTTTGCATTTACCGTAGAGAGGGGCCAGAGGGCACTGCCAGCCCAGCTACCTGGAAACTGGAGTGGATACTAGCAACAAGAGCCCTTGACTTCAGTAGGCATCTTCTAGCTGGTCATCAGAATCGTTCCCTAAGCTGAGACTCCAACCCCTGACCCAAGAGTTGGTATGAATGCTTGCTGCTGAGCACAGAATTAATGTCCTTGTTTCCTCCCTTCAGGTTCTGTCTTGTCTCATAATCCTGACTAATCTATTATTTTTGCTCCATTGTCTGAAACATATAAGAAATGCACACAGGCTTTTTTGTAGCTCTTGACATCTCTGTAAGAAAATATTAATAGTGGTTCTGTAGTTTAAGCCATCCTGAGCCAGCTCCAGGGATTAAAAAGGCAGTTTGAATATTAATCATTGCACTACATGAAAAGAGCAATTTTTGACAAGTTTCTTACTGAGCTTCAGGACTCTGTAAGAGTCACTGAACTCCCCTTTTGGGTTTTAAAGGCTGGTGAAGAGACGAACCTATGATCTCTTGTAATATGAAAACAGGGGAGAGGAATGCTGGGGATTAAAGGTTCAAGTGAGGTGGACTTGTGGGAGAGGACAGAGGAGGGGTGGGTGTGGATTAGTAAAAAACTAAGGTGTATGCAAAACCCTTATGGAAATATATGACTTTGAAGCTAAATTGCAATATATCTATATATATATATATATGTATATATCATCTATCTATATATCTATATATCATCTATCTATATATTTATATATCATGTATCTGTATATCAATATCTCTATATATCTATATATATCTAAATATCTATAAAAATATATCTATACCTATAGATATTTTAAGAGTTTGAAAATAAGTAAGTACTTTGCATTGGTGAGCAGTACTTCCCCAAGAAGACATGGGTTATTAAATCAAAGTCTGTGCCAGGCTTGGGGATACTTCTTTAGCAGTTATTGGTCAAGGAGGCTGTAGAGATCCTCTCCCCCCCCCAAAAAAAACAACACAAGCTTGAGATTTCCACCATAACTGCATGGTGAGATCCTATTGCCGAAGACACAATACACTTTGGTCGTGAGACACAGAGAACTCAGGCTGGACCTGACCTGAAAACTTCCTCCTTGCTAGATAGCTTCCTAAGTGCCGGAAAGTGCTAAGCAGGTGCCTGGAGTAGAAAACTCTTTATAGTACTGCCCAGCTGTGAACCCTGAATGGTGCAGTGCTGATCTGATGGGCAAAAGATGTGTGCCAACTGGTATAGTGGCATAAAGGTTATGGGGCTAACCAACCACTACTGCTGAGATTTGAGGCCTGGCCCTGTAAACTGGGTCAAAAGCACATAGCTTAGGAGGTAATAGGCACTAGGGGAAGTCCACTACTGTTGTTTTGCAGATTGGACACATCGTCAAACAGCTTTCTAAATCCGTATATTAGTGTTATTCTTAACCTTGGCCAGAGAATATCACCTGTAATGAATGGGTAACAGTTAATGCGGAGATTTGAAACTGATCCAAGTACCGAGAATAAGTGACTTTTGAGTTCTAAATGGGGCATCTATATTAACACCAGGTCCCTGAGTCTCAGGGACTATCATGGAAGGGGGAGTGAGAAGAATGTAAGAGCAGGAGAATGCAGAGGAGTGCTGTGGAATTTCAGCTTCCCATCAGGACATGGCTGTCATACTCAGGAACTGACTGCAGCCATAGTTACTCAAGCTGACAGGATCAGCCAGTATCCCACTGGGCAGCCCTACCAGACTCAGTGTGTTACAAAAAGAAAGGAAGAAAGACAAGGGAAAGACGCGAAGGTGGGAAGGAGACAAGCTACAAACCCAGTCCCTCGGCTTTACTTACTATTTTGAAACAAGTTCTTACTGAGTTGCCCAGGCTGGCCTTGAACTCACTCTCTTGCTTATCAGGTCTTGATTATTCCATCCTCCTGCCTCAGGTTTGGTAAATATAATCAAAATACATTGTAAGCGTGTATAAAAGTGTGAAAGAGTAAATAAAAAATACTAAAATAAAAAAATCCCATGCTCTGAGGTGCACGTGGCCAAACCCATTGTAAATTGAAGAAACAGAATTGAGCATGTGTTTAACCTGGCAAACATTCTGGCTCCGTTGCCCCAGACACCGTAAGGCCAGTCATTTCCTTCATAGCCGTGGGGTCCATTGGGAAATACGGCTGGCTGCTACCACCCTGCACGGAAAGGAATCAAAGGTCATATTGCCAGCCCAGGAAAGCATAGAAATCTCAAAGTCAAAGTATGACTTCTACTAAATGCACTTTGTTTTCCCACTAGCACAAATTGAACCATAGTAAATGGGGAACTATGAACACTGTCCAAGGCAAATAACAGCACAGTTGTCACAGTTAAGTCTGTGTAAATCAACGGTGACCCCCTCAGAGGCCTTCGTTTAAAACCTGTATGACCTGCCACGGTTCTGCCCACTCAGTGGCCTCTGTTGCTGTTGGTCAAATACCTTTTCCTCAGAATGACACTCAACTTGGGTCCCACCTGTGATCAACGACAGTGTCCTCATTTGATTCCCCACAAACTTAGTCATGTTCCGTTTGCTGAAATTCTAACATAGCTAAGGCTGTTGCTTCATGCCCAGCCGCCAGCGAACATTCCTACAGGTTTCTGGGAGTGGTCCCTGCCTTCAATCTTGAGGGCCAAATTTGGGGCCTCCCACATATTACACGGGTAGTTTGCAGCTAAGCTACATCCCCAGCCTCTGCTTAACTTTCTGTTTTGTGACAAGGTCTCACTGAGTTGTCCAGACTGGCCTTGAACTCACACCGTAGCTTACCAGGCCTTGACTTTTCCATCCTCCTGCCTCAGCCACCATGGAACCTGGGATTATAGGCTTGAGTAACCTTGAGTAGTACCCCACTTTCTGTCTTACCGATCCTTGTATTTCCAGAACCTATCCAGATACCCTGTATTTTCAAAGACTCTTAGGGATCTATGGTTTTCTCATATTTGTCCCAAACAGATGAAGTAAAGATTATGGAAGTTAGAGATATGGTCTCCATCATATCTCTCACTTTACTGATGGGAAGGTAGGGGGCAAGAGTCGGCCTCAAAGTCAATCTTACTTGTATGTGGCAGTGCTAAGACTGTCACGAGAGTTTTCTACCTTGAGGACACACCACCTACCTACCCCCTTACCTCCTGACTCGTCTGTCCACACAGTCTCCCACCTGCCCCATCTGAACTACCACCATGCAAGTTCCTAAGCATTGCCTCCCATACCCAGACATGCTCTGAAGCCAGAGGCTCCAGGACATCTTGCCTTGCTTGGCATCCTCTTTGACCGCTTGGCACCATATTCCCCCACTAGGTGGCAGCACTGCCCTGCCAGGAGCACAGTTCCCATGGGGGCCTCACTGGAGAAGTGATAACATTTCCCAGGTGCCAAAGCCTGTAGGTGGATCTTCCAAGATGTGGGTGGACAGCAAAGACTCCCCACCACCTCAGCCTGCATTCGCTAGAAAATGCCAGCGTGGTGTTGTTGGGTATTCGAGCTGAGATAAAAGGAAAAGCTGGCAATAGGGGTCCCATCTTAATTTATAAATTTGTTCATCATGGAGTTTTTGAGTATTAAGTTTGATCTTTTTTGGTGGGAGACGGTCTGGAGGAGCCTTAGACTATGACAGTGGGGCTGTACCCGATGTCTTGAGTTGCTATGGCAACAGATGCCCTTGCTGTTGTACATGGGCCTTTAGCTTTGTGAGAACACTGGGCTAGGGAGGATTTCAAGCTGTCCACCATTCGGGTGTCTGGAGTCATTGGGGAAAGTCCACCACTGGCAGTAGTTAATGTCTCTCAGGATATATGTCCACCTAGGAAGATCCCACTCCCTGTGAAGCCATTTCTGCTGTCCATACTCCCTCTCTGCTGTCCTTTGTCACCTCCCTGGCTGGTCAGGTTTCCCTAAAAGTCCTGAAACCCACAGTGTCCCCCACCAGAATATATGTTAAAACTCTAGTTAAGAGGCAGGCTTTCTTGCTTTCTGGAAAATTCCTTTGTCCTCCACATGTCTTAATTCTTTCTGTAGGGAATGAAATGCTTCACTGCTCAAGTTCCCTTTGGGCTCCTTCCTCTCTCTGCCTGAGAAGAACCTCTTTTACTTTCTCCTGTCTGAACTGTATTATCCATCACTCTATGTGACACCCCTTCTCATGGTCCTCCTTTCTTTCTGAGGATCCAGGCTCCACTACAGAGGTGCAGTAAGGAAAGGATATCAAAGAAGCTGCTCACCAAACCCACAGGAGCCAAGGGGCTCAGTTTTCAAACTGTTACTCCCAACCTTGGTGAAGAGCCAGCTGGGGAGCTTTGTAAAACACAGATGTTTATTGTCAGACATTGTGGCATACATTCATACTCCCAGCTACCTAGGAGACTGAGGCAGGAGGATTACTTAGAAACCAGCGGAAGCAACACACCAAGTACCTGTCTCAGAAAGCAAGCAAACAATCAAACAAACAAACACCCACCACCTCCGACAACAACAAATTGCCCAGGCCACACACAAGATCAACGAAGTCAGACTCTCTGAGGCATAGTCCCCATAATCAGTAGTTTATAACAGCCCCAAACCTCCAACTGAAAATGATTCCCAGCTGGTTGGAACTAGGGTACTGAAAAACAGGCTTAGGTTCTATCTAAGCTGCCACCTACAGGCCAGAGCGGATACTGCCTTCGGCCGCAGGAAGAGGAAGGCAGGGTGACACAGAAGTTTTGACACTCCGGAATCTGGCATACAACTCCTGCAGTAACCCCCAGACCAAGCCTCTCCTCTGTAGACCCTCTCTATTCACCATGCCACGAGAGCCCAATTCAACCGCCTTCCTGGTTCTCCAAGGCCCACCAGACAACCGCTTCATCCCTAGAAACTATGTCTTGTCAAAGGGAGAGAGTTCCCACGCTTGTGTGCTGTGCCCTCCATCTTCCTGTCTTCTTTTCTTCATGCCAGGCTAACAGGACATCTAGAGTTTAGTTTCAGATTCCAAAAGCATACAGATTAGTATGTGTTTATGTAAACACTACTTTAAAATCCTACTTCCCTGTCCATTCTGCTCAAGGTGGGAGTAGGGTACAGAGTCACATCTTAACAGATTGGTGGCACTGGGACTAACTACCATGTTCATATATTAGGAGTGAAACGTCTTCTGTGCACCTCTATTTCTTCATCTGTAACACAAATAATCATGGCACTCACCCTAGAGGATCAATACTCATCCTCACTATGGCTCAGATAAAAGGCCTCACACAATATTACCTGATAGAAACAGCATTTCCCAAGGGCTAGCTGAATTGTCTGACAGTGGCTGGGCCAGACAGAGGCATGAGATACGATGACTTCTGCTCAATTTACTCTCACACAGCAGGACTTGGCTCATGCAGGTGGGTAAAAATGAAATCTGAGTACCAAAATACTTAGTGCATGTGCAGAAAACAAAAAGAAAAACGAAACGAAAACAAAACAAAACGAAATGAAAACAAAACAAAAGCAAACAGCAGCAGCAAAAACTGGGTTACGTCAGAGGCTCCGACCCCAGCTTTTAAAACCAAGTCGCCTTTTTAGAGAGCGCCACCAGAGGGCAGTGCTGGGCCACAAATGAGTGGACTTGTTCGTGCACCAAGCACAGAGACTAGGAAGGCTGCTTTGCTTTTAACCACCTGGGTTTTCTTAAGCCTGAAGTATCCTGTCCTGTCGGCAAGTTGGCCCAATCTGAGTTTAAACTCTTCTTGGCCGCCCACCTACAGCTAGGGATCACGGAGACGGCTTCAAGGTGGGTTCGGCTTTCATGTTCCATAACGGGTTTTCCATATAACCGTGTTCTTTTCTCACTCACTCACCTGCAAGCATGGCAGATGGTTCATGAAGTACGGAACTTCTGCCGAGTCTGACCTGAGAAATCTTCCCCATATCTCCACCAACCACAGCTCATCCTCACTATGGCAGATCTTGTCACCCAGGAGACGCTCACAGGCGTCCTTCCCCTAGCCCAAGGCAGGTCCTACGAAGGGCTTGGATTCTCAGACAGAGACTGAACCACTATGACGTATCTCCAGATTCAGAATGACCCAAGTGTTCAGCAAGTGTAAGCACAATCCCAGGCCTCTCTTGAGAACAGTTCCCAAGTCTCAAATCCCCATGGCACAGTCCATGCTCCCTTAGTGAACCCCACTCCCTGCCAAGATGATTCAAACCTCAAAGCTTCCTGTAAGAACAGTGACAAGATCCCTCAATTGTGGCGATTCAATTCGACTCTTCAACCCATCCTAAGACAGAAATAAAGCAATGTCAGAGACTTGCTTTCCAAGACCGTCAAGATACCAAACATCCCCTTCCTCTGGCAAGCACTTGAATGACACTGGTCTGGGCGGCAATGTGCCCCACCGACTTCAGAGCCGCTTGAACCACCCTACCTGCAGGTTCTCATTTAAGAAGGTTTTGATTATGTGTGCTCCTTAAGGGGAATACGGGAAAGTGTTCTTGCAGGATTATGCAACGTTAGAAATAGGGAAGTCAAAAGGATCCTTGACTCGAGTGCTCCAGACTATTTTAAGAAATGGCAGAGGAAGGATATAAGGAATCAAAGGATTTAATGGCGATTAAATCAGAAAGATCACAACATCCTTGTGGGGGATTTATTGCTAAGATGGACTTGAGCAGAGTGAATGGTGTGAGGTACTCAGGACAGCAGGAGAAGAAGAGGGCATCTTGGCCCGTTTGATCACTCTGGAAGTTAGAGAGAAACACTGAAGAAATTCATGGTGGGATCATGCTGGGAGCCTTAGGCTTGATCTAGTTTGTGCCTTACCAGGACAAGCATGCAAGGAAAGGGAACCTGAAAGGAAACGGTGGTTAAAACACAAGTTTAGGATCACAGGATACTATTCAAGAAGTCACTCGATAGCCCGGGAATAGAATCCTGACAATGGTAGCTGGGGGCACAGACAGTGCTCTGTCTCTTTGAGGTCATCATGAGCAGGATTGCCTACTAGTACCAAAGAGCTAAGGCGCTCAGGACAGGTAAGTGCTATTAATTACGCTGTTTAGAAACAAAAGAGCACACAGTGTATGATTCCACCCATATAAAATGTCCAGAACAGGCAAATCTATACAAACGAAAGTTTGATGAGTGAATGCCAGAAGGCAAGAGAGGGGGAGAGTGGGAAGGGTCACTTAACAGGGGTAGAATTGTTTTCAGGGTCTTGAAATATTCTAAAATTGAATAGCTATTGATGGTTGGTTGCACATTTCTGCAAATATGCCAAAATTGCTGAACTATTAATAGGTGCAGGTTACAGTATGTAAAATTTATCTTAATAACCACACAGAAAGAAGGTAGGAAGGTGTGTGATACAATTTACAGATATTCCACCGGCAACGACTGCACAGTACAGAGGGATTAGATCCATTTGCCTGGAGAATTCACAGTGTGGGAAATTTTATTCTGGGGTAAAGCTGCAAAAGGAGTGCCCCTATCTCATAAACAAGAGTGAACTCAATGTGAAGGAATCACACGGAGAAGGCATAAACATACCCCGGTTCAGTAGAATCTGTCTCTTTTAGAGAAGGGATGTGGAAGACCACATGACCATGCAGAGATGCTCTCTTACTTCATGGATGAAGAAACAGTCTAAAACAGCACCAAAGTCTTGAAAACGAAACAGTCTCTATGTACCCCAGTTCATCAGCCTCACTCCCTGAAGTAATCACTGTGTCCATGTTCCTGAATCTTCCTTTCATAAATGTTCAATATGTGGGCATGTACCTACCTGTTTACACACACACTCATCTATCTATCTATCTATCTATCTATCTATCTATCTATCTATCTATCTATGATTCAGCTAGATCAAAAATGTAGGGGAAGAATACAAAATAAATTTATTTGTTTATTGTTTATTTATTTATTAAAAGACTTATTGTTTACATTAGGTGTGTGTTTCTCTGTGTCTGTGTCTGTATATCTGCTTGGATATATGCACATAAGTATCCACAGAGAACAGAAGAGGGCATCTGGCCCCCTGCAGCTAAAGCTGTAGGTTGTGAACCTTCAACATGAGCTCCTAGGAATTGAACTCAGGTCCTCTGGAAGAGCAATATGTGCTCTTGGCTGCTGAGCCATCTCTCTGGCCCCCAAGTGAATTTTAATTAAGGAAGAACCCGCTCATTGTGAGAGTATGTTCTCAGAGTTACACCAACCACTTTATGAAGGAGAAAGACTCCCTTAGGCTTCAACACACTAGGAGACGAAGCCTGGCATGTTCCCAGGGGCTGTCAACCTCCACGTGAGCGGCTCTGAGTGACACTCATGGTTTCTGGTTTCAATGCCAGGAAAGATGAGGTGTTTAAACTGGTGGCCTCGTGGTCCATGCTCCTTTCTTTTCCACATACTCACCAATTCCTGGACAGCACACATGTTCCTCTTTTTCTGTGAGCTAGTTCTTAGACTTTTCTTTATTTGCTGTGTATGGTGTGTTTGTGTGAACACACCATGCGTATGTATATACCAGGATGGGGTTTTGCACCTGTGGAGGCCAGAGTAGCATGCTGGGCATCTTCCTTTATGGCTCTCTACCGCATTGCCTTTTTTTTTTTTTGGTTTTTCGAGACAGGGTTTCTCTGTTTAACAGCTCTGGCTGTCCTGGACTCGCTTTGTAGACCAGGCTGGCCTCGAACTCGCAAAGATCCGCCTGCCTCTGCCTCCCAAGTGCTGGGATTAAAGGCGTGCGCCACCACCGCCCGGCTCCGCATTGCCTTGAAACAGGGGTTTCTATTTGTTGGACTGAAAGGGGAAACTGTAGGGGGAAATAAGATATACCTTAAACTTAAAAGAAAAAAAAAAAGGGAAGAGGATGGGGGGTTGAGGGTGGGAGGGTGGGACTGGAGGGGGAATAGGGAGGGGACTGCGATTGAGATGTAACTTGAAGAAATAAAAAATAAAGGAAAAAAAATCAAAAAAAAAAAAAGAAACAGAGGCTTCTGTTGAAACAGAAGCTCACTGTTTCAGCTAGGCTGAGTGGCCAGTAAGCTCTAGGGATCTACATGTCTCTGCAAACCCCTCCCTCACAACATGGGGGCTACAGGAAGAGCACAGCCATGTATGTGTGTGCCAGAGATTCAAGAGCAGGTCCCCGAGCTTGTGGAGTAATTGCTGTCACTCACTGAGCCGTCTCCCCAGCTCCTTTATTTTGTTAGCTGATGTCTTAACACAAATGTGTGGTTATTGATGAAGTATAGTCTTTTGATGCATAGGTTAACCCATCACTTCCACACGTATCTCTGACTGCCTGGTACAAATGCTCCTAACTCCTTCCAGCTTTCTGAAGGAAAGCTGTCATCACACCATTGTGCATCAACACAGCAGAGATTCTTATTCCCATCTATCTGCAACTTAGTGCCCACTGGTCAGCATTTCCCCTCTGTGGTAGGAGTTTATTAAAAACCAATTGTGAGAATGTTTTTGTTTAATCCCAGGTGGGGTGCTTAACACACAGGTGTAAAGTATTAAGGGTCTCATGAGCTAGCAGGGGTGTGACTTAACCAGCTGAGCAAGTTTTACTCTGAGGACTTGGGAGAGAGGAATAAAAAGCCAGAGCCCCAAGAAGGGGGCCACAAAGAGAAAAGAGAGAAGAAGCTCCATAAAGAAGTAAGCTCCACAAAGAAGTAAAAGAGAATGGGCTTTACAAAGAAGTGGGAATAAAGAGGCTCTACAAAGTAAGAGAAAAGGCTCTACAAAGAAGAGAAAGGGCTACAAGGTAGAAAGCAGTTGCTGCTGTCCCAGTTGCTGGTGCTCCCCCAAACTGCTGCTTGTTCTTCCTGCGGCTGTCTCCTGGTTTGTTAGACTTCTAATGAAACTGGTATTACCTCCCAAAGAATCCAAGGACCCTAATCAGCAGGAAGTTGCTCAAAGAGACCTACATCCCTTCTCCCTCTAACTTTCTTTCTCTCCCACCTAGGGTTGGGGAGTTGAAGGGAATGAGGGGTGGAAGGGAGGTACCGTAAAATAAAGCAGAATGTATATATTGGATAATTAAAAAGCTTTGTCTACACCCCTCCCTCCACCCTGCCTCTGGTAACTGTTACTGTACTTTCAACCTCTATTTCCTTTCTTCTTTTTTCTCCTTATCCTCCTCCTCCTTCTTCTTTTCTTTGTTTTTTGTTTTGTTTTGTTTTGTTTTTTTTTTCAAGACAGGGTTTCTTTGTATATCCCTGGCTGTCCTGGAACTAACTCTGTAGACCAGGCTGGCCTTGAATGCACATAGATCCCCTCTCCCTCTGCCTCCTGAGTACTGGGATTAAAGACACGCACCACCATTGCCCAGGAATGTGTTCAACTTCTTATAAATAAGAGTAGATTGCACATAGCAGTGAGATCCCGTGAAAACCATTTCCCTGCATCTGGTCTATTTCTCTTCACATGATGACCCGAAGTTTTCTCAGCCTAGGTTTGTGCAGTAGCTCCTCAGTTACACCACTGGAGGTGGAGGGAGTGCTCTTGGCTGTGGGAGATGGAAGCCTACATTACCATGGGGAAGATGCATGCTTGGCTGATGTCTGTGAAGATGCTGTTTCTGCACTGGATGGTTATGTAGTGATGGAGCGATCTGGAAAATCATTGGTGGGTACCTTTATGGGGAAAGGAGACATAACCACAAGGCTTCCATCAACTGTGAGGGCTGGCATCTCCCTGGTGATGTTGTAGTTCATCAATAACAAGGCTGCTGCCTTGAAACATGGCACCAAGACAGGAAGAGTGTATCACAGGCGCCAAGTCCCCTTGAAGTCTCTCTTCATCCTAAAATATTTTTAGTTGTGGTAATTGTAGGTGGCAGTCAGAGTGCTACAAACCTCAAAATAGACGGCTCTCAAACATGCAAGGTCGGCAGGTGCCACCTCCGTAAGCAAGCCTGCAAGAAGGAAGGGATTAGCTGTGCACTGGGCAGCTTTCCAGAAGAGGGTGTCTTACAGAGTGATCTGGGGTGATCTTACTCAGGAGATTAATGTGCTTCTCCTCTTGTGCCATTAGCAGGCGGCAAAATATCTGACACTAAGGATGCTGTGTGTTGTGGTAACAGGGAGAATAGGCGCAGGGGCATGGTGGTCGCTTGAGTGACTATCTGGAAAGAGAAGTTGGGAAGTGTATCTCTAGAGGTCCAACAGGTTGTTTTGTCTCCTGATGAATGACTTGGGCACTTGATGTGGAAAGGTCAACAGATCTTCAGATCTTGCTTAAAATCTTGCTAAGAACATCTAACTTTCATTCTGTGCTTCCCCAGGGGTACAGTGCTACTGCCCCAGGTCTGCTTTTCCCCTTGGAGTATTCAGGCACCTTTATGCCCCTGACTGGACTGGAGGGAGTGAAAATTGCTGGGGTAGGTGGGTTAGTCACACTCAGTTGGTGTGAGTGTCTTCCCCAGAGACACTTTTCAGTGAAATAGCCCTCTTCACTGGGGAGGAACAAGGACTACAAAAACTTTAGGGAGTAGGTTGATGTTTTGGGGGTGAGTGTACATTATTGCTTAGGGCCAAGGTGCTGAGGATGCTTCATTTGCATGAAGAGAAATTCCAGTTGCTTGCTGGACTTTGTCCTTATAAGGAGAGAGGAAGAAGTTTAACTTGAAACCTGGCCACCAGGTGGCAGAGCTGAGGGTCACAAAGCTACGTGCACCAGGGCAAGCAGGCTCAGAGTAGGGAGGGAGTGGTCCTCCTCCGGCCGGTCTCAGGAGATTTTCAGGGTTTGGACACATCTAAACCTCACTCTTGCTTTGCACCGGCTGCCCCAGTCTCATGACTTACTGGCCCCACCCAGTATGGATCTGGAATGGTTCCCAATGGCCCAGGTAGTGTAAAGGCTTGCTGCCTAGCACAGTAGCCACGGGAGGTAGGAGAATCTTGAAAAGGAGGGATCCAGTGGGAAGTCTTACAGTCACTGGGGGTATGCTAACCCCTTTCTCTCCCACTCACTTTTCTGCACCCCAGCCATATGGTTCCATACTCACAGGCCCCTCTACAGCCTTAACATTTTTTTAAATGACTCTTCACAGTTCTGTTTAAGCTGTGTCTGTCCTCAGCAATAAACCCTGCAACAGATTTAGTAGCAGATCAGATTGCTTTAGCTGTCAGTCACACTGTGGGCTTACGTCACATCTGGAGACACGCAGGGCTGAGTGCTCTTGGTAAGGTCTAGGGCAGGTGCTATAGACCTTTGGTGGGCATTGTTTGCAGGAACGGTGGGAGAAACTGGCCACGGGAACTGGGGAGGGGACGGTCCTCGTGGGGTCTGTCAGGCCTTGGTGGCATGCACCTCAGTAAGTGAGGAAAGAGGGCACAAAAACCAGGTGATTTGTTTCACCTTTTCTGGAAAGGGCACAGGCCAGCCTAACTGAAAGACTTAAAAAGAGAATACCCGGGCTGGAGAGATGGCTCAGCGGTTAAGAGCACTGCCTAGTGCTCTTCCAAAGGTCTTGAGTTCAATTCCCAGCAACCACATGGTGGCTCACAACCATCCACAATATGATCTGGTGCCCTCTTCTGGAATGCAGGTGTACATGCAGATAGAGCACACATATGCATAAAATAAATAAAATAAATCTTTAAAAAAAAAAAAAAAAAAAAAAGAGAATACCCATCCATCACCTGGAATCTGCTGCAGAAACACTGAAATTGATGTAGAAGAGGAAGAAAATGATGTCACAGAGCACTCAGAAAGTGACACCAGAGGGCATGGTTTAGATTAAATGCCACCTTTAGCTCTTTGAGTTCATAAAGAGTCAGAATTTTCAATCCATCTCTCTACTTACAGAGACTTACTTCTTTTTTTGAGTAAGACTATTAATTTTATTCTCTTTATAAATAGTCTAAATTGATGCAATGTTCTTAAATGAGAGGGGGGAAAAGATGTATTCCCTTGTCTTCTCAGTTCATCCTCAAGATGAGAAAGGTCCTTGAGATTTGACCAATAAATTATTCATAATTATGGTTTTGATAAAGAGGTCTCCTGGTTTTCAAATTTAGGAGAAGAGATATGAAAGGAATTTCAGGGCTGATGAGTGTGGCTTGGAGGGTCGAAGCACTCAAAACACAGGTCTGTTAATCCTCATGGCCCATGGTGGAGGTAGAGAATAGACTCCTAATGGCCGACCTCTGACTTTTACACACACTCAGCCTTGGCATTCCTGCTCAGACTCACAAGCATAACAACATAGCACACACACACACACCCACATACAGACATGCACATTCGTGCAAACCCGTGCATGCACACATTAAATTTTAAAAAGGGATTGGAGAACCATTTGATGAAATGAGGGGGCCTGGAGTTCTTTAAACCAGCTCTTCTGAACAAAACCCAAGACTGTGCTTTTCTTTCTTCACCTACATGTAGATTAAAGACATAAAGCACTGGGCAGGAATGTACACACCAGCTTGAAGGTAAATCTGTTGCCACTGGGAGGAAAACAAGGTAGAACTGTAGTATTTATGATTACGATTAATCTTAAAGATTTGAAGTAACTAAAAGTGTTTATTAAATCTGGCTGGTAGGTCATGGACACTTATTAAATTAAATTAGTTATCTAACTTTCCTGTCAACTTGTCTTCATAGATCAAAAAACAAAAGTTGTTTTAAGGGATTGCAGTTCTAATTCAAATGTCTGCTCTGATGTTTGTATATAAATTCATTGGATGTGCATATTCACTGTGACATAAAGGCTTGCATTGTTTATATGGGGAGACAGATACAGAACTCAGCCTTTGTCACGTAAATGACACATGGACATTTGGCAGGAAAGATTTGATAAAGAGTTAAGGGAGAAAGGGCTGCTGAGATAGCTCATCGGGTAAAAACTCTGGTTCTGCAAGCTTGATGACTGAGTTCAAACCCTGGAACACACAGAAAGGTAGAAGGGGCCTCTGATTTCTACACGCAAGCTGTGTACACACATGCCCATACATATACATCCCACACACATACATACACATTACACACACACACAAACAAACAGACACAAGTGCCCACACACATACATAAACATTCTACATACACACTCACTCCCACACACAGCCCATAAATACATATCATACACACATACCCATAATGAAACAAATATTTTAAAGAGCTAAGAAAATAAAGTTCAATTAAAATATTTACAGAAATAAAATGTTAAGTTAAAAAGTATTTAGTTTAATAAATCAGTCTTGTTTTTACAAAATAGGATGCTTTAAAAAAAACTTTTTATTTCTTGAATTTACTTAAAAACGTAATGACACATGTAGTCTACTCATTGGGCATGTCAAACCATATCAAGGAAGTTGACAATCTCCTATCTCTCATTTCAATTCCACCCCACAAATTAGTCATGGTGAGCCCCTTGACTTTTATCCTTCTGTCTCTTTCTCTACAAAAATTTACAAACCTGTTCTTGCAAATTTTCAAACCAATTAAAAATTTTGTAATTAAGAATAGCTTTCTTGCTGGGCGTGGTGGCGCACGCCTTTAATCCCAGCACTTGGGAGGCAGAGGCAGGCGGATCTCTGTGAGTTCGAGGCCAGCCTGGTCTACAAAGCAAGTCCAGGACAGCCAGGGCTGTTACACAGAAAAACCCTGTCTCGAAAAACCAAAAAAAAAAAAAAAAAAAAAGAATAGCTTTCTTTCTTTTTTTTTTTTTTTTTAAAAATACGTAAGAGAACAAAACCAAGATAAAATAAGAATAGTTAAGTGGGCATGCATTTCTAATTCAGCTTAAATAGACTTTGTACCTCTTAAATCCCGAATCAAAGATTGAGGCTAGACTCTACTTGCTAGCAAATGTGTGTGTGACTTCACTCCAGTCACTTTCTGTGAATGTGTCTTGATGGCCATGGGGGTATTGATAATTTCAGTTGGGAAATCACCAAGGATCCCCTGAGACTCAAAATAAGAACCACCCTTGTTCCCCAGGGCATAGCAGGGGTATAGTCAGAGACCATACCAGTCTCCCAGACCTCTGGATGGTCATGGCTCATCATCCGCCACCCCTGTCCCATGTGCCCTTTCTCCTCTGTCCTTTCCTGCCCTGCCTTCCTTGCCCTACTCTGTCTCTGCCTCCATCTGTCAGAAGTGTTCATGTCACTCCCCTCTTGGGTAACTGGAACTCCTCAGCTGTTTGGGTCCTGGTTTGGAAGGACATTCCAGTGTTGTCCTGGCTCTGGGAACAGCCAGCTTCCCAGAGGGCTTCACCTGTAATACTGGTTGACTTAGATTTCTTTATGAGAACTCCTTATGAGAGAAACTGAAATAAAATAAGCTATCAGAAGTGCTAGAGGAAGGCTCAGTCCTTTGCTGAGATTCCCACTTCACAATCAAACTTTCCCCTAAATCTATAGGTAGGTGGGGGGTTTACCATGTGGCCATGGAAGGTGTGCAGGGGAGAAGCCATAAGAAAAAGATCCACTATTATCTCTTTGGGATGAGCAAAGCCCTGGAGCCAGAGGCAGGATGGGAGGTACCAGTCTAGGGAGATGGGACATGTTAGTCAAGAATGGCCATTAACCTCCACAGATATTTAGAGATGGGAGTGGAATTCACCTGGGCAAGTAACTGGTCCTTTCTCTACTCTTTCCTCCCTTCCCCTAAACCTTTTTTTTCGTTTGTTCTTCTACCCAGTCTTAAGCATCCTTTATAAAATAGGTTATGTGGAGCCAAATCAGCATCACAATCTTGGCCCAGGCTGTGCCTATGTCCCCTGGGGGACAATGACTGATGGAACAAGCCAGCAGCTCTCTTACATGACTGACAGTGAATCCTGATATAAAGCAGGGGCTTAGAGTGCATGCTGGCTGTGACAAATATTACCACCTGACACTGACATTGGGCACAAATATGCAAAAGTAAGAACAGGTACAGGATGGAATGTTAGTTTTGATGTGAGGCTAAAATTGCTCTGAAAAAGTACATTTAAATAAAAAAAAATATGCCAAACACTCCCAAGAGGCAGAATTATGTATCATACCCAATTTGTACAGTACTATTGTTAAACAAACAAATACAACCAGGAGAAAGAAACAAGGACTTTTAAGATAGTCCCCAGGGTCTAATACCAGCGAGCACTAAGTGATCTTGTGTGGGGATAAGGAGCCTTGGACAGGCCACATTCCTATGCCTGGTGCCAGGGTCCTTTGGCATTATCGTCTTACAGGGAGAAGCAAGAATGCCTTTATAATCCAAGACCTGGGCTCCCTTTCCTTGATCCCTCTGGGGTAAGAAATCTGAGGACAGGATGAACCTGCCAGACATGGCCTCTTGACTCTGAATCTGGCTGAGACATGCGACTGGAGCTACAGATCCTGCTAGGGGTGTTCTTGGGAACTCTATCAGGTCAAGTGACCTCAGCTGATCTGCCCTACCCTGGGTTTCTCTGTTGACCCTCACCAAGGCAACTGTATTATCAATCACGTTATTCAGGAGACGCCATTCTCCATTGCTTATTATTGCAAACTCACCTCTCCTCTTTTAAGAACTTGTCAGCCACACAGTCCTGCGACCCTCACACATTATCTTGTTCCCCTTTTAGACTCATTAAGTAGGTGCTAGTCTTACCTCTACTTTATGAATAAGGAACCTTTAGAGGGAAAAAATGACTTGCTAAAGTCAGATGTATTAGGTTTAGGGGTTCAGAAAAAAACTCTGTGTGGGCGTGTACCAAAGCCGGTGTCTGCCTCCTGAGCGATGCTCTTCAGAGCTCAGGCTTCAGCCAGTGGCGGGATGAGTAGGAGAGCATTGAGGTTTTCTGAGGAGCTGCACCTGCTTTGTAGCATCCCAAGTTGGGTTAGTTAAAGGCCCTTTGTCCCCCATCCCTCCTTGTCTCCCTAGAGCACTGGTTGTCAACCTTCCTAAAGCTGTGATCCTTTAACACAGTTCCTCATGTTGTGGTGACCCCAACCATAAAATTATTATTTTTTTTTTTTGGTTTTTCGAGACAGGGTTTCTCTGTGTAGCCCTGGCTGTCCTGGACTCAATTTGTAGACCAGGCTGGCCTCGAACTCGCAAAGATCCGCCTGCCTCTGCCTCCCAAGTGCTGGGATTAAAGGCGTGCGCCACCACTGCCCGGCTCATAAAATTATTTTTGTTGCTACTTCATAACTGGAATTTTGCTACTGTCACAAATAATAATGTAAATATCTGATACGTGAGCCCTGTGCAGAGCTTGACCCACAGGTGGAGAACCATTGCTCTTAGAGCATTCTGTGCTCATTCTCTTCCCTTGCCCTATCCAATTGTCACTCTGGGTGGCTGACTTTTCTCCAGACTCACCAAACTTTCTTAGACCATATGGTGAATATGCTTTTGTGTTCTATCTGCTGGCTATTCCTTCTTTCTTTCAGAAAAACCTGTCTTTTAGAAATAAATTCCAGGGGCAGGATAGATGGCTTAGCAATTAAGGCACTTGCTGTTTTTGCAGAGGGTCAGAATTTATTTCCCAGTACCCATATCAGGAGACTCACAGCCAACAGTAACTTCATTTCAGGGGATCCCATACCTTCTTCTAGCTTCTGTGGGTACCTGCTGTGCATACACACATGGCCACATACATAAATAGAAAATAAATCTTTAAAAAAGCAAACAAAAAAGTTTTCTTAACTTAAGATTTTTTGATATTGAAACATGCCAGCTCTTGACAGGACCCCTCCCCCCATTCTACTCCAAGTAGAGGATGAACATTGAAGAATCTCCATTTGGAGATGGTTGCATTAGTGGCAAGTCTGTCACAGGGTAAGAAAAATCCCTTGTTTCAACTGTAGACAGAATGCTGTCCGGAAAGGACAAAACTTGGAAGCAGGTCAGTCGACAGCCTAGCTGTGTGAAGACAAGGTAGGAAAGTCCTTCATAATTCCTGTTTTAGAATTAATGTCTGTCAGAGATACTGGGCCAAGAGGCTGAAGATGGATGCTTCAATGTATTGAAAGAAATTGGGGATTGTCCAGGCAGCCACTTGTCTGTCATTTCTTTGTTTTGGAAGCTGCTGGCACTGCACTTCCTGTATAATCAGATATATTTATCCTTCTCAGGTCTCTGATGTGGTTGAAGACTAGATAGTTATAGTCTCACAGTTAAATTTTAAGTTGTTTAGGAATTAATATCACTTCTCTTGGCCTTTTGGCTAAGATCAAGTGTAGGAATTAAAAGAATGTCCTAGGTCTAAGAAGATGTTTTTAAGTTGGTAATGCAAGTTAGGATGGAAGATGAGTTAGGTATACAACTTTAAACTCATGGAGATAGATAATAGAATATTAATATCAGTTGCCAAATATGTATGGACTGGACATTGGGAATGTATGTTATACCTCATAATTTTAATAATTGTGGTCTAATTATTAAAAAAAGAATTATGAGTTTTGGGAGATGGGGGAGAGGGTGGAAGGGTGGGGCCGTGAGGGGTGGAGGGGAGGGGACTGTGATGGAGATGTAACTTGAAGTAATAAATAAACATTTTTAAAAAAGCAAACAAAAAATTGTAATTGTCTCCACCCAAGGGAAACATTTTCCAACCCTGAGAGAGTGACTTCTCCTTCCACCAGTATGATTGAGCCATGCGGGGAGAACCTTCAGCCTTGCCCCTTCCTTATTGGTATTCTTAACTGCCCTTGCATTGGCTCTGTGGAAGCATAGCTGTTCACTTTTGGCTGGTATTCCCCCCTTCATAATAGGTACCAGCATCATGGTTCTAAGTGTGTGGTGGGTGCTCAAAATACCTGTTGTATAGATCAAGCTTAAATTGAAAAGTATAATTAAGGTTTTGGAGATGAGTAACATAAATTTATGTCTCACTTGAAGACTCTACAGCTCATGGTTATTGAACAGAAAGTACACTACCCAAGGCAAAGTGAGTTTGGACCCAGGGTCGGCAGGTCCTCAGCCTTAAGTATAACCTCCAAACTGTGAATTCTGTTTACATGGCACCAGTGTGGCTGGGAGTAAGAGTTTACAAGGGCAAGCAATGAGAGATGAGTCTGCAAAGGCAGTCTGGATCAGCCAGGGTAGCTATCAATGGCAGCTGCAGGAAGTATTCTCAAAGATTCAGAAGACTAAAAACTTGGCCACTTGTATCTCCACCGAACACAGTTCATCATGTTTCAGGTTGAGGGTATAAGCCCAATGGCAGGGGCTAGCCTGCCATGCACAGGATCCAAGGTTCGAACCCCAGTGCAGCCAAAAAAAAAAAAAAAAGGAAAAATCATTATGATTATGTTTGAAAAGAAATGAGCCTCTGAAATTCTTAGATGATACTATATTAATATCCAGAACTCTCTTTTCCAAGTTAAAATTGTAAGAACTATCTTAATTATGTGTATGGGGGACTGGGCATATACTGAGAGAACAGCATTTCCCCGGGGACCTCGTGTGCAAGGCGCTCACGGCACAGGCAAGCACAGCGCATTTAATGCATTTAATCAGATTTGGTACAGACTATAAATCTGCTGGCAGTGCTGGGACTTAATAAAAAGTGTGTTACAGAGGAGATCCGCTTTCAGGAAGACAGGCTTTGACATTATAACACTTTAAAGCAGACCCAAAGGGGTCAGATACAAACCTTCATCCTGCGAGCATTTTGGAAAAGTGCAAGGAATATTGATTGGCATTTTAGGAGTGGAAGCAGGCTCTTTTGTGTTTCCTGCTTCTTTAAATATGTATAAGAAAGTCACTAAAAAACCACCCGTGTTAATGGCAAGGTGGAAATCGCGCTGGGCGCGTGTGAGGGAGCGTGACACTGCACAACTTTAAAAAGGACCTGCTGATGTCTAAAACCGGACAAGAGGCACCGGGAGCTTTCCTGACACAGATCAGCTTCTGTTTGTGACTCCACAGCCATTTGCCACATCCACTCACTCCTCGAGGATCAGCCGCTCCTTTCCAAGTATTAAGATGTCAGCGAAAACCTACCTTCTGGGGAAATTCAATCTGGGGAGACAAGCTGCTGACACTCGTAAAAATAGCTGTCAGGCGTTCTGACTCCTCCGGATGAACTGGGGTGAAAGAGCAAGCAGAGAGTATGTGAGCCTCGGGACCCTGTGTTCAGATGCACCCTGCAGTGGCTGGGGCAGGGTAGGAGTGGGTTTCAGGGACTCTCGAAATTCCCAGAAATTAACCAAAAAATATTTTAGGCTTTTATAGAATTTTTAGGGGAGTCTTTCATCAGAATCTCAGATGTTCAGGCCCCCACCCCAAAATTAAGAACCATTGTCTTGGTATGTAATGTCCACATACATTTTAATCACTCCTTAAAATGATTTTTCATTGACCAAGAAATGCACACACACACACACACACACACACACACCAGTCTCATTATACAGTCCTTATTGACCTGGAACTCCATAAGTAGGCCAGGCTGACCTTGAACTCATAGAGATTTGCCTGCCTCTGTCTCCCAAGTTTTGGGATTAAAGGCATGTGCCACCATTTCTTGACATTAAATACATTGTTCAAAAAAAAAAAAAACCCAAAATGATAGATAGATGATAGATAAATAGATAGATAGATAGATAGATAGATAGATAGATAGATAGATAGATAGGGCTATTTGCCCATATCTCCATACTAGAGCTCTTTTTCCTTGTTCTTGCTCTTCTTTTCTTTGTGTATTTTTTCATAATTATGCACACATACAGAAACTGTAGAGCATTTGGGTATGTGCTATTGAATATCAATGGTGAGGTGTGTGTGTGCATGTGTGTGTGTGCGTGTGTGTGTGTGTGTGTGTGTGTGTGTGTGTGTGTGTGCAACTTGTCTTTGTACCCCACAAAATCTAGGTCTACTTCCACAAGTGCACATAAGAAGCCTTTATCTCTTTTCAGCTGGTGCAGGGTACCCCTAGGTAGTCTGTGTTCAGTGTACACAGTCATACCTCTGTCAATGAACACATAGTTCTTTCCAGTTTTCTTCTGCCCAAAGGCAACATGATGAGCAGCATAATTGTATAGGTTTTTCTGTGTGTTTCTGTAGCTGAGAGAGATTACTTGGTTACATGATACACATTAAATTTTTTAAAATTTGAAATTAAAATATAAATATACAATTTTTCTCTTTTCTTTCGCACCTGCCAACTCCTTCTACATATTCTCTCTCTCTCTTTCTCTCTCTAATTCATGGCATCTGGCTTCTTTTTATTTGTACATATTATTTTCATTTTTAAAAAATTAAAATTCTTTTTATGCAATGTATTTTACTCATGTCTTTACCTCCCTGAACTCCTTCCAGATATTCCCTATCTCCGTATCTCCCTACCCATGTAACTTTATGTTCTTTCTCTCTCTCTTTCAAAAAAGAAAAGCCACAAAACCAAAAATCAAAACAAGGAAACAAGCAAAAATCAACAAGACAAAAAAAAAAAAAAAAAAAAAGCCAAGACAAACCAAATGAAACAGAAAGCTCACAGAGAAACCAGGGTTTGTTTTGTGTTGGTAAAGTACTCCTGGGCATGGAGCTGGTCTTGGATTGTGCTTGATATACCCAGAGACATTCTGTTGGAGAAGACGGATTTTCCTTTTGCAGGAGAGTATTCATTGTAAATGGCTTCTTGGTTAAGGACAAGATACTGTGTCCACTTCCTCCTCTCAGTGCTGAGGCCTCATCTGTCTTCAACCTGTTCAGGTGCTGTATGTGCTGCCACAGTCCTTATCATTTCATATGTACATCAGTCCTGATCTGATTAGGAGTCAATGTACTGCTAATGTTCCTTTAGCAGAATAATAGTAGCAGATCCTCCCCTGGGCTCGTGACCTATCTAGTCTCAGGTTCTTGGCCATTTTAGCAGTGTCAATTATGGGTTCCATCTCATGGATTGGGCCTTAAATAAAAAAAAAAGTGTTTGGTTACTCCCATAACATTTGTGTCATTACTGCACCAGTATATCTGCAGGCAGGTGACTGTTGTAGGTTGCAGGGTTTGTAGCTGGGTGACAGTTATGATAATCTTTCTCTTCTAGTAGTGTGTAGAGTACATTTCAGCACCATGAATGCTAGTCTGTAGGGGAAAGGCTTCTAGTTAGATACCAGCTCTACTTCTCCATGTTCTGTGACATAAGTAAGTGTTTGCTTCAGGTTGTGGAGGGAAACCGACAGCCTCGGCAAATAGCCTGTGCTATTTTGGGGGTTTCATGGGGGCCCCATTGTATAATAACTCAACAAGAGGCAGCCCATTGCTGGTACTGGAGTTTTTATTTGATGGCATAAGATATCTAGTTGGGACATTGTCTCTCCTACTATTTGGTGACTCTATTTAGATTTTATATCTGTATATATTTTAGGAAGCTTCTACAGTTGGTTTTAATATGATTATTCAAATGGCATTTAGTGTTAGTTGTCCCTTATTTTCTCCTTTTACCCTTTTCTCCAATCCTCTCATTTAATCCTCTTTTTCTAGTCTCCATTTTATCTCTCCATAACACTATATTCTTTTTCTCATTTCTTGGGAGATCCTGTTCTCCCCCATGATCCCTTACTGGCTACCTAACCTCTGTGGTTATTTGGATTGTAGCACACATTTGAAGGCTTAAAAGCTATCATCTATGGGTATATAATATAGAAATGATAAGATATAAGGGTAGATTATTGAATCTGCTCTGAAACTTAAAGCTATTGCTATTCTCAAAATAAAGTTATCTTTTGACATATTGGTATATAATTTTGTATATTGATACAAAAATAAGATTGATTTTTTTTATTCATTGGTATAGATTTTTATATTTTAACACACATATGTATATTTCAACTCTTATACAAGGTATTGTGCCTATACAACTCATTTAAAAGTACAGGTTTACTTCCAATCCTTTTATGGATTGCTATTGCAATCTATTTAGTCTGGGTAATACAGGTTGATGACTGGCCAGTCAAGCTCCTGTTCATGTCAAATACTAGAATCCCAGCACTTGGGAGGTAGAGGCAGGTGGATCTCTGTGAGTTCAAGGCCAGCCTGGTCTACTAAGGGAGTCCAGGACAACCAAGGATACACAGAGAAACCCTGTCTTGAAAAACCAAAAACAAACAAACAAACAAAAATTATCACAAACTAGGCATAGCAGATTAAACACATTTGTTCAAACATAGATAGAGAGATAGATTTATAAATAAATCAATAGATATCTTCAAAACCCTCAGAGGCCTACAGAAAATGTCATTTAAAGATGCTTTTATTATTTTAAGAATTGTTGGACTTAAGACAGTTGGCTCCTGACAGCTCCCATTTGGCTTGGAAGGAGACAATGAGCATCAAAAATCTCCATCAGGAGATAATTCCTAGATGCCCCTGCTCTCTCAACAGACTATTTACAGTCCAAATTTAAGGACCAGAACTTAAATGGAGGTAAGTTGATGGCCTAATTCTGCAGAGACAGAGTGGGTAAATCCTTCTTATTTCCTGCTGCACAATTTAGTCTGTGAGATATGCTTGGCCAGAAGGCTGAAGATGATGCTCCAATGGTATTGAGAGATATTTGGGACTGTCTAGGCAGCAAACTGTCATTTTTTTTCTTTTTGGAAGCTGCTCTCCTATGCTTCCTATTCACTCAAATAATAACTTTATTCCTTCTTATGTCTTTGATGGTGTTGAAGACTAATATAAAATTTCAATTGAACTTGAGTTGTTTAGGATTTAAAAGGATATTTTCAAATCTAAATGAAATCTTTAGGTTTATAAATATAGGATATGATAGAAAATATTTAGGTTCAGAACTTTAGACACACATAGATAGATGACATTTTTCTTCTTCAAGATTGCCTGATACAAATAGGTTAAACATTATGTGTGTAACTTTTATATATGGTTTTCTTGATTGTTTAATATTTATTCTTACTGTTTTTACTATGAGTTAAAAATTTTTAGCCTTTTTATTCGACAAAAGGAGGGAATTGATGGGGTAATGTTATGCATTCTAAATGTTAATTAATTGGTCCTGCTTGCTGTCTGTTATTTAAATTGTCTTTGATTGGTTAAATAAATGCTGAGGCCTGAGACTGGGCAAAGACAGAGGTAGGCGGGACTAAGGCACTCACTTCTGAAGCAGAGAGGTTGATGGTTAAGAGAAGCCTCTAAGAGAAGAATCCAGGAGCAGGAAGAAGGAGGACACATGCCATGGGTTAGAGAAAAGAACATCATTCCACGAGGCCTGGAACATCAACATAGCATGGAGAAGAGCAGTCTAAGGAGCCGTAGGTGTGTGTATATATATATATATATATATATATATATATATATATATATGGGGTCATATTTGGGGAATAGAATTAAGAGCTAGCTTAGATGGGCCAAGATTGCTCAATTCAGCCCAAAGCTTGTTAAAGTCCACTGGTGTCTGTGTGTCATTTATAATGGCTGGTTAAGGATTAACAGCTGCCAATCAATTAACAATAATATAAATACTGTTAAACAATTTAATTAATTATTTCTACAAACATCTACATATAAAAGAAAGCATATGGTGGTACTTGTCTTTTTGGGTCTGGGTTACCTCACTTAGGATGATTTTGTTTGAAACTCAACTTACCTGCAAGTCTCATTATTTTATTTCTCTTAACAGCTGAGTAATGTTCCATTGTGTGAATGTACCACATTTTCAGTGTCCATTCATCAGTTGATGGACATCTAGGCCTTTTCCAATTTCTGGCTATTATGAATAGAGCAGCAATGAACATGGATGAGCAAGTGTTTCTGTAATAGGCTGTGCGGTCCTTTGGGTATCGGTTGAATGGCCAAATTCCCCTCTGAAGTTACTGCAGTAGCTTGCCCTCCCACCAGGAGCCTCTGAGCCTGTTTTCTGATTCCTCCAGTCACACCAGATACTGACAATCTTTCAACTTGTTGTTTTTTTGTTTTGTTTTTTACTTTTTCACCAGCATAAAAGGTAAAGGCATAGGGCCTCATTTTCACCTCGAAAGATTGGGCAGCTTTCCACACCTTCATGAGCACCTGTGTTTCTGTTTTAGGGAATTAGTTCCACCGCACATCTCTCCTGTCTCATCTCAGAGTTCTCAAGCCTGGATAAATGATAGAATTATACACTGAGCTTTCCAATGACACTGGCTACTGAACCCCACTCGAGTCTACTTATGTTTGGAAGCAGTTCTTCCTAAGCACTGTGTCACCCATCTTCCTATCTGTGATTTGGAAATTTCCCTGGTGAGTCGGAGGAGGTCCAGCAAAGCTTGAGATGGAAGATTCCAGCTGCTCAGAAGAACAAAGTTCTCAATTCTAGTTCCCTCTCTCTCACAGTTCTACGGTTCTCTACAGGGATTCCCTCAAAACTCCCCCTCTAACCTAGAAACACAGTCTTGTAAACTTGCATCAAGAAGGAAAGACAGGAAAGAAGGAAAAAAAGAAAGAAGGGAAAGAGGGGAAGGAAAGAAAGAGGAAGCAAGACAAGTTCAGATTTGTATAAAATGTTTATGTTATGTCCTGTCTGAAGCAACCCAGTGTGACAGATCTTCTGACTTGGGTCCTTAGTTTGATTCTGCAATTTGCCAGCTACTGACCACTTAGATTAGTGCCTAAGCTTCTGTTTGTTCTTCTGTGAAATGAACTTCACTGTCACTGTCAGACAAGTGTGTGTGAGACTGTGTGTGTTAGTGTGTGTGTGAGTATGAGTATGTTAGTGTGTGAGTGAGTGTGAGTGTGTGCATGTGTGAGTAAGTGAGAGTGTGTGTATGCGTGAATGTGTGTGAGTGTGTGGGTGTGTATGTGAGTGTGTGAACATGTGTGTGTGAGTGGGTGCATGTGCAAGAATGTGTGTGAGGGTGTGTATGTGAGTGTGTGTACAAGTGTGTGTGAGTGTATGTGAGTGTGTGTGTGTGTAATATACATTAGGTGCCACAAGCCAGTAGAACTAGTGGATTTACTTTCAGACCTCCGATCCCTCCTACTTTTCAACTTGTTGGAGCTTCCTCCTGATTCCACTGACAGACTGATTCTCCTTTTACTCATCTTGTAGGACAACTGAGTCTTTCCCAGGCCTCTTGATCAAATCTTCATATGCACTTAAAATTTAATTTCAATCTGCAATAAAAAAAATCTTTGATAGGGTGTGATAAAGGATAATCAATCAATATTAGCAAATGTCTATCTCATGGGAGTACTGGAATTCAAAAACACTTTCTCAAGAATGAATGACAAGAGACAGGAAATTTAAATACAACCAGCAAAAGCTGGTGGTCCAAAGGTGAGTAGCAGGAAACACTACAGAGTCCAATAATAAAGATAGGTCTTTGGGTTGGAATGTCAGGGAAATCTTAAAAATTTGCAGGAAAAGCAGAATGTTCCTAGGTAAAGGGGAGACAAATGCTTCTGGCAAGAAACACAGGGTCAGTAAGAGCAAGGTGACTGAAAGGCTGAGAACTCTGTGGGGCTGTTTGGTGAATGTGGGACAACTGCTCAGAGCAGAGAAGGCCTGGGTTGGGGCTTATGGTGCCACTTGATACATTGGGTTTTGGTAGCAGTTGCTTCTTGACCTCAGGATTAAACAGAGGCATACTTCACATTTTCCATTTTATTAGCCATTTAGAGTTTTGATGGGTAAAATTGTATGGTACAAAACACAGAGGATGCTATAGTAAAAAGTCCTTTCTCATCCCCACCCCAGACTTGCTCTTTGTATTATCAAGCTTCTGCCAATCTTTCAGGGGGCCTCTTCCACATTAAGGACAGCCAATTCATGTAGCTTACCACAATCATGTTCGGAAAAATCACTATGAGCGCTGAATCAGCAAACACTGAACCACTGCTCTAAGGGAATTGCAGGGTTTGGTTCCCATAAGCTTCTTTCTGGTCATGGAGACTTCTGCTGACTGAGGGAGGACAGGGGTATCGATGAGACTGGCGTGTCTTTCCTCTCAGGTAACTTGGGAGAGAGAGAGAGAGAGAGAGAGAGAGAGAGAGAGAGAGAGAGAGAG